>MU968389.1:372718-852717 GCA_034641835.2 Pinus albicaulis
TGGGGAGCGCAGTGCAGAGTTGACAACAATGCAGTTTGCACAACGCAGAGTCAGCAACAAAGAAAAACCTTCAGTGACAGTACAGATGCTAGTAGTAGTAAGGAATCGGGTGACAGATGCATCATTCTGAACACAGTTGGTTCAATTTTGGATGTTTTTCAGTTGCAGTAGCAACAGCAACAGAGTTGCAGTGTTGGCAGCAGTTCAACAGGGTCAGCAGCAACACAGATGCAACACATATTAGAGTTGCGCAGTGGTTGTTGGGCAATAGTAGGAAGCCATCAGCAGCGTGATAGGAGATGATGCAGAAACAAAGTATTGCTATCAAGGTTGCAATGAAACTAGAACACATTCCTCGCTAAGAGAGAGTGTTAGTTTTTGTAGCATCAAATGTGTTCTAGCCTTGAAATTTTGTGGAGAGGCTAGAATGCATGAGATCTCCAAAACCCAGAAATTGTTTCTGGAATTTTCACATAGAAATGACTTAATGAGATTATTAGTCAGTTTTTTACAATTTCCTAAGTCTAAACTTAGGGAATATGTCTAATTTATCAGAATTAATTAAGTCAAGGTGTGAATGTTCTAGAGACTTACACGAATCGACTTCAAGTTAACCCTAGCCATCGATTAAGATCTAATATTGGCCGTTGAAGTCTCAACATAGGATTATAAGAAGTCGATGGGGCTTGGAGAAATCACTTTAGTAGTTCGATTTTACTGGCAGATCGATTTCCAGAGTAGCAGTTGTCAGTTTGCAGAGAGAGATTCAGTGAGATCGAAGCAGTGAGAAAGGGGCAGGGACAGTGAAGTTGGAGGAAGGATTCCAGTTTCGGTGAGTGCATTTGCAGAGATGTAGAAGAGCGACAGAGAGGTTGACGTTGAGGTGGTGTAGTAGCCTCTAGAGGCAATTCAATTTGCTAGGGAGAAGCAAAGTTTCATTGCCAAAAGCTGGGCAGAGGTTCCAGAGGTCAGGGAAGACATTTTCCCAGACAACAGCTGACCAGACAACTTGAGGAGACGCTATTCTGAGCTGAGTGCAGAAGTTACTGCGCTAGTCTGACGCAGTGACTACGTAGAGCCAGGTTGGATGACTCAATTTTGAGCTGAGGTCAATGTCCGAATTTGCCGTTGGAGTGAGGAAATTCCTCACTATATTTTTCTTGCCAGGTTTTGTCTTTAGGATTGCCAATTTCGACATCCAGTTGTACTCAGATTATTTCACTGCTGCATAATAATAAAACCCTCAGTCACTGCACTGGTTTTCCCAAGTTGGTTTTTTCTGGGGACTTTCGTCCGAAAATAATTGTGCTATTTTATGTGTGCTAGCATTTCTTCCAACATTTATTTCTTCCGCAGTTTTAATTTGTGAAGGTTGCAGTGTATTTATTTCGATATTTGCTGTAAAAAACAACAAATAAATTGTTAAGTAGAATTAACAATTAGAAGAAATAATATTAGTTGCTGTGATATGATTCGGGAAACCGAATTTTCACAAGATTTTGGTGTTGCTTGAGTTAACAAGATTAACCTTAAGTAAAAGGAAAGGAAATTGAAAGACCAACTTAAGGTAAACCACAATTAGAGCTCCAAATATAATGTTGAAATCAACTTTAAATTGTAATAATGAATCAAGTCTAAAATGATTATTTATGTAATGAAATGAAACTACATTTGAAAATATGTGCAAGTTTGTTTTGTGTAATTAAAAATAAATTTTTAGATTTGTTTAAAAACATATAATTGATTAAAAATAAGAAGATAAAAATTGAAATGCAAGATTAAAACAAATTTCAATGAGGTTTTCAATTTAAGAAATTAAAATTAAACCCCAATTGAAATAAACAAGTCTAGGAAATTCTATGTGAAAAAGCGAGTCTAGGAAATAAATATGTCAATATTAGAAACTATTAGACTTGAAAGAATGAAATCTAAACTAGAGATCTTCAATAAACTAGCATTAAATTTCAAATAAAACAAATAAAAGAAAAGGAATTTTGGATTTTATAAGATTTGGTGGTTGATGGTAGAGACTAGTGCTAAATCGTTATGGCTAATGGGGTCAAGAAGAAGATGTCTTCAAAATGGCCTATTTTCTGAAGGATTTGAGAGAGGAGGCAAAATTATGAAAGGCTCAGTAGCGTGCTCTCTAATTTAATTGAAAATAGAAGCCAAGATGCTACAATGAAGGTGCCAAAAATGGATCCACCTTCAACTAGAAAAGCCAACTATGACCTAGCAATTGAAACTAATAATTTTGTTAGAATATGTAGAGGATATATTAAACAAAGTACTAATTAACAACTATTAAATTAACAAAAGAAAAAAGAATAGGAGCTACCTCGCATGCAATACCCTTTCCAAATTGTAGAGTTTACCCTTCAAATGCATCGATTTTGCTAATGTTGCTTGTGTAGAAGACTTGGCATCCAGACCAACCTTGAAAGCACAAAAAATAGGCAAGAGAGAAGGCCCTAAACACAACTCCAATTCACTTCAATGCTAGATATTCAACGAGAGTGTTCTCAAATATTTCAATCAACAACAAGAAATGCTATGGTGGGGCCCTCTTCTATAGACTCTAGAGAGTAGGTTCAACAATTGTCTTGTTATAGTAACAATTTTTTCCTTAGATATGGCCAAGGAAATTTTAAAAAGGACCTCTTTCCCTCTTACCAACTATGAGCACAATTGCAAAAATACATAAACAAATGAGGTAGTTTTGGCACATGTACAAACATCTCCAATTATAAAGGACCTCCCACCAAAAATAGGATGTAGATGGGTCAAAAGGGACTAATGTTCTTCGTCAAAGAAGGGAAACGATCTCAAAGACCTCCTCAAAGCAAGATCAACCCTTGAAGCAAACAAAGAACTTGCAAGGATGGTCCTCTAGGCCACATATGCGACATGTAGGGGCTCTAAAAGTGGCCAGCTCACTTAAACATAGCTCCAACAGTTATGTGTCAGTCCTCCAAGGTGTAAGAATCTTGAAGATCCATGCCAACAACCTCCCTAATGTCAAGGAAGGTCCAAACCACTCTCACGTGCCAAGGAAAAGATCCAATGGTCCAAGAATAATCTCCCTAAGGAAATGAAAGATGGTCACAAGTAGTGTTGCAGGAAACATCCGCCCCCCTTAGCTCCAACCCTCCATCTGCATCCCGTATGGAAATGTAGGCAATCCGCCATATGAATCGCGTTTTCGAAAAACGGAAACACGGATCGGGCTTGACAATACGGTTTCCGCCATTTCGAAAACGTCTAGCCTGATCCGCGTTTTCGTATGCCAAAACCACATTCGCACAAGGGATCGGCGTACGGAAATGTGGCGTTTTTCGGTCGGATCCCAACCGGATCTGAAGGGAGATGGGCAGTTGCAGAGGGTTCTAAATATATATATATTTTCTTTGACACAAGTTGGGTTGGGGCTTCTTGGACACTCCAAAGGTGCTTCCTTGATGCTCCTTAGATGCTTCCTAGATGCTCCCTCATGGTAATATTAAATTCTTAAAGTAAAAGTGACATTCTCCTTTATCTTTCATTTTCATCCTTTTGCTTAAATTTTTAACATTACCATGAAATGACTCCGGATGTTTTAGAGTGGTTCCAACCTCATCGGACTTCATATGGAGAAAATAGAATTTCATATCCTATTCAAAATTCAACAGACTTAACAGTTTTCAAGAATTTAGGATCAATGGGATTGTGGCATTTCATTAGATTATATCATGTATGAGGGTATGTGATTGGCATTTAATCAAGAGCACCAAGCCCTATATGTACCCTTGTGTTGGTGGTGTTAATTGTTGAATTCCTTTGTTATGGCTTTAGCAAAAAATTAGCTTTCAATCAAGTCAAAATCGGCGATCAAGCATGTTAAGTTTTTTCTACCATATTTTAAGGCTTGGATTAATCATTAGGTAGTTCGAACAAAATTGGGTAATGTTGACTAATATCCTAGACAATTGAGGTAGAGGCAAAGGCTAGACAAGAGAAGAATCTAGATTCTAGATGGTTGATGCTCGAATAATTAATCATTAATGTACAATAGATGCCATATCTATCTTGATTTATGTACAAATAATAAATATGCATGTTTCCATATCTTCTACAACTAATTTGGTGTTTTGGATGTTTTTTGTAATATAAATGCAAACATATATAATATATATATATAGTAGATGCTTCACTTCCTAAATTTTTGGGAAATGACGCTTCCATGTCCCCGCTTCGTGCAACATTGATCACAAGGGAATCACCCAGGTCTTTGAGTAAGTAGTGAATCCTCCCTTGTATCTCATAATATATGGGACACTTGAAGACAAAGTGTTTATGGACATCAATCCGCTAGAGATGGCATAGTTGGTAGATACTTTTGCAACTTGGGATGTGGTTGTTTGTCTTGATTTGTAGGTGGTGTGAGCAAACCCACAACATGCCAAGTGATATCCTAAGGCCATGGACCCTATTGACCACTCTTTGTCAATGAACCCATAGCAATATACCCCTTTTTTCGCAAAAGGGATCTATCATGTTCGAGTGTTCGTGCCATTCAGATTTCATCATTCAGTCGACAGTTTTGTAAAATATGTAAACTCATTCTGCATATCTATAATGTAAATGATCTTAGTAAGACCATCATGTATGTAAGAACCTAAGTAAGCCTAGTATTTTGGTGATGATTTCTGTCCTACGAGGTTTTTCATCTCACTGATTCATCCATGTCTCTAGACACAAATGATTGGCAGAGTTTTTCCCCACCAACCTCATCCCAAAGCTAGGGTGGATTTTGTCATTAAGATATTAAGTGAGTCCTAGTGTTTTTTATCGAGTCTTTGTAAAAGTAATTTGGAAATGATCCTAGTTAATTAGCTAGATCATTTTATTACAAATTGCTAGGTCTACTAGATCATATTTTGAGTCGCAGAATTGGGTAGATTATTGAGGGTCTATTACGAATGGGTGTTCCCTCTCATGGATTTAATGTATTAATCTTATGTAAAGAGGGTTGGAAAAATAATTAATCTCTTCATGCGTCAATTAATTAAATTTTCTGGCCAAATAAAAATAAAAATCCTAAGCCATAAATTTAATTAATTTTATGTTTTAGGTAAATTTAAAATTTTCAAAGGCAAAATTCGTGGGTCTCTAAAAAGTAAATTTTTAAAGGTCCCAGGTCAAGGGAATATTGAAAATTTTGAGAAATTTTGGACCCTTGGGCTTTGGTAGTTAAGTCAAAGTCAATTTTTTGAGATAATTAATTCAAAATTATTATTTTTGAGTTAACTACAAAGGAATTAAATGAAAATTTCGATATTCCTAAAAAAATAATAATTTCGACGGACGAGATTAAAAGATAATCAAATATTTTTTACGGTCGAGATTGCTTTGACGAGGATCAAGTGAATTAGCCATTGGAGATTTTACCTATAAATTAGAGGTCAACGTTAGTCTATAATCATTCGATTTTTTGATCGTGTGCTAGCTCTTGAAGCTCCCCTGTACTACTTTTCTGGAATAATACAAACGAAGTCTTTGGGGTTTTATTTGATGGTCGTGTTCCTCTTTGGCATTTTATGATAAACTTGTTCTTTATATTCTGCGATAATTATTTTAATGAATTGTTGATTAAAACTCTTGTAGAGTAATCTATTGCACAGGTATCTTGCTTA
Source organism: Pinus albicaulis (assembly GCA_034641835.2). Taxonomy (NCBI): domain Eukaryota; kingdom Viridiplantae; phylum Streptophyta; class Pinopsida; order Pinales; family Pinaceae; genus Pinus; species Pinus albicaulis. Next base: position 378,391 of record MU968389.1, read on the forward strand.
GGTTATTGGATTTAGGGTAAGAATTTTGATTGGATTGAATTAACAGGTATCTCTAATTCTTGAAAATTTTATTTTTATCTTATTTCTTTATTGATTTAACAATTTAACTTTAAGTGTGCAGAAATCTCTCGGATTTAGAACCAGACGTTCGGAGAAGTCCTCTGTTGGACTAGTTGACTCCTAAGGAAATAAGATCTGAAGAGCCCTCCGGATCTAATTCCCCAAGCTTATCTTAAGTTCTCTTCTTGCAATGTTTTCTAAAGCTTGTGCCTAAATAAAAATTTATCTTAACTTTTATTTACTGAATTTAAAGTTAGATCTGGCTAGTAAGAGCCTTGGATCTTCAGATCTGGGAGCAAAGTCAGACTTACTCTCCTCGGAGCTGACAGATCTGCACCTCTTGTGCATAGATCTGTAAATACATTGTATAGATCTGTATTTTTAATTATGTAAATAGTTAGAATATTTTTTGATATCTAACTCGGGGTTTCATCTTAGATTTTTTTTGTATGAGTGCTGGGTTTTTGGGTTTTGGTTTATGATTTGTGCAGGTGATATCTGAGGTTTTTTCACAAGAAATTCCAAGATCTGAGCAAGATCTAGGCCCTCGAGGGTAAGATCTTGTCTCAGAATATAAATTTGTTGCAGGAGTGTTCAATTAAATTTTGGATCTGGGGTTTAATAGATATAAAATTTTAGTGAAAATTTCTTCATTTTTTGGGCATAATAAAAAATTTGAATTTTTTTGGATTTTCAACCAATCTGAAAACTTGCGTTTTTCCCCTCTGGCTGCTCCGTTTTTTTTCTTAATCCTTTGCTTTGTTTTCTTCATTTTTTTTGCTGTCTATGCCTTGCTGCCCGCTGCGTCCATTTCAGCTGATTTCCTTGCAGCTTCTTCTTCATTCTATGCTGCCTGTAGCAGCGTTTATCTCTTCCATCTCTGCAGCTCCATTTTTTTTCTTCTCTTTTCCTCTTTTATTCCACCATTTTCTGCGTCTCTTCCTCTCATCGCAGCTCCTATCCTTCGCTGCTGCCTTTCCGCTGCTTTTGTCCACTTCCTGCTCATTTCTACGTGAGCTCCGGCCTCCTCACGCAATCGTCCCTCTTTTTGTGCTAGCTGAATCCCCTCTGCTACCATCATATTCCTGCAATCTTCCCTATTCCGCATTCCCTCGCTGCGACATCCATTGCTGCTTGCCGGCAGCTCCCTTCCACTTCATTCATCGGTCCTCTACGCTGCCTTCTAAACCTAACGCACAAGCAAATAAAACACAACATCATAACAGTTCAATCTTTATTTAAGTTTATAAACTTTTAAGTTTTAGTCTTAGCATTTTGTTTTTTCATTTTTTTTTAACTTTAGATTTAATTCGTTTAGCATTTGCTTTTCATTTTTTTTTTTTAAATTTGTATAAAGATTTGAGATTTGGGGTTTTTTAGTTTTCAATTCAATATAACATTTCAATTTTCATTTTTTTTTTTTTAATTTTGTATAAATGTTTCATTTTCCATTTGTATTAACATTTCAAATTTTCTCTTTTTTTTTTTTTTTTTTTAATTTTAATTTTATTAACTTTTAAACTTTGTAAAAAAGAAGTTTTCTTAAGAAGTCTCAAAAATCTAGTATAAATCTTACTTTAAAACATTCAAAAAATAAAATTTTCATTTTTTAAAGATTTTAATTTTTGACTTTCCATTAACTTTAATTCTTTCAATTCTTTTCTTAGAAATATTATTTTTTGAAGTTAGACTTTTGACATTGGGGTTTTTGAGCCATTTAAATTTTAGGCTTGGCAAAATATTTAATTGTGGAGAAATTCCTATATTTGATATGATTTTAATTTTTTAAATATCTTGAGTTTGGACTATAGAGAAAATATTTTTTTTTATTGGATTTGCATTGTTTTAGAAAATCATTTAATCCGTAAATTATTTGACAAAGTGTTTATTTAGCATTGAAATTTCATGGTATTTTTTGATGGTTTAAGTGTTAGTTACTTTCATATGCTTCAGTTGAGTTTGATGATCAATGGTATGAGATTTTTAAATGTGTGTTATCGATTAAAATCGTCTATCATGTAATTAGCTCTTGTTTCATTTACTTGGATTATTGAATCTTTATTGAATGTTTAAGTTTGGGAAAAATTTTCAAGTAAGTGTGATCGATATCTTATCTTTTGAGAACTCTATTGTGGATCTGTGACAAATTGTATATCTTTTAATTATGTAATTTTTGGCATTTTCATAATTGGCACTCTCACTGAAGTACTTAGTGGTTAGATCAGATTATTTGTAAGCTAATTGCTTTAGGCTTTTAACATCACCTCTCATCTTCGAAGCTTGCTTCATCTCGTTTTTTCTTCAAATCATTTTCTTTGCATTCTGCATTCTAGTTAGCATTGCATATAGGATAGTTATTCATCTAAGCAATAGTTTCTCATCAAGTACTTGGTTGTAATTTCCTTAGCAAGATAGGTGACTCCATAAGGCACTGGTATCAATCATTCAAATTTAATCAAATCATTTAATCCTGCTAGATATTTTACAAGCATTTGGTCGTTTAACTGTGTCTCCTCAATTGGTTGGTTCCCAACTAGTTCTCCTTCATTCCATTTCCATAGGGTCTACCCCCTTAGTCTACTATAAAGAGACATCTTAAACAAAGAGATTGGGGATCAGGGTGACATCCCCCGATCTGAGCCGTTGTCGCGGTGCCTAGACATTCTATGCAACAATAGACCCCATGAAATTGAATGTAGGCAAGGCAAGGAATGATACTATGCTGCAGTTGCATGAAGTGTTCATAATAAGAGGTCATTTGGGATCAAGGGTTTGAAGGGGGTAAACCCAAGTGCTCTATTGAAGGATTTGATGCTACTATTGATCTCTCGTTTTGTGGGAAGGAGATGACCATGACATCCAAAGAGCAACTGAAAGTAGGGAGATGCTCTTTACATATGACAATGGACTTAAGGAGTAAGGTGGCTTCACAAAACTAGCCCCATTTGTTCTTAGAGATGCCCAAGGAGGCAACCTCCTTGGAGGAGAAAAGAGCGAGATAGGGATACGTGTCAAGAGAATAATAATTACATCATAGGACTAGCTTGAGGCTGGTTGCTTGTGTTCTCAGACTGTCATCACTCTCTCACCTACATCATGCCTTGTTACACTTGTTATATTTCCTAGTGTAGTTATTGTGGGTCATGACGTAACACTAATCATTGATTCATTACATATTGATCACATGCTATTAACATTATCTTTAACATTAACATCTCAAGCATAAGAACATATTCATTTGAATGTTGATATGGTCCTAACAATAAAAATATACATATGAGACACTTGTAGTGTAGGCTAGGTTGTGACGTTAGAATTAGATTATTATTGTTATTATGTTACTGTAGCTACTAATAAAAAATTATGTTATAATTCATAATAATTCAATGGAGCAGACAAACTCAGCATTAGACAGAATTCATATATATTTTATTAATTTTTATGTAACATTCAACATCATAATATTGGCTCATTTATCAAGCAATGATAAACGATACAAATATACTTAGAGGTTCAATTGAGTGCCTTTTTAAAGCTAAGTATATATTCACTGGGTGGTGGTCTTTTCCTAGTTAATGCTTAATGGTTTACTGATTCTAGTTTTTGTATTAAATCCTCATCTATTTCATGGAGGGCATTTTAGATTTAAAAAAAAAGCAGAGTACACTCAAACTCTAATGTAGGATCATTGGAAGACACTCTTACAATGTTTGACTTAATTTCTGTTTGACTTAATTTCTTTCTTTAGAAAGCTGATTAGTTACATGTTCATACAATATAAAAAACATTATTACTTCCATGCAGGTTCTAAAGTCAGACATTGAATCATTGTCTTCAATAATGACCTCCAAATATACGAATCAAGACTTAGAATTGCCAAATGTTACTACTCAAGCTGTGGCATATGCAAAGGTGTGTAAGCTGTATTCTTAATGCCCTTTCTTGTTGAAATGGTGAAAAAATTAATTATTATTCATCTTTTATAGTTGAACAATTTGATACAAATAATAATACAAATACATGTCTTTGGTTAAAAACTGTAATATCTCAAATGGGATATTTTAACTAAAAATGCAGAAATAGACTTGAGCAGGAAAATAAATGGAAATAAACACACAACCACCAATATAACACAATGGATGCCGATAAAATCACTGAGCCATTTTATTAATCCATGGTAAAAAGTACATCAACATAAAGGAATAGCAGAACCTGAGCTTGCCAAGCAAGCGGAGCAAAACCCAAAAAGATCTCTAGCCCAACTGATGAATGACACTGGCAATGATGTAGATGGCTCAGCAAGAAGACTGTTGCAAATCGGCTACGGCAAAAGCTATCACTGAACCCACTGAAGCACAAGTTGAAGATCTGAATGATCCTCACACCAATCTCTGAAGCTCTGCGAAACTTCTGAATGAAGTCTCCTCAAGAGAGTTGGGTTTTTGTCCAACACTCACAAATCACTCGAGGGTTTCCGTCCTGGGGCTACGGCTGAAGTAGAGAACCATGGTCTCACACCTCTCATACAGTAAAATAACATGATCCCAAAGATATCCCTCAATGGCCTCCTCCCTTTCTTTTATATAACTCTTGGAGCCTTCTAGAGCATTATTTTATTATTATATTCATGGAGCACTTTTCCCTCTTATTAAAATATTCCTTTTTAATGCAGAAAAGGGTAAATCAGCTACCACGCCTCCTCCAGTCACAGAAACCTGTGTCCAACCGTCCCACCATGTAGGTATCCTCGTCCCGGTTCCAATGAGCTATTACACTAAGGTGTTCCATCTTGAATTCCTCCCGGAATGTCACCTTGAGCGTAATCAGCTGAGTTAAGCCCAGAAATAACTCAAATTTCCGAAAGTTGTCGGAATGCACCGAAACGAAAGCCAAACTGCTCGGATGATGGAATATATCAAGCGAATGCCACTGAACACCATGGAAACTCCTCAAAACTCCTCCAAAAGGCCCCTGGGCCTGCTACCAACCTGTACCTGTGACCGGTCTGCTTCTAACTCTAGAAGTCCATCCTAGCCCTGTCATAGGTGACACCCAAAAAAGGAATATTACAGACTTTCCGCCCCAAGATTGCTTGCCCTCAAGCAATCGAAATATGTGGGCTGCTCTGTTGGCCCGTTGCAACCGAGACCCAATGCTCGGATCCCATACAAACCTCTGGGTGCTGCTGTGCACCTGTGTCAACCCACTCGGAATAGACCCCTCAATGCCGGGATCCCAAACTGATCTCTCACTGTACCAGTCAACAAACAATCCTCCTGGATCCCCATGCCACGATGGCCAATCATCGCCCAAGTCCCATGGCTCGGACTGCACAGTGCCTCTGGCTATAACTGATGCTCTAAGAAGTGAAGTCCGCCAACAAGCAGCAATGCTCCCTGGCTCCTGCTGTGATGTACCTCTAGCTGTATAAGATGCCCCACCAACTGCGTACCAACTCATCACCTCTCTCCAATCCAAGTCCTGACTCAATCCCATGCTGATCCCGCTCTCCTGAAATTGGGATGGAGTGTTGAAGAAACGACGACCTGTGCCCCACTGCCAGCTGGAATCTGTAACATCTGTTATGTCTAAGGGCCCATGCTCTGTTGTGCTCCCTACGAAGAAAATCGTACCATCAAGAGGGTACCAGCTCATGATCTCTCGCCAATCGATCCTGGAAGAAGAATCCAATGTAGCAACAACTGCGTATAGAACACGTCTGGAGTGTTGTCGCCAGCCCATAATCAACTCACACTGCTCTGCCCTGTTTGCCAACGAAAGTTGCCTATAGAAGAAAGCCCCTCTCTCTGTAATGGGCCAAAGTGGGCAAGATATGATGCAAGCCCCATCGATGTACTCTTGGAGAGTGCTACTCACTGAAAGTACTGCTACTCCATTGACTGCATGTGTATCTGTTTGTACCTCATTAATGTGCTGGTCCAACGATGGATGCTCCACCATCTCCAACAGCTCATCCTTCTCCTGATCGGGAATGTAATGCCCTTGCTGTCTGCTAGCCCCTTGTAGGACTATCTCATCAACCTCCAACATCCCCAGAGGATATGGATCTGCAACTGCTGTCACCGTACTCGGTCTCTGTGCATCTGATTGCTCCTCCTTAGTGGCTGACCCCAAGGTTAGCTGTATATCCATCGTAGACTCAATGTGAGCCTCCCTTTGGCTCTCCCCCAAAGGACTATCATGCATGATGTGCATAGTATCCTCCTCTGCTGACTTAGGCTCCATCATATGCTGCTCTAGCTGAATTGTCATAAGTGACTCATCACCCAGAGTATCTCCTGTAGATTTCCCTGACTTCTCACCATGTACACTGGAATGCAGCTCTGGCCTACTGCCATCAACTCTGCGTGATTGCTCTCGCTCCCCAGAAGCGTCCTCAACTGATCCTATGGGCTCATATAAAGAAGAGTCCTTACCCTGGCATACAAAAGGAATGCTCCCCTGTTCTACCTCCGCCACATCATCTACATCACTCAAGCATGAGTGATCAGGTCCCCAAGGTTCTTTGCATATGAAGCAAAGTCCCTTCCTCCTCAGCTCATTTCTGCTTCCAGATCCACCAAACTGGAGCAGCTCCTCCCTGGTCAACTGTCTCCTGAATAGCCCAATATTCTGCTCAACCAGCCCTTGGGCTAGCTCGTAAGCAGCAGGTGAGACCAACTGCTCTCTCCTCCAAATGCTCAACAACCATGTCTGCAACTCTCGGCCAATGGTCTCATGGTCTCTCATACATGACGACAAGATGGACTGTATGTGTGCTATGACAGTATCAGGATGATGTCTCCTAATGTTGAAGAAGCATTGGAACATTTGCAGGATTAAGTCATCACACTCAAGGTCAAACATGATGACATAAGTCTCGAATGTGGACATACTCCATAAAATCTCAAGCTTCTTCTCGAAGGTAGAGCCTGCGTTGTCAAAATCCTGAAAAGCCTCTACAATTAATCTCATAATCCTCCTCATAACATCATCATTGTATGGAGCTATAGGTGCGGTCAACTTCATGATGTTACTGAGGCAAGATGCAACTGGGAGTGTGACCCCTTCACAAGGTTCATCCAAGAATTTGGGCTGTATAAGAGCAAGCATCGCAGGTTTTAGAGCCCAAATCAGTTTCTTCCCTTCTTCTTGGTCTATTGTGGACAGGAGTTCATTAAACTCTTCTAGTTTGGACAAAACTCTCCATGACATCTTCATGTGTTTCAGATCTGTCCCAAGTGCAAAAATTTTGTGACCAATCCCCAATGTTCCCTGCAAATCTTTTGGTTGTCCTTTTTGAAGGATGGCAGAAATCTCTCTTGAAAGGGGTCTGCTGTCCTGCTTAGTTTTTGGGTGTGTGCCATGGTTAATTTTTGTGTTCAATCTTCTCAATTTGTTTAGGAGTTCCTCCATCACAGATTGTTTGCATGAGAACATTATTTCTGAGTTTGCTATATATTTTCCAGCGAAGTGTTTTAGCAAACAGATTGCTTGCACAATGTTGCATGTGCAATTCTGAGTTGTTTCAACTCAGTATTGCACCTCTGAGCTGTTGCAACTCAGTATTACATCTGTAATGAAGCAAAGAACCCTTCCTCCCATTCATACATTACATGTTTAGAACAAAATATAATGCTGGTATATGAAGAGAAATGACAAGTCCATGATCAAACCCAAAATTGCATATAAAATATCAGAACTTAACAAATAGATTCATGGTCATTAGAGAAAAGTGTACCAACATTGTGATTCTGTGAGAGAATTTGATTTGGGAAGTGTACAAATAATACCAGCAACAATGTAGAAGATTGATAGGCTAAAACCTGAGTTTCAGGGACTATAGGTTCGACTGTTATGATGCCTCCCACCTGTTGATATTTAGCTTCAGCGAAGTGCCTTATATTTCATGCGTCCTTCCCCTTTCTTACTGCTGCTCCACGATACTAAAAAATACGTCCACCCTTCAGAAGTAGACCCCCAACAATATCAACAGTGAATAAATTAACCCAGCTTCTGTTTCGGCACGACTAGGAATTCCAACTTGGTCTCAAATCAGAAATTATTTTGGCTTGGTATGCTCAGCACGCAGTGATAACCTGTGGCTCTGTACTGTCCAAGAAAACCGACTTATCCACACCTGGAGAAGACCCACTACAAGTAAAATAAGCTCAGTTCTGTAATGGACTAATTCTAAACGCAAATAGCACTGCGTCCGAATTGGGAATAACATATACAGCCAGCAAAGATAACTTACGTTCTTTTAATTTCTCTTGAAATTTCCGCCTTTGACCACTTCACGCAATTTTCTTGTCGGAGTGTGAAACAACAAGAATACGACCATACCTTCGATTTGTCTTGCTTAGCTGTTAGCACAACTTCATGAATCCATTCCAGATTCAAACAAGAAAAGTGGCAACAACCCGCTCGTCCACGATTGACTCTTGCCTTGATTCTACTTGTAATATGGCTCCCACTTATACGGCGATTTTCACCAGATCAGATGTTGCCAACAATTCGACTTCGCAATATGATTGACTTTGCGAAGTGATTTTAAAATAATCAGGTTATATATTCAACTCTGAATTCGATGGTTGTTCTCCCGCAATTGGATGTCGAATTTGGCCATACGATTTCGGCCCTCGAAATTCTTTAGACGGCTAAGAAAAAATGTTTTTATTTCCTCAACGGCTTCATTACACAAATTTCTCACGGCTCCCCCACTATGCCCAATGGTCAACGCGTCCTTTGTGGATCTGCAGGGAAGCAATCGACTTAATTGTTCACCGCTTCTCGTGGACTTGATGTCCACTTGGCTGTTTCCCAATTATACCCCGAAAATTGCTACGACCCCCATTGATGACTGCTGCTTCCAAGCGATGGCTACGCTGATGGATGACGGCTACGTTCATGGATAGGATGGCCTCCGATGCCTGGCTCGACGTTGGTTATTTCACGGGCCAGAGATGTGCACTCGCATCAGATCGAAATGTCGTCGCGGAGAAATTTGGTTCTTCATAATGGGATGGCCTCTTTAAACTATGTTTTTACCAAAAACAACGAGTTTGCCTCATAAAATCATTTCCACGGCTCCATAAAATTTTGGAGAAGCTCGTCCCTTCATACTTTATGGCCCACAACTATAGCTATGAATGAATTTGATTTACGAGGGTTCTGCGTTGTTACAAAATCCCACTTTCCACATTCCTAATGCGATCTCCACAACGATGATTTTGGATTTGGAAAATTCTTCCAAAAGAAAATCGCTGCAACTGGATTGAAAACCCGCAGGCTGAGCCAAGACTGAGGCTCTGATACCACTGCAATATCCCAAATGGGATATTTTAACTAAAAATGCAGAAATAGACTTGAGCAGCAAAATAAATGGAAATAAACACACAACCACCAATATAACACAATGGATGCCGATAAAATCACTGAGCCATTTTATTAATCCATGGTAAAAAGTACATCAACATAAAGGAATAGCAGAACCTGAGCTTGCCAAGCAAGCGGAGAAAAACCCAAAAAGATCTCTGGCCCAACTGATGAATGACACTGGCAATGATGTAGACGGCTCGGCAAGAAGACTGCTGCAAATCGGCTACGGCAAAAGCTATCATTGAACCCACTGAAGCACAAGTTCAAGATCTGAATGATCCTCACACCAATCCCTGAAGCTTTGTGAAACTTCTGAATGAAGTCTCCTCAAGAGAGTTGGGTTTTCGGCCAACACTCACAAATCACCCAAGGGTTTTCGTCCTGGGGCTACGGCTGAAGTAGAGAACCACGGTCTCTTACCTCTCATACAATAAAATAACATGATCCCAAAGATATACCTTAATGGCCTCCTCCCTTTCTTTTATATAACTCTTGGAGCCTTCTAGAGCATTATTTTATTATTATTTTATTCACGGAGCACTTTTCCCTCTTATTAAAATATTCTTTTTTAATGCAGAAAAGGGTAAATCAACTACCACGCCTACTCCGATCACTGAAACCCATGTCCAACCGTCCCACCATGTAGGTATCCTCGTCCCGGTTCCAATGAGCTATTACACTAAGGTGTTCCATCTTGAATTCCTCCCGGAATGCCACCTTGAGCGTAATCAGCTGAGTTAAGCCCAAAAATAACTCAAATTTCCAAAAGTTGTCAGAATGCACTAGAATGAAAGCCAAACTGCTCGGATGATGGAATATATCAAGCGAATGCCACCGAACACCATGGAAACTCCTCAAAACTCCTCCGAAAGGCCCCTGGGCTCGCTGATGACACCAACCTGTACCTGTGACCGGTCTGCTTCTAACTCTGGAAGTCCATCCTAGCCTTGTCATAGGTGACACCAAAAAAAGGAATATTACAAAACAAATGCAAAGTAGGTAGGTTAGTATGAGTGTTTTACATTGGAAATGATAGAATTACTTATATATGAAACACAACATATTCAGTAAAAGTGGTCAGCATAAACAAACTTACAAAGTGTTTTGATAACTAATGTGTAGATATATAAATGAGAGCAAAGTGCTCTCCCTTTTATTTTAATGAGGTAGGATTAAGGAAGATATATAGGACTTGAAAGTGTGTTAACGGTCTATCAACTTTCATGGCAAGAAGATTTAGCATAGGTGTTATCAAGTCCCCTAATCTTAAAAATTAAATTTTACAACGAGTCCAAATTCTTTTCTAAAAACTATTCAATACAAGATTTGTTGTTCATACAATAAACTTGTGTTTGAATAAGCATAAAAGATATGAAAAGAGAAGATTTCTGTTTTATTAAAGAGCATGTTGTCTCAAAATCTAGCAGGCCTCAGAGAGGGGTACTTTACAAGGCAAGAACTAGACCAAGTGACAAGAATAAGGTAGTAGCCCATTGTCACCACTGCTACTACCTCTTGTTTTTTATGGATTTTCACCAATGGGAGGAGTCCTAGTATGAAGTTACCTACAAGGGATATTCTAGGTTTAGAGGTTCAATGTGACTAAAATGCTCACTTGGGAATGGCTCAGCTTAAGGAAGGTTCATGTTGATGTTTTTGCAGCATTGGGCAGACATTGTCCCACGAGGTCATGCTTATTTGACCAGGGGAGAATGATACATTTACCCATGGAGCCATGTTGATTTGGATTGGGGTGAATGGCCCAGGGGTAGTCTTTCTCCCATGGAGCCATGGTGATTTCACTAGGGGAGATTAGCCCACAATGCTCACATTATTTGCTCCAGGATGAAGTGATCTATTTTTTATAGAGCGGGTTTGATTTGTTTATCTAATGGGGTTTTTTATGTTGATTTTTGTAACTATGATCGGTATTTATAATGTATGTTGGAGTCATTATGAATTTGTAAAGCATATGTTAAATGCTAAAAGTCAAAAGAAAAATTATTTTTGAGTCAAAGTCCCATTGTGACTTTCAAAGAAGAAATTTGAAATTTTGAAATTGGTATTTTTAGCTCCAAGTTAATATTGGCCTTGTCTTAGTCAAGTCGACCTTCTTGAATGTTCTAGTCAGCTCCATCAGATTAGGTCGGCGCTCTAAATTGATCATGTCAGCTTCATCAAAAGGACACGTCCATTCGGCCTAAGGGAAAAATATATAAAGGCCATAATTCGTCCCTCTCAATAGAAGTAAGGCTCGTATCTTCTGAGGTGACTTCGGATGGCTTGAGGCAATGAGTATATGTCTTTTGTGGAAGCGAAGTTATGGTCTCTTTGGCAGCGAAGTTGTATTCTATGTGGCAATGAAGTTGTATTCTCTGTGGCAGCAAAGTGATATTCTCTGAGGCAACGAGTAATATGTCTGAGGCAGTGTGAGACAACGTATAGTATTTCTTTGAGGCACCGAGTAGTATGGTCTGTGACAAGCAACTCGAGCATCTTCTCTCTATGATTCGACCTATTGTAAGGGTGAATTTTTGAGGCATGTGAGGGCTAAATTTTGATGCAAAACGAAGGCATTACTAAGGCATGCGAAGGTTGGTCTCTGTCGCAAGTGAAGGCCATTCTTAAGGAAGAAAAATTTCTCTCTAAGGTCAACGAAGGGAATAATATAAGGTTGGTTTATGAGACAGTGAAGAAGTAATAACAACGTATGCCTTTGGGCCAAGTTGACTTGACTAGGAGGATGGACCAGGGACCAGGTTTGGCCTAGTTGTTGATTTAGATGTGTCTCTGTTGAAATGAAGAATTCTTTATTGAAAAAGGTTGCTGGGTTGTTCCCTCTTAAGGATTTTCCCAAGGATAAATATCTGTGTTCTTTTTGTAGACTATCTCTTTATAATCTCACTGTTGAGATTTTGGGTAGCATCAGATGTGCTCTAGCTCCGAAACTTTGCAAAGGGGCTATAACACATGAGATCTCCAAGACCCAGAAATCTTTAGAGAAATTCCACCGAGAGCTTAAGTTATTCAAATAATTAGTTATTTTAATGGAGACCCTAAGTCTAACTTAGGGAAATTAAAAAATTAAATTGAATTAATTTAACATGTGGATGAGAATGTTCCAAGTGACGAGGATCAAGTCTGTTCTAATCTTAGTCGTCGATTAGAGATTAGATCACGGTCGTTGATTCGTCAACTGGAAAAATATTAAAGGAAGGCTTGGGGTCAGTTGGAGAACGCACACATAGTAGCAGCACTTGAGCTAAGTCAAAATTCTGGGGTGCGGTTTGCTTAGAATTTTCGAGTGAGCTTGCAGTGCAGTGAGGGGCATGATCGACAGTGGGATTTCAGATCCAAGGTCGAGGATACATTGGCAGAGAGGCAGATTTGTACCAGAGCAGCGCAAAGACCCAACAAGGGTGACCTAGGCCAAGCCAGACTAGCGCAGAGGCAGTGTAGGCTCAGCCAGGGTGACACAGGCCAAGCCAGAACTACAGAGAGGTTGCGTAGGCTCAGCCTGGGTGATGCAGGGCTAGCCAATGCTGCGCAGAGGCTCACACAGGGTCGTAGGGGTTGACGTAGCAAGGGCTCGTTTTCAGCAGATCCAGAAGGTGTGAAGCAACCACATTGAAGGGTGACGTAGAGACTACGTAGGCACCCATGGGGTTCTTCATCCTTAGCTGAATCAACTATATTTTCTGTCTCCGAGTGATAGAGGTACATCTGCCATGATTTTCTTTATTTGGGCAAACCATGTCTGGTGCCCTTGAATGTATTCATAAATCTGCATAATAATAAAACCCTCTACGAGCTGCTACACCGGTTTTCCCGCATTGGGTTTTTCGGGGGACATTTGTCCAAAAGATATTGTGTCTTTTGTCATGTGGGATTTATTCTTCAGTGCTTGATTTGTATGTATGTGTAGGCTACAGTGGTGTTTACTTTGATGTTTTACTGAATATTTCAGAAAAATAACTTGTTAATTAAATCAAACAAATAGGAGAAGTAAATCAGAACACTGTAGTAGGGTTTATGTAATTTGGATTCAGAAATTTTCACTCACTGCACTAATGTGTTATATGGTTGATGTCTTTTTCTATAATTATTGAATGATGGAATAAGAATAAGAATGCAATAAGATCAAAAATAATTATCAGTTTGAAAGACACCTTAAAATTTAACCTTTCACCCATTAGTGGAATAAACAATTCTTGTCTAATGTTGAGTTGTAATGTAGGCTTCATAAGTGAGGGGGTTTATTGTGATGAGGTGCCTCTTTATGGGTCTCCACTCGACATTAAAGCTCTATATAAATAGACAAGCATGTGAGGAGACAAATCATCAACATAACAAGCTCATTCAATCTTTTCTAGTGGAGGAGAAATTTGGCTAAGGAGGAATCTGTTTGTTGGAGATCATCTTTATCATTTCTCTCCCTCTTGGAGGCCACACGTGTGTGTGCTTGACCTAGTTTGACCAGTGGAATGAGAAATACTATTTGAAAATCATTAGGAAGTAATTATCAGATCATAAAATTGTATTATACTATACATGCTATAGAATTTCAACATGGTATCAGAGCTTTGCTAAAGACCACCAATTGAGTCCAGCCTTAGATGTCAGTGTTCAACAACTTGTACGAATTTCAGATCTCTTGTTAAGATGGTGCCCAGTTTCAGAGTAGAAGACATGCTGGATGGTGCCACAAATTTCAAATCTTAGAAGACTAGGATACTACTTGTCTTGGATGAAAATGAGATTCAAAATTATGTGAAGGAAAATGTCTTAGAACCAAAGATTAATGAGAAGAAAGCCAAGCATAAGAAGAAAGAAGCAATGGCTAAGAGTATCTTGATAGATTCCATAAAGGACCATTTGATTCCACATGTTGTTGAGTTGAAGGCTGCCAAAGAAATGTATGATGCCTTGCTGGGATTGTTTGAGAGTAAGAACACTAGCAAGAAATTAGCCTTAAGGCTGTTAATTTTTAGGACTAGATTGTTCTCTGCTGAAGATAATTGCATTTATAAACTTTTTCAACATTTTCACATTGCATTTACCCCATAACATCATATTATCATTAGAAATTATGTAGAGAGAACAATAAACATTAATAAGGCAACAAAACAATAAGGAACAATAGAAGAAAAACATACACAATAGAGGCACTGGGATTTAGGTCAGAGACCAGGGAAAAACCACACAAGGGGAAAGCCCAACCATATTCTTCTTCTAATAGATATTCATCAATTATTCAACTGAGATACAATGTACAATTATTATGAGACATAAGTCTTTCATCATCCAACACATTTGTCTTATTAGGACAATTCAACAGTAGTTAGGTCTCAAAATCACATTTGTTGGAAAGTGTAACTAGGATCGGTCTTCATAATGACTATGTAATTATGAATTTATGTAATGAAGAAGACAAAGATAATACAATCTTCTTTTTATATACTTGCTTCATGGGTTTCATGGGCAAGAAGTTTTATTATAGGTCAAAGACTTCTTGATCTCTTTTAGGAATTTGTCATCTTGGCATAAATGTATAAAATTAGAGACATCATGTTACACTTGTGAAAGGACAAATATTGATGTAAAAGTATGCTTCAGAGGACTTGTCATCATGCTGGAAGAAGTCGACTTAAAAGTACTGGAGAAAACCCCTTGGCAGGTCGGCTCAAAATAGACATGACTATTCACTGTCAGGTCAGCTAATTACAGGGGCTGACTACTATAAATAGCCCACTGGACTGCACTAAAGAGAGATGGATAGAGTTTGGATTAGTCTGAGATTTTTCAGACTGAATTGCAGGAAGGATATTCGGATCAACTACAAGACAAAGTCCGAAGTGAAGATCGAAGGTTTAGAGCATATAAAAGAGACATCTCAGCAAAGAACAAAGAAAGTATAACGCAGGAATATGATCTCGGGTAAACAACTGTAATAAAATGTGTGAATGCAGTGCGTGGAAAAAGGAAAGGCATACCACTGGTTGCAGTGCATGGAAAAAGGAAAGTCATACCACTGATTGCAGTGCGTGGAAAAATAAAGGCATACCTCAGAAAAGGAATATGATCAAGTGCTGAAAATAAATGCATAGAAAGAGGTCAAGATTTGTCTTGAGAAGGTGGTCTAAGTTATACAATGAATGAAGAAAGGCCACTACAACAAATAAAGAACTCAGTCTTGGGCATTAAGACAAGAAGTCAAGAAGTCATCTATAGAAGATCAATTTTAAATCAAGGAAAGGCAACACCTTATTTAGAGTTATTAGACTAGGGACCGAGTCTCCCTAGTGTCGGTGCAGGACGGTGAATAACGGTAAAGAAAAATGTAGATCAGCATAAGTAGCCCAGAAAGAGTAGAGACAAGGTCTTGGAGGCATACAAGTGTCAAGGGTCTGTGTTATGGTCATGGTGCTTGTTGGTACCATTTCAGGACTCATCTTTTCACCTAAAAACTTCATTTTATCCATCATATTTTCTCATTTAACCTTCATAAATATCTCATATTCCTTTGAAACTGATTAATGTAATGCCATTATTATTATTTTTACATTGGAATTGATTTTAGGAATTTTTGTGTTAAAATTAAGATTTTTCAGAAAATTACAGGGTTTTGTAATTTCCTGTAATGGCTTCATGTTTTGACACGTTGCATGACAGGTTGGCCAAATCGAAGACTGAGGGTGTATTCCTGAATGTACAAGGATGGTAAAATACCTATCCACTTCCAGGTTCGGAGTCTACAGGTGGCTGGTCAACGTTGGTCAACTTTAGCTATTTCAGCAGAAAATCCCAAGCAATTAATGAACAGATTTGATTCTTTTTGATATTTTGCTTGAAAAAAGGAATCTGAACTAATTCGACTCCTTTGGGAAGTTAGTTAGGATTTTGAGGAACACAAATAGCCTCTTCTTGTTATGTATTTTGATGATAAATAGCTAGAGGGAAAACATTGAAGAACTACATGACACATTACGTGACAAACTTCAAAACTCGATTTATGTAATTATTGGCTTTCAGACTTTAATACAGAGATTCAGTTATTTATGTTGTTACATTCAGTAATCTTCTTCATCTGAGTTATCTTAAGGTGTGCTTGGAACGTGTGGAGGGCCCCCACTACAGAGCTGGTACACTTCCTTGTGTTTTTCGTTTACAATTGCATAATTAGATCTGATATCTAGACATTTCCATTTACTTCCTGTGTTGCAATTTTATGAATCAGAATTGTCAATTGAAGCTAGTGTTTTTTGTGAAAGATCTTTGTAAGAAGATTCAATTGATATCAGTGTTTGAATTGAGAATTGTGTTTACTATTTCATGTTTCAAAGCTTATGTTTATCATTTCTGTTTAATGATCATGGTTGTAGTTGTAGAGCTCAACTTGTAGTCTAAGGATTGAACCTTGTAAAAGGACTTAGCTATTGGTTGATTTCAAGACTATTTACCTTACTTGCTGTTTTGAATGATTGTGATTGATAAATGTGTTGATTTAAGATTTGGAAGAGGTTCTATGAATTGAGTTCTTGTAAAAGAACTAGAGAATCTCAAACAAACAATAGAACTCTGTTTTTAGGAAATCAGATTTGTTTTGTTTAAGAAGGTGTTCAAGTATGGAAGGAGACAAGGAAAAACCTCTTGTAAAAGAGTATTGAATCCTATTACACCGAACCCTCATTTAGGAAACCAAATCATTCTAAATCTATATATTTTAGATAAGTACCTCTAAGTGTACCTACTTGGATTGATAGGAAATTGAAGCCTAATCTACACTAGCAGATTGGACCAAACAATGCTTGTCAACTGAAAGTATATAAGAATAATTACTTGCGGGTTTTCCTCTCCAAGAGGGAGAGGTTTTGGCGCTGGCTTGAAGAGCCAAAATCTTGTGTCTTTTATGTTTTGATAATTGACTTGATGAAAGACCTAATAAGCTAATGAAGAGAAGATCTAAGTAAGAGAAATAAGTTCACAAGTAATTATGAAGAAGAGAATTGAATTAAACTATGCCTTATCAAATTCTCAACATGGTTTTAGAACGAAGGTGCTAAAAGGGCTATTTGACAAGAAGACACTCAAGTAGCAAGAAGATCAAGGATCAGTTTCTAGAAGGCAAAAGTCTACATTGAAGAATCAATCCTCAAATTCTAAAGAAGCAGTTTGTAAATTGGAAAGCCATCTCAAGGAGATCAAGAACATCATCTTTATCAATAACTTTTGGTGTTGTAATCAAATCAACATTGTTGAAGTCATCATCCTTGAGCATCATCATTAAGGATCCAAGGTGATCTACCGCTTTACACCACTCTTAAAAGAATCAATGAAGCTTCTATCTACATCATCATCGACAAGGAAGAAGAAAAACATCTACTCAAGTAAGTATCTTTATGACTTCATATGAATCTATCAAAATTGTCTTTTTGCAAAGAAAACAACAAACTGGTTAGGGTTTCAAACTTTCTTGCATGGAACAAAAGGGACAATGAAGTCATCCCAAATATATGAAGGGAGACACAAGAGTCCAAAGGATTCTTATAGAATCCATAAAGGACTCCCTCATTCCCTGCATATCAAAATATAATCTTCAAAAGAAATATATGACAAATTGGTGGAGCTATTCTCGGTAAGTACTGTAGGGGAAGTAATATCTCTAAGACAAGAACTATACACTTTGGAGATGTCTAGAGAGGAGGAAATAAATTCAAGAATATTTCCGAAATACAAGATCAATTGCAAGAATTGGGAGAAGAAATCTCTGATAGAGCAATAAATACTGTGGTACTGAATGCTCTGCCAGAGGAATGGGAAAAATTCACTTCAAGCATTTATGAAAAAGAAGAAGCAACTCTATTCTAGAATCTATGGCCTCTATGAGAATTAAAAGAGACAAGGTTAAAAGCTAAAGTGGATATAGGATCAAATAAAGAGAATCAAGCGTATGCTGCCATATTAAGGAGAAAGGGAAGATTCAGTAAGTTTGGTCCTGAAAAAGAAAAGATGAAACATGGATAAGATACGATGCTATGGAAAGATTGTCCCAAATCTAATAAGGACAAAAAGAGAGAAGCCCATATCATCAGAAAAATAGAAGAACTGGATTCAAAGAAGCCTAAGAAAGAAAAGTGAAAGATCTCTATCATATTTAAGATCATCTTCCTCTTTAAGAGGTATCTATCAGGTTGTTAGGAAGCAAGGTATATTAGATAAATGCATCACTCCAAGATTGGCATCATGATGGAAGCATTGAAGGAGGAGCACTTGTTGTAGGAGGATGTCTGTAACACATATGTGACATCTATGCTATAAGAGGCTCCTGGGAACCTCTCTAAGAAAACAACATTTATAGAAGGTAGTCATCAAGATAAAGTTCATCATTCAATAATCAATAAGGAAACAGATGCTGACATTTTTCTAATGGAGTCCTCTTTGGATTCTCTAGTTAGAAAGAAAGCAATAGGTTTCTTTGAGAAATTCTAAACTTGTAGAATTTTGGTATTAGAAATGATAACATATTGATGAAGCAGGTCAAGGGAATAAAACTCTTCACTCCAAGGAAATTTGCTGCAGGATGACTCAAACAAAAGAAATGAGGTGTATATATATATATATATATATATATATATATATTTATGCTGACATTGGATGCTATAGGTCATAGGGTTGCAGGTAGAAGATGTATGATCAAAGAAAGCAGGAACTCTTCCGATGCACAAGTTGTCAATAAACATGTTCCACGCTAGATGAAATCAAGATAATATGTCCTCATATGAAATATGAGGTGATTATATACTATCAAAGAGTTGCACATTGGAAGGTCCGAAGCTCGCATTTCTGATTTGGGGTTTTGGGCCCTAGTCACAGGCACTGAACAGGAAGATTTCGACCTTAGTCGCTCCCACACAGGTTCATGAGTGCCACTGGGATTTTCCAGTTGCACGGATAACACTTTGTGCATGCGCCCAGAAGATTAGGGTTTTTGCAGTCCAGTTTCGACCCCAGTTGAACGCTTGCCATGCTTAAGGGAGCGACTGGGAAGCTATAGCCGCACAAATGACTCCTCCATGCAACTGGGGACTAAACGATGAAATTTCAGTCTTCCGAAGATTCTGCTCAGTGACCGTAGTGTTTGACAGTTGACTACAGACAGTGATAGTACATTACAGTTCTCAGAATCAGGGTTTTGAGTATAAGCATGATTGGGTTCATTTTATGGATCTTCTAGTTGTTTTGTTGGTCAGTTGTGTAGATGAAGATATGGATCATTGTACTTTCTTTTGCTGAATCATTTGATGACAATATATAAGAAGGATTTGAAAGGGATTTCCCCATAGTGTGTTTTGCCCTGGTCTCCGACCAATCTTGGTGTCTCTATGTGTGCATGCTTTTCTTTTATTGTTTCTTTATGTCCCACTGCATTGATGATGATGACATTGTTCTTTCTACATAGTTGCATATACTGATGAATAATGATGTAAATCTAAATAATGTTATGATGTTATGGGGTAAACTTAATGTGCTAATGAAGAAATGCATTTATCAAAGCAAAGAACAATATAGCTCTAAGAAAAAAATTAACAAACATATGTAATCGTGGTTTTATATATTTAGTGAAAAGAGAAAAATAAATTTAGTATTTGTGTTGTTGAGGGATGGGTTTCATGCTCAAGGGAAATTGATTTTTAGGTCAAGCACCCATTGAGTGCTTCTAGGTTTGTCATAAAGTCAATTGAGTCATTGTCATGTATTGAAGAACCATTTGAGCATGTTAAATATTGTAAAGAAAAAATTATTGAGTCAAAAGACCCTCCAAGACCTCGTCATGGCACAAAGATCAAGTTGACCTACATGAAGGGACAAGTCGGCCTCAAGATAACAATTTGTACCCCTCACAAGCGTATAAATAAGAAGGAATTCAACCTCATTTGAGCAATCACTTAAGCAAGTTCGATCTCCTCAAGATAGAAGCTGGAAAAAGGCAAAGAAGGAGAAGAAGAAGTTTGAAGTTTTGGGTCTCTCTCTCTCTCTCTCTCTCTCTTGTTAGGGTTTCTACAGTTACTGGGCAAGACAAAATTCTGAAACTGCATCGAGGTTATGAAGTTGCATCAAAGATGTGAAGCTGCAAGGTCGAAGCTGTGAAGTGCAAGGTCGAAGTTTTGAAGCCGCTAGGTCGATGCTGCATCAAGGTCGAAGTTGTTGGAGAAGTTGTTGGAAAGTCGAAGTTTGTTGCTGGAAGCCGTTCAAGGAGGAAAAAGTTGACTTGGTTTTGGAGGGTCTTGTTCAAGGGTCATAGGTCTTGGAATTCATCAATTGAAGTTCTATAAGAAGATAATAATTTTGATGGGTTTTCTCTCAGTTGGAGAGGTTTTGGCCTTGGCTGATCGCCTACATCTTGTGTCCAATTGTCTCACTGTTCTTTATGATTTGGTAGTTGTTTGATGATAGAGAACAAAGGAAAGAAGAAGTTAATCAAGTAAAGTAAAAATACATCACAAGTAGTTATCAAAGTAAGAGAAATCACCTAATCTAGTTGCCTTAAATTTCTCAACAATGAGTAACGGGGTCCACCAAGGGAGAGAGGACCAACAATTATCAATAAGACTAGGAGGTCCTTGTGAAAATTCCTGAATCTACTTAACAAAAATTTCTACTGCAGAAATCTGGTTTACTTCTCCTACTTGTGTTTTTACATTTACAAGTTATTTTAAAAAATATTTAGAAAATAGCGAAGTAAACACACTACAGATCTACACATACATACAGATCAAGTACTGAAGAATTAAGCACACATGACAAAAGACACAATATTTTTCGGGTTTTATTATTATGCAGAATTCTGAATACAA
Organism: Pinus albicaulis; assembly: GCA_034641835.2. NCBI lineage: Eukaryota > Viridiplantae > Streptophyta > Pinopsida > Pinales > Pinaceae > Pinus > Pinus albicaulis. The sequence continues at coordinate 399,687 of MU968389.1, forward strand.
ACAAGGGCACCAATAGTGGTTTGCCCAACAAAGAAATCTCGTCAGATGTACCTCTATCTTTGGTGATAGAAAATATGGCTGATTCAGCTGAGGATGAGGAACCCCACAGGTACCTAAGCAGTCACTGCGTCACCCTTTAGTGTGGCTGCATCACCCCTTTTGGATTTGCTGAATACGAGCCCTTTCTGGCCCACTAAAACCCCAGCGTTGCAGCCTCTGGCTTTGCATCAACCCCTCTTGGCCGGCATCACCCTTTTGTGACTGCATCAGCCTCTGCGCTAGCTCTGCGTGAGCCAGGCTGGGTTTGTGTCACCCCTGATGGGCCTACGCTGCCTTTGCGTCATCCCTCCTGGACTGCGCTGCCTCTTTGGTATGGATCTCCCTCTCTGCAATTGTATTCTCGGCCTCGGATTTGAAATCCCTTTGCTGATCTACCCCTCACTACACTGCAAGCTCACTATAAAATTCTTAGCAAATCGCGCCCCAGAATTTCAACTTAGCTCAAGTGTCACCGCTATATGTGTGTCCTCCAACCAGTGTGGAAAAAGTCGACAAAAAGTCCCGACTTTTTGAAAAAATCCCGAATTTTTCCCGGAGCCGACTTTATCGGCCGACGTTTTGCCGACTTTTTCATCCCTGAAAAAGTTGCGATTTTATCCTCGAAGTCCCGACCTTTTGCCGACTTTTTCGAAAAAATCGTGAGTGAGGTAGTTTCTTCAATAATTTTTTTATTTTTTTTTGAAAAAATCAGGATTTTTTCCAAAAATGAATATTTTTCTGTTTTTTTAGTTTTGCCGACTTTTTCAAAAAACTCCCGACTTTATCGAGTTTTTCAACTTTTGGACCCTTGCCGATTTAATCCAGACTTCAACTTTTTCCACATTACCTCCAACTTACCCCAAGCCTTCCTTTAATAATTTTCTTGTTGAACATTCAACGGGCTTGATCTAATATCTAATCAACGATTATGATTAGAGAAGACTTGATCCTCGTCACTTAGAACATTCTCACCCACATGTTTTAATTAATTCACTTTAATTATTTAATTTCCCTAAGTTAGACTTGGGGTCTCCAATAAAATAATTAATTATTTGAGTAACTTTCACACCGGGTGGAATTTCTCCAAACGATTTCTGGGTCTTGGAGATCTCATGTGTTCTAGCCCCTCCACAAAGTTTCATAGCTAGAGCACATCCGATGCTTCCCAAAATCTCAATACTCTCTCTTAGCGAGGAATGGGCTCTAGCAACACTTCACTCCAGAAGCATTACTCAAATCCATGGCATCGGTCCCTTGCGCTGCTGATGCTCGGCCTGCTACCCCTCATCCACTGCGCTGCTGTCTTCTGTACTGCTGCCCATGACTCTACCACAGTCACTGCCTCATCTATACTGCAACTCCCTCTTAGATGTTGCATCATGCTGCCCATAACATTGCCACTGCTAACTGCTGCATTGCAACTCAGTTGCTAAGAAGTAAGCAACTGAAGAACGTCACCCAAAACACTGATAGACAAGTCAGTTTGGCTGCATCTCGATACTGAAGCACCCTCTGCTGCTAAACTGCGTTGACCGTCCGAAGCTCTGCGTTGTCTGCTACTCTACACTGCGTAAGCATTGTCCCTCAAGGATCTCGCCTGTCATCTGTAGTTCAAGAGAACTATAGATCATTGTCGCCCCACCTCTTCTCTCGAGGCACATGAGCACTCATAGCCACATCATCATCACTGCCATCATCTGCTTTAGCTGCCGCAACCTTGGAATCTAAATCTTCCTTTCCTTTCTTCTTCTGAGGACAAGTATTGGTGAAATGTCCTAATTCGCCACATTTGAAGCATCAGACCTTTGAGAGGTCCTTCTTCTTCTTCCCATGCTGCTACTGCTATCCCTTAGATGCGAGAGCCACATCTTCCTCCTCCTCCTTCTTGATCTTGGCTCCTCCGCTGCTGCTGCCCATCTTGGACATTCTCTTGATCTTCTCTTGACGAAGAGTTGCCCACATGTCCTCCCAATTTGGAAGTTGAGCTCTGCCCAAAATACTCTGGACAAAGTTCTCCCAATCATCGGTGAGTGCATTCAGGGCAGTCCTTACCATGAGGCCATCATCAGGAGTTGCCCCTATAGCAACCAAGTGATCTCGAATTGCCTTCAATCGAATGGATCCATTGTGCATCTGAAATAGTCGCAGCTGATTCTCCAAAAGCATCTTCCTTTGAACAGAAGTACCTTGATAAAATGTTGTCAAGGTCATCCACATCTCATTTGCCATATTCTTCTCGGTAATGTGTGGGACCACATGATCCTTTACCCTGTCCATTATCAAGCGCTTGGCCTTTGCTTGTGCTTTCTCATACTTATTCAATGGATCAACGTCATCAGGAATAACTACAACCTTCTCGGCATAATCTTTGATGCAATATTCATCAAGGAATGACAGGATTTTGGCATTCCAGATGACGAAGTTAGATGCTTCATCTAACCTGTCTTGATCCCTCAATCCATGAGAGGCCATCTCTGCTCAACGATGTCGAAACTGATTCTCTTCTCCCTTCTTTTGTTGCTGCTCTCAACAAGAGCCCAGATTTGGGGTTCTTGGCAATAGAAACCCTCTAGAGAATATGCTCCTTCTGACCAGTGATTTCCTTCTCGGAAATCCTCCACCAATTCTGTCGAATCAGCCCCCTCCAATCACTCAGCTGATCGGATCTCAGACTTCTTGGCTAGAAAGTTTGCTGAGGAACTGTTTCTCCTTACTTTTTCAACCCTGCTAGACATTGTTCTGCACCGGTGGAAACAATGCCCCATCAGCAACTTTGAAGATCCAAACTGCGCCTCCAGCCACGACAACTGGCACAACGTCACCCCTCTCGGACTGCATCACCCTCTTGGGCCTCCGTCAGCCTCTGCGTGAGATAGATAGGCTCTGCATCACCCCTGTTGGGTCTGCGTTGTCCCTCAGGTGCTGCGTTGCCTCTTGCTGGATCTGTGCTGTTTCTGCTGCCTTCCTGCAGCAACAAACTTCGTCCCTTTGTTGATGGCTTCAACTCCCCCTAATCTGCAATAGCTCTTATACCATGTGAAAATTCCTGAATCTACTTAACATATATTTCTATTGCAGAAATCTGATTTACTTCTCCTACTTGTGCTTTTACATTTACAAGTTATTTTCAGAAACATTCAGAAAACAACGAAGTAAACACACTGCAAATCTACACATACATATAGATCAAGTACTAAAGACTTAAGCACACATGACAAAGGACACACAATATTTTTCGGACAAATGTCCCTGGAAAACCCAATGCGGGAAAACCGGTGTAGAAACTCTTGAGGGTTTTATTATTATGCAAAATTCTGAATACAAACAAGGGCACCAGTAGTGGTTTTCCCAACAGAGAAATCCCGACAGATGTACCTCTATCTCCGGAGACAGAAAATATCGCTGATTTAGCTGAGGATGAGGAACCCCACAGGTGCCTACGTAGTCACCGCGTCACTCCTTCTGGATATGCTGAATACGAGCCTTTCTGGCCCACTCAAACCCCAACGTTGTAGCCTCTGGCTCTACGTCAGCCCCTCCTGGCCTGCATCACCCTTCTGTGACTGCGTTATCCTCGCTGGGTTTGCGTCGTCCTCGCTGGGCCTACGCTACCTCTGCGTCACCCCTCCTGGACTGCACTGCCTCTTTGGTACGAATCTGCCTTTCTGAAATTTTATTCTCGGCCTCGGATCTGAAATCCCTCTGCCGATCTGTCCCTTGGTGCACTGCAACCTCACTCGAAAATTCTCAGCAAACCGTGCCCCAGGATTTTGATTTAGCTCAAGTGCTACCGCTATGTGTGTGTCCTCCAACTGACCCCAAGCCTCCTTTTAATACTTTTCTCATTGAACATTCAATGGTCGTGATCTAATCTCTAATCAACAGCTAAGATTAGAAAAGACTTTATCCACGTCACTTAGAACATTCTCACCCACATGTTTTAATTAATTCAGTTTAATTATTTAATTTCCCTAAGTTAGACTTAGGGTCTCCATTAAAATAATTAATTATTTGAATAACTTTCACACCAGGTGGAATTTCTCCAAACGATTTTTGGGTCTTGGAGATCTCATGTGTTCTAGCCCCTCCACAAAGTTTCAGAGCTAGAGCACATCCGATGCTACCCAAAATCTCAACTGTCCTGATTTGGGATTTTTTGTCTATCTCATTTTCGAAATCAAACTCTCTTGGAGCTATTTAGCACAAGAAGAGAAGTTTTGTTTAGTATGATAGTTCCAAGTAGGATTTCCACCCTCATTTCGGAGAACTTAGAGTCATAGCTTTAAAACCAGCCCGATTCGAATCGGACCAGGCCTGGTTGACCGAGCCGAAAGGCCTACCGGTCTGACCAGGTAGATGAAACGACCAGTTAACCGGTTTGTTACCGAGCCGGCTGGTTTTTTGACCGACTCAGTAACAAACCGACCGACTAGGCCTGGTCCGAGTTAACTCGGCCTAGTCAATCCAGCTAGCCGATGGGCCCAAAAAATTGAAAAAAACGGACTTAAAACTCAAATTAATTCTGCGGTTAGGTTTTCTAACCCCTCCCCATCCTATTTAACTAACCCAACCCCTCTCAATACCTCACATCTTTCTCATTCAATTTGCTTGAGCATTTGTGAGGGTTTTCTGAAGAGTTGTGGAGTTGGTTTTTGGAGCAGCTTCATGGTAATGTTAAATTCTTAAAGTAAAAGGATGAAAATGAAGATTGTCACTTTTACTAAAATTTTTAACATTACCATGAAATGACTCAACATGTTTGAGAGTGGTTCCAACCTCATTGGATTTCATAGGGAGAAAGTAGAATTTTAGATCTCATTCAAAATCCATCAGACTTATCAGTTTTTCAGGATTTCAGGATTGGGTTATTGCAATGTTTCCATCGAATTTTGTCATGTATTAGGGTATGGAACTCGTATTTAATCAAGAGCACCAATTCCTCTATGTACCTTGATGACATGATGTTAGTGACATTGGTTATGTTTTTTGTTTTGATCTCTATATCATCATTCTATATTGGACAGTGCACTAGGTGCAATTTTGATATAATGGATATATTCATGAGCCTACTTTGATCATATGTTGTCTTTTGTGACTTGTCTATATTGTAATGCTTTGTGTTTGGAAACACGAATAAAAATCTTTAAATTTATGTTTTTGTACAAAAAAATTAATATTGAATGTATTTTTTACAAAAACCGAGTCGACCGAGTCATTACCGATTCGTAGTCGGAGTCGGAGTCGACTCTCGACCTGGTAGCTGACCGATTTCGTTTTTTAAAACTATGCTTAGAGTGTCTTCCTAGTGAGGAAATTTGGGTTGTACATTTCGGGCACTCATTGAGCTTTATTGCAAGAGATTTTCCCCAGTTTTGCGCATTTCTTGGGCACATAGGTAGCTCGAAATGTTCATTCGGGGATCAGCTACAATAGGTTAGAAGTTTGCCTAATTGCAGAAGATTTTCGTACCTTATGCCGAAGATTTTGTGGTGCACTCATATGGTTGAAGTGCAGGGATATTGAGGGCCGGATTTGTCTTAATTTTGGTAGTGCGTAGAGGGTATTTGGCAGGGCCTGTGCAAGGGCTGATGAACAGGAGTTTGAGAGAGATTGAGTACTAAAGGAGAAGGGTGTTTCTGGAGGAGAAATTTGCAAGGAGATTGGAGGCGTTGTTTGTTGAGGATTTGGTCATAATACAACAGATTCTTTCCTGGAGTGTGCACAACCAGCGAAAGAGGACAACTCATACTATTTGAGGGTTTTCGGGTCAACTGGAATCAACCCAAACCATTTTTGGGTTTTTGTGGGTTTGTTGGAAGGAGTGCGGAGCTATTTTTGTAGAATTTTCTAAGCAGTTCTTCAGGCAAAAATCCAGTTCCATTCGAGTAGCAGTTAGAAGAAATTCTAGGCAGTGCACAAATTTTGTAGGGAGCCATTTGAGCACTTGGGGCAACAAACTTTTGTTTGGGTTTTGCATAGCTTGCATAAGCAAGCCCATGTTCCTTTGTTCTTACTCATTTGTACCTAGATTTCATTGATATGAATAAAATGGCTTAGCATTTCTGCCCAATTTATTTGGTGTACTGATTGTGCATGCGTGGATTAAATTTTAATTGTTGTAGCTTAATTCATGTTTTTGCTATTCACTATTATTTTCCTAGTTGTAATGTTACAATGGTATCAGAGCATGTTCTTGGCCAGTTGTGGGCATAGGGGCAGGTGATGCCACCCTGATACATTGTAGTATTTCACAGAGGTAGAGGATGAGGTAGAGGAGATAGTCCTGATCCTTTTTTAGACAATGAGATTTAGCACACTAGTGAGTGTGAAGATTGGGACAAAAATCACATGGAGAACCACGCGAAGAATAGGCAACTAGGACAGGGAGTTGGTAAGGTAGAATAGCGTCATGATGGACATGTTAGCGCAATTGGTGGGGGAGGAGTTGCAAAACAAGTAGGGTCAAGCCAACAATGGGGAAGGTGGTTCCCGGACAACAAAAGGAAGCCATGCACATGCACACACTACCCAACATCACCAGACCCATAGATATGTCCAGTTTAGCTGCCCTACCATCCCTTAGTTTCTGGATGAAACTGAGAGAGAGAGAGAGCGAGATACCTTTGTGGACTTGTTGAGGTCTTTCTCCGGCAAGATTGAGGAGTATGATGCATTGGACCCCAGGGTCATGAGGGCTCTATCATTTGGAGAGTTCAGCCATTTGAAGGAGAAGTACGGATCAGGAGCTGGGACAACATATAGAGGGGGCCAACAGAATCATGACACATAGATGTTGGAAGGGAAGATCACCCTTCCCAATTTTGATGGGTCGGCTAGGAGTTTAGCCAGGGTGTGGATACAAATGTTGGACGCTTACCTGCAGTTGATCCCCATGTGGGAGACAGATGTGATTAGGTTCGCCACATTGCACTTAGATGGAGATGCGCAGGAGTGGTGGTACCATGGGTTGGTTATGCTGGGGCATGGTACCATCAAAACTTACACAAAATTCTTGAGGAGACTTATAGAGAGATTTGACAAGAAGGACCCAGAGTTACACTTCCGGGAACTGGTTAAGTTGAGGCAAATAGGCAACGTTGAGGTGTATATGGAAAAGTTCCTGAGATTGACAGTGATGGTTTTTGATATTTCGGAGGCGAGGCTGATCCTGCTATATATTGACTCTCGAGGGATTGTCAGAACCATTGTGTGGATGAGAGAGGGCTTATAGGTCTATGTCTCTACAAGATGCTATTACATGGTCTAGGGACATGCTTGATGTAGTCCCTAAGGCTAGAGCACCAACACCTCCCAGACCCACCTTTCCTCAGAGGGGCCATGACACTAGGCCTCCATAGAGGGAGTTAATAGGACGTGGGAAGCTTAATGATGAAACTAGGAGGGATCTCCGGAGGAGGAAGCTGTGCTTCACGTATCGGGAGCCATGGGCCCTGGGACATAGGCACACTAAGGGAAAGGTCCATTATATAGAGGTTTTTTTAGACAATGAGCCAAAGGAGGATGCAGAGCATGAGGCCATTGGAGGAGAGGGTGAGCCTCAGGGAGTTGGAGGAGACACGAGTTTCATGGTTCCCACAGGTGGTGTCATTGCTTCACTCATGGGGGTTCTGAGATACTCGAAATTGCAGACTAGAGGCACCATTTAGGGGTAGCCTGTGTTGGTGCTGGTAGTCAGTGGGGCCACCCATAATTTTATTGATGCACAGATGGTAAAGTAGAGAGGGCTACACATGAAGTCCTTTGAGGGCTTCTCAGTTCTGGTGTCAGGAACAAGGTTGCTTGGGAACGGGAGCAGGAGTGCCATTTTCAAAAGCTCCCGGTTCAGGAGCGTTTTTGGCAATGTTCCATCGAGTTTCTGGGACGGGGAAACGTGGGAGTGGGGATACACACAAGGGGGACATGTATAAGCAACCCCAAAGTTTAGGGAAATTTCGGGGAAACAGGGGGACGTCAGAGTCTTTAAAATTATAAAATTATTAAATATTTAATATATAAAAATAAAAATAAAATCCCAACAATAAGTCAATAACTAAATTAGTAAAGAGTAAATCTTAATAATTATGAAATGTACATCTAAGTATGACCATATTTCGTATTAGACTATTATGACTTAGAATTATCATTTGACATTTCTGCAATCATCAATGTAAAATTGTAAATCTAAAAATAAATTACTAAATTGAATCCATCATTTGACATTATGGAATGTTCCATCTAAATTCATCATTTGACGTTATGTAGTGTTCCATCTAAATTCATCATTTGACAATGGGCATTAATATTATGCAAGGTACATCTAAATTAAATTAATCATTTGACAATTGAAATTACACAATGCACATCGAAAATAAATTCATCATATGGCAATCACATTATGCTGAAGTCTAAAATAGCCATAGAATACTAAACTAAAAGTAAACATGGAAAGCAGTGAAAATACTAGTAAATTTCTCAAAAAGTAGTAATTAATAAATCACAACTCCAATCCGGTGGCTCCAAGTCACAAAATGAAAATCACAACTCCAATCTTGTAGCTCCAAGTCACAAAATGAAAATCGTAGCTCCAGATCTCTTGGGCCCCCGATTGATGGTAAATCCAAATCATAGCAAATTTCAAATGGACTATGTCGAGCAGTGACAGTAGGAAAATCTTGGGCGGCAAGGTAAAATGTCGAGCGACAACAGAAGGAAATGTTGGGCGACAAGGTAAAATCATAGGGATAATGAGAAATGTGAATGATCATGTTTTAAAGTTTTAATTGATCCTTTAGTTTTTATCTACGATTTTTTTAATTATATTAAAATTTGTAATTTTTGTAATTTTTTATGTTTTTAATTGTTGTTAGCAAAAAAATTTGTGGGGGGGCGGGGGGCGCGCGCTTTTCATCACTAGAAAAAAGTCCCCTTGGAGTTTCCTCGAGTTTCCCCAAAAAAGGGGACGTGGGGAAAAGTTTCCCCATCCGAGGAGTGTGGGGGAGTGAGGAAGCGCGTCCCCATGGAACACTGGTTTGCTAGAGCGTTTTTTTAAAATATATGTATTTTTTATATTTTTTAATATTTTGATGCATATATGTCAACAAAAGCATGTAGAATGATGAATTAGACATAAGAAACATAAAAACATAGATTGAACCATATAAAATCAATAATCTAGGAGATGTGGGCTGATCTTAAAGAAGAAGAGCTAAGGAGGGACCTAGTCAAGTGTAAACTTGGTGGCAGCAGTGGCAGTGCGTCAAAGACAAAGGAGAAGAAGGAGAATGCAACCCTTGCATCTAATGGGCAGCAAGAGCAGCAGAGATGGAAAAAGGATGTCTCGAAGATTAAATGCTTCAGGTGTAGTGAACTCGGTCACTACGCAACACAATGTCCTTTGAAGAAAAATGACAAGGACGAGAAGCATGATCCGAAGGTTGCGTCTGCAAAGACAGAAGAAGATAAGTATGCCATGAGTGCCCATGCATCTCCAGGAGGCAGATGGGGTGACATTGAATTGTAAGTTTGCAAGAACTTCAGTTGGGAAGGATCCTTGAGAAGCCCACCTCTTGGATCATGACCTTGCTACGGGTGCCCAAGATTAGTAGTAGCAGGTTGGGGGAATTTTCAGTTGGTGCTAAGGAGTGTTGGAGCGACATATGCAGTGACTAGAGCGCTAAGTCTGAGTAGCGCACTGTAGAGTTGCAACAGTGCGAAGAGGCACAGGGCAGTAGCAACAACATTGCAGTGGTTTTAGGGGGATAGTGTGAGATTAGCAGCAGTCAGAGCTTCAACATCGAGATGCATCCTAAACATTTGTACAGATTTGGGATGTTTTTCAGTTGCTTCTCTCAGGAACTGAGTTGGAGTGCAGAGTGGCAGTGCTAGCAGTAGTATAGATGCAACACTTGAGAGGGAGTTGTAGTATGGATGCAGTGTTGACAGTGGCAGTGTCAGCAGTAGTACAGTTGCATCAACATCGCAGTAGTTGGTGGAAAACATGTAAGACATCAACAACACAAAGGGAGATGCTTAAGAGTCGGAGTAGTATGCAGCAAGGTATATTGTTAGAGCACATTCCTTGCTAAGAGGGAGTGTTGATTTGGGGTAGCATTAGATGTACTCTAAGTCTCAAATTTTGTGCAGAGACTTAGACACATGTATTCCAGATAACCCAGAAATCGTTTGGGGAAATTCCACCTGGAGACAGTTTTATTTAATAAATTAATTATTTTTAATGAGACCCTAAGTTTAAACTTAGGAAATTAAAATAATTAATGAGTATTAATCTAAATTGTGGGTCTAACTTCTAGAAGAAAACGAGGATCAGGTGAAAATGATCTTAGCCATTGATTAGCTTCTAATCTGGGCCATTGAATGTCAACGAGAAGATTGTTTAAGGAAGGCTTAAGGGCCATTTGGAAACACACTGAGAGTTGATTAGTTAGATCGAATTGCTGAAGCTAGTGCAACGCATTGATTTCGTAGTGATCACGCAGAGAAGGGTAGAGACAATTTTTGCTCTGAGGATCTTCTCCGGAGCCAAGAATACAAAGCAGAGAGGTAGAGAGATATGCAGAGGAGGCAGTGCAATGCCCATTGAAGGTGACGCAGGGCAACAAAGGCCACACGCATAGCAGCGCAGTCCATTCTGAGCAGTAGCCCGAGATTTTGCTGGGAGATTGAAGATCTGAGCCGAGAGGGTTAGATTCGAGGCTCCTGAGAGAAAATTGATCCAGCAGAGGAGGTGATGCAGTCTCCCATAGCCATTGACGTAGGCCCACATAATTACTGCGTAGAGGCAATGCATAGGGTGCTGGGAGGTCGTTGTTTCAGCTACCGGATCAACCGGGACTTGAAGTGTAGGGTGAGGTATTCTCACTAACTTCTTCTGCCGAGTTATATTCTCTGTATTGGATTTCCAGAAAGACATCCAGAGATTGTATTTAGAAATAAATGCTGCTTAATAATAAAAACCCTCAGATCTGCTGCACCGGTTTTCTCGCATTGGGCTTTTTCGGGGAAGTTTGTCCAAAAACAACGTTGTCTTGTGTGATGTTTTTCTTTATTGCTGAGTTTCTTGGTTCGGCATATTTTAATTAAGTGAAGGCCGCAGTAATAATTTGCTTCAGTATTTTGAGTAGAAAACTGTAAATAACTTGTTCGTTTAATAACAAGTAGGTGAAGTAATATCAGTTGGTTACAGTAGGATTCTGGACTTGGAATTTCCACATTGCTCCCTCTGCCTCTAATAATCTTCGATCTGGAAAATCTAATTTCTCTGTCGCTCTCACAGAGAAGTAGACTTTTCCTCAAAAATTGACCCTGCTGGCCAAAAGGATCTGTGATGTCTCCGGGGTTTCGAGCAACGACTTATGCAGTGCTTCGAAGCTCCTTCTTCCTGTCTGCAACTGAGCTCTTCGTGTTTCTATCTACCCTTTGATACCATGTGAAAATTCTGTTTCCCGAAATCCTATTGCAGCAATTGATAATATTTCTTCTATTTATTAAATTAATTAAACAAATTATTTGTAGTTTCCTAGAGGAAATATCGAAACATATACATGGTAGCCTTCACAAAACAAAATACTGCGGAAGAAATAAAACGCTGAAACAATAGATGCACACACACAATTGACACCGTTATTTTTGGACTAAGTCCTCGAAAAAAAACCAACTCGGGAAAACCGGTGCAACAACTGAGGGTTTGATTACTATGCAGTAGTAAATTTGAGTACAAAACTATGGATGCTTCATCTAGCAATCCAATACAGAGAAATGATTGGCAGTAAAACTAGTGAGAAAAAACTCACTTCCACAGGGGATCCAACACTGAACTCAGCTCGATTTGAGCTACTCCTTGCTGCCTCTGCATAGTCACTGTGTCAGCCTACGTAGTATTCCGTCCCACAAGCTCGAAATTGCTTCTCCTCTTGCTGTCTCTGCAGATGCTGTCTGGAAGACTGATCTCCTTCACCTCTGGGAGTCTTGCCCAGTTTTCGGCGCAGAAAATCTCTTGCTCCCCAGCAAAAACATGATCACCCATTGAAGCTCTGCATTGCTTCTGTGTGGCTCTGCGTTGCCTCTCTGTGGCACTCACTACCTCTTTGCAATGCACTCACCGGAACTAGAAAAAATTCCTTCGACCTTACTATATATTCCCCTCTCTCACTGCTTCAAGCTCACTAGCTCTCTCCAGCAACTGACTGATGATGCTACTCTGAAAATCGATCTTCCAGTGAAATCTAACTGTTGGCGTGTCTTCTCCAAGCCCCATCAAGTTTCTTCTTATAATCTTCTGTTGAGACTTCAATGACCACGATTAAAACTTAATCGATGGGTAAGATTAACTAGAAATCGATCCATATCTTTTTCTAGAAGATTCTTACCATGACTTAGTTAATTCCTTTTAATTAATCATATTTCCTAAGTTTAGACTTAAGAAATATTAAAAACTGACTAATTAATTTAATTAAGTCATTTCTAGGTGGAATTTCCACAAACGATTTCTGGGTATTGGAGAAGACATGTATTCTAGTCTCCATGCCAAATCTTGTGGCTAGAACACATCCGATGCTAGAAAAATTAACAAGAGCTACCCCAGAGCCTTGAGAAACTTGAGAAAGAGACTCATGATTGCAGATTGAAGAAAGCCACACATAGACTCAAGCAAGTCCCTTGGGCTTGGCATGCTTGGAATAATTATCATTTGATGTGAACTCCAACCACTCTTCAGGGCTGAAGGTGTGCCTTTGATATTTGGTTTTACATCCTAATAATTTATTTTTGGCAGGATCAATGCCTGAGGGAGTTAACCTCTGAGCCCAAGGTGTTCAACTACTTGAGATTAGAAGTGTAACAAAGCGATGATGAGGACCTCCTTGTTAAGGGAAGTATGTTGTCAGAGACTTTGGCTTGATAAATATCACAGAGGTAGTTGAGAGAGACTCCTCTTCAGATTCAGATTTGATGGATCCTTGCTTTGCATTGTGTACTCAAAGCTAGATAGAGCTTGGACATGTACATTGGGTTGCGTTGAGAATTTGGAGGGTTGGAGATTAATACAAATTCTCTTCTTGATAATTACTTGTGAGCTTACTTGAGTTACTTATGTCTTCTCTTCATTATCTTGTTTAGTCTTTCATCAAGTCCATTATCAAATAAACAAGACACAAACTTAGGCTCCTAGAGCCAGAGAAAAACCTCTCCCTCTTGGAGAGGAAAACCCACAAATAATTCTTCTTATAGATCTTCAAATGACAAGTACCATGACTAGGACTTAGACACTTGACCTATAAGACCTCACCATTACTTCTTTGACTGCTTCCAATCCTGATCCTTTATATTTACACCTTCTTACACTGATCTGCTTTAACATTTAGAGAACTCGGTCTCTACTTATATTTACCTTGGTTTAGTCTTTGGGCTTATCAAGACACTGGTTCTATATGTAGATCACTTTCTTTTGACGGCTGAAAATAGGAAGGTAAATCTTTGATTTACCTTCCTTTCATATACTCACTCTTTATGTATATATACACCACATTAGAAATATCCACATATCTTCTTTAAGGAAATCCTCATATCTTCTTTCAGGAAATCTGCACTTATACTTCTTATTATAATCTACATAACACTTTAGAGATATTACATTTCAGAGGTGACCGTATTATACTTCAGAAGTGACCACATTACATTTCAGTTGACCACATTACACTTTAGGTGACCACATTACACTTCAGGTGACCGCATTACATTTCAATTGACCACATTACATTTCAGTTGACCGCATTACAGTTCAGGTTACCGCATTACATTTCAGGTTACCGCATTACATTTCAGTTGACTGCATTACACTTCAGGTGACCGCATTACATTTCAGGTGACCGCATTACATTTTGCTTTGTCACTTCAGAGAGATCCACAATGTTACTTGATCCACTGAACCACAGTCTCTTCATATATATATATATCATTTTCTGTTTGAAGGCCGACCATACATCTTGTATAAGGGCCGACTTCACCATTGAGAATATAGGCCGACTTGTAGTCCATTTATTCCAGCGTTTATGAAGGTATCTTGAGCATCTTCCAGAAGCCATTTCTTCAAGGGTATCATGACAAGGTCTTGGAGCATATAACTAGACCCTTTATCCATATTACACTTAATTACATTTGTGACTAGAAGACAATCTTAGTAGACATCAAGAAGAAGTCTACTGACTTATAAAATCTTGCTCATGAAACCCATGAAGCAAGTACAACAAAAAATACATTTTATTATCTTTGTCTTCTATAAATACATAATTACATAGTCATTATGAAGACCGACCTAGTTACACTTTTCAACACTCCCTCTTAACTAGGGAGGTATTCATATAGGTACATGGTCACTTTCAAACTGAAGAATCTCATAAGAAGAATCGGATTGGTAATCTCATCTGTGTAGCATTATATCAACCAACATTGTCCTAGTGCAAGGCCTTGACTTACAATCCCATCTCTCAATGAGACAATGGGCTACAATGCTGGCGAGACACATGACTAATAGACACCATAGTCATTGTCTCTCCAAGGTACATACCTGACCTAGGTGTTCCTAGAGTATGACCTTCTTGGACTATTCTTCTCTTGGGTAGGCAACCCTCAAAGAATATTGGTCCACGACTACTCTTATATTGAATGCCCTATCTCATTCTCAAAGAGTGTCGAATGCCAGATGATTACGCAATCCTCCATTCTGTCTTCCAGGTGAAGACCAGAATGATGTGTCTATCCATTCTCTTCACATGGCCTTCACTAAGACTTACGACTGTTAGTCCTGGTCTAGTGCATGACACATGTAATAGAGAATCACATATGTGACTCCCTCTCAACACAGGAAGGACATACTTCAAGTTTCTTCCAAGTAAGAAACTTACCACCAGGCTCCCTCTCAACCAGGGTCCTGCAACAACAATCCAACTATTCATGAAGATTTCCTCCCCTCGATGTCATGGATTTCGATATTGAGGAATCTTCAACTTTTGGCTTCATAGGGCATAGATCATCCATCACTTTCAGTCACAAATCATGTCCACTAATAGAAGGTGATTGTCAGGTCTTCCCTTTCCAGGTCTGCCGTTCTTATTTTGTCTTTCTTGAATCATCTTAGGATCATGCATGCTGTCATGATTAATGACCTTACTGGCATTCATCCAGAATGCTTGTCTCACATGTTTTAAAACAAATTTACCTGGGTAGTGATCTTTGCCAGAAATGTCTTCTGTAGGCATAAGCATCTCTATTGAATTATTGTCTCCTAATGGGATTGCATGTTTTATTAAAAGTCTTCTGTGACAGCGATTCCTTGATCTGTCGATCACTGGAGGTCTCTAGTCTCTTCTTGGATTAGGACCTGATATTTTCTCAGCATGATTTCACATTTCATGATCTACTGCACATTCTCCATTCCTAGGAACTTACAAATTTTCTAGTTTCTCGTTCATATACAACCACCTCATATTCCATGAGGACATATTATGTTGATTTCATCTGTTAGTGCACTGAGGGATACTCCTCCATAGATCATACTTCTAAATACAGAATTCCATTACCTACAACCATATGACGTGACTTCACATTATCCAGTGTCAGCACATAAATATATACATACCTCATGCCTTTTTCCTTGAGTCATCCTGTAGCAGTCTTTCTAGAATGAAGAGCTTCATTCCCTTGACTTGCTCCATCAGTATGTCATCACAACCCAGAATTATGTTTCCATGATGGCCCTTGATCTTGATGACTACCTTCCATTAGTAATGTTATCAGAGAGGTTTTCCCGGAGCTGTTTCACCAGGAGCTCCTACCATGCTTCAATCAGGATGCTACACTGCTTCGTATCATACAACCAATAGAAATCACCTAAAGGAGAAGATGATCTCAATCGTAGTGGAGATCCCTCACTTCTTCTTTCTTAGATTTCTTTGCATCAGGTTCTTCCCTCATTTCAGAGACATGGGCTTCTTCCCTATTTTTCTTATCCTTTTTAGATTAAGGACATTTCTATTATAGTGCCCAAGTTCATCATATCCAAGGCATCGTGCTTCGTCCATATTTCTTCTTTTACTCTAAGGACTAAAACTTACCGAATCTTCCTTTTCTTCCTGGACATGGCTGGAAAGGCTTGATTCCCTTCACTAGATCTTGTAACAACTTTGGCTTTCAAACTTGTTTCCTCTATTTTACATAGAGACCTTAAATCGTGGAATGGTGTGGCTTCTATTTTCCCGTATAATCTTGAAGTGAAGTTTCCCCATTCTCCTGGTAGAGCATTCAACACCACTGTAGTCATCTCAAAGTCAAACATTACTTCTCCTAGTTCCTACAGTTGATCAAAGAGATTGCTTCTCCTGCAGTACTCACAGAGAATAGCTCCACCAATTTCTCATATATTCCTTTTGATGATTTGATACATCGGAGATGAGAGAGTGTTTTATGGATTCTGTAAGAATCCTTTGGGTTCTTATATCTCCCTTCATGTATTTGGCATGACTTCGTTGTCCTTGTCTTCCATGCAGGAATGTTTAAAACCCTAACTAGTTTGATGCTTTCTTTGCAAAGAAGACATTTTGATAGATTTAGATAAAGTCATAGATACTTACTTGAGTAAGTGACTTTCTCCTTTAGCAACTTTCTCGATGAAGAAGTTAGGAGCTTCTTCTTAGATAGAAAATTTCAATCTAGGTGATCTTCGATGGGAAAGGATGTCTTCAAAAGATGATGTCTTCTTCTACCACTGTCTTGAATGTAAATCTTTGATGGAAAAGATTGCTTACTTGAATGAGTTGATATAGCTAGAGGGTCTTCCTTGCAAACTGATTTGATCCTTCAACCCAAACTTTAATCTTTGCTTCTTGTAGTGTCTCCTTTGTCAAGCAACCCTTGCATTCAACACCTTAGCTCTGATACCATGTTGAGAATTTGGAGGGCTAGAGATTAATACAAATTCTCTTCTTGAAAATTACTTGTGAGCTTACTTGAGTTACTTATGTCTTCTCTTCGTTATCTTGTTTAGTCTTTCGTCAAGTCAATTAACAAATAAACCCACAAAGAATTCCTCTTATAGATCTTCAAATGACAAGTACCATGACCAGGACTTAGACCCTTGACCTATAAATGCTTCCAAGACCTCACCATTGCTTCTTTGACTACTTCCAATGTTGATCCTTTATATTTACACCGTCTTACACTAATCTGCTTCAACATTTAGAGAACTCAGTCTACTTATATTTTCCTTGGCTTAGTCTTTGGGCTTATCAAGACACTGCTTCTATAAGTAGATCACTTTCTTTTGACTGCTGAGAATAGGAAGGTAAATCCCTGATTTACCTTCCTTTCATCTACCTAGTCTTTATGCTGATATACACCACATTAGAAATATCTGCATATCTTCATTCAGGAAATCCGCACTTATACTTCTTATTATAATCTGCATAGCACTTTAGAGATATTACATTTTAGAAGTGACCGTATTATACTTCAGAAGTGACCGCATTACATTTTAGAGGTGACCGCATTACACTTCTGTTGACCGCATTACACTTCAGGTGACCACATTACATTTCAGTTTGCCGCAACTTGAGCGCATTACATTTCAGGTTACCACATTAGATTTCAGTTGACCGCATTACACTTCAGGTGATTGCATTACATTTCAGGTGACCACATTACATTCTGCTATGTCACTTCAGAGAGATACACAATGTTACTTGATCCACTGAACCACAGTCTCTTCATATATATATATATATATCACATTTTCTGTTTGAAGGCCGACCATACATCTTGTATGAGGGCCGACTTCACCATTGAGAATATAGGCTGACTTGTAGTCCATTTATTCCAGTGTTTATGAAGGTATCTTGAGCATCTTCCAGAAGCCATTTCTTCAAGGGTATCATGACCAGGTCTTGGAGCATATAACTAGACCCTTTATCCATATGACACTTAATTACATTTGTGACTAGAAGACAATCTTAGTAGACATCAAGAAGAAGTCTATTGGCCTATAAAATCTTGCTCATGAAACCCATGAAACAAGTACAACAAAAAATACATTTTATTGTTTTTGTCTTCTATAAATACCAAAGATGAAAAAATCGTTATCGGGATATTATCGGCGAGGGGAAAAAATTGGAAAAAATCGGAATTATCGGCAAAAAATCGTAATTATCGGCAAAAAATCGTCACATACAAAAATATTCATTTTTTTTCAATTTTTTTAATATCTAAAGCATCTACAGCATAAAATAAATGCATTGACACATAAATATGAAAAAAAACTAATATATAAGATGTGTAATATCATGTCTAGTGCTACATCACACATAAAAGTTTAAAACTGAATCCTGTCCTGAATACTAAGTCCTGAGTCTCAAGAGTCAACTCAGCCTCAAAATATCAACAAAAAATATAATAATGTATCTCATATCATGAGTCATAATGTCAACAGTCATATACAAAGGAATGTCAATGCACCAGTGACCATATAACCTATGGTCCTATACTATTGATCAATGATTTCCTTTGCCCCTCTTGCGAGAAAATACAATAGCTTTGCCTTTCTCTCTAGATGAAGATGCTGGCGGGACTGGCAATGGGCTCTGTCGTGCTCTAGAAGAAAAAAATGAAGCACTAGAACTGGAACGGGAACCTGAACCACTAGGAGCTAAAGGAGGCCGACCACGTCCTCTACCGGTAGTAGTGGTAGGTGGTGTCACCTCCTCCTCCTGCTCCTCCTCCTCCTGCTCCTGCTCATCCTCCTCCTCGTCCTCCCCCTCCATTACCTCCTCCTCTATCCAATCAGGGGCTGATTCCATGACAGGCCTCTCAGTCTCAACCCTCCATTCAGCGGTGGTGTCAATCGCATCTAAAGAGATGGCCTCCACATCAGGGGTCCTCTCAAGTTGTCTCACCCACAATCTAAGATTGTAGTAGACGTAAACCATGTCATTGAGCCGCTGACCCTCCAACCTGTACAAGGGTCATAAATTAATAAATTAAATATTTAAAAAAAAATATTTAATGAATTCAAAAAATCAATTCGAAATTTGAATATGTTAAGTGTTTTACCTGTTGCGCCTTTTGGTGTGTATTTTTTCAAATACACTCCAGTTGCGCTCGCATCCTGAAGCGCTACATGTTTGGCTAAGTATTCTAATGGCAAATTTTTGGAGTTTTGGTACTCTGCCACCGTAGCTCCTCCACCATGCATCTACAAGTTACAAGTTACAACAAATAAGATAAACTTATAATTTATAAAGTTACAAACATAAGAAAATTTTTAAAATAATGAAAATCTTACCTGGCATTTTAGCAGTCCTATCCTGGACAGCCATGTCGAAGCTCAAGGTGCCACCTGCCATTCTGTATACCTCCATCTCTTTGGATATGTCTGCACAGTCTGATGGACTTGGCACCATCTTCTGAACACAAGTGAAAAAGCCATCCATGACCTCAGCATCAAATACAAAACCACATGAATAAGCAAATGCGGGGTTCAGGAAGAGCCCTGCAGCATGAATGGGACGATGGAGTGTGTTGTTCCATCGATCATCAATCACTTCCCATAAAAGAAGTTGTCTCTAAAACCCATCATCACCCTTATCATCATAATAGCTGCGAACAGCTTCTTTGGCCCTATCCATGGCCTCATACAAGTAGCCCATTGCGGGCTTCTCTCCATCCACCAATCTAAGAACCTTTACCAAAGGTTCACTAATGCTGCACACCTCTTCCACTCCAACCCAGAAATCTTCCTGATATGACACCAAACTGCAGATGGCCTGTCCCTCTGATTTGCGGCTGATAGTCAAAGCACGCCACTCATTTGAAAGAAACATTCTCTTCAAATCCCACTTAGAATTCAAGAGGGATTGAAGAGAGATGAAAGTAGTGGCAAATCGTGTAATAGCAGGCCGCACCAACTCCTTATTGTTGGTGAATGTCCTCATCAAATGAAGCACGGATCCATGGTTATATATAAATTTTGTGATTCTCTTTGATGATTCTACAATATCTTTGACAAAATCAAGCTTTCCGATGTCCTCCAACATCAAATCAAGGCAATGTGCAGCACAAGGTGTCCAAAATATGCTTGGATACCTCTCCATAAGCATCTTGCCAGCTAAAACATAGTTTGCAGCATTGTCCGTTATGATTTGGACAACATTTTGGGGCCCAACCTCCATAATGAACACATCTAATAAATCACATAATAATCTTGCATCTTTGACATGTGCAGATGCATCAACAGATTTTATAAACATTGTCCCCTTGGGACAACTGACCAAGAAGTTAAGAAGACTCCTACCCCTTTGATCAGTCCAACCATCTGACATCACAGTGCATCCTGTGACTTCCCATGATGCCCTTAAGTCTTCCAATCTCTTGGTGCAGTCAGCTTTCTCATTTTGCAAAATGCGCCCTTTAAGGTCATGATATGTAGGGGCTTTGTATCCTGGGCCAACAACAGCGATAGCATCAATCGCAGCCTGATAAAATGGATTGTTCCTGGCAACATTGAAAGGAATATCACTCCAAAGAAACAGTTTGCCCAACAACCTATCAGCTTCTTCCTTCTCCTTTTTTTAATAAGGGAGGAGATAGATGGCTGTGCTCCGTGAGTGGTTCTAGGAACAAAAAATGAGGAGGCAGCTGCGGGGCTGCCTGTAGAAGAGGCTGATGCTGAAGAGCCACTACCACTCTCACGCTCAACTCCAAACTTTGATATTTGACTCCTTCAGAGCTGCTTTGCTGACTTTAGCGGCTTCCATTTCTTCCAATGAGTTCATGGCTCTTTTGATTATTTCTGGATTGGTATTATTGCAAGGGCCTACTTCATGCCCAGGAATCTGTGCCAGGTGGTATTTCAACCTGTATACCCCCCCTGCCATGTGTTGACCACATAATTTGCAAGTCAAGTGTAATCGGTCAAACCCCCCATTAGGGTCACCAAATTCCCAGAAAGGATCTAATTTCCTTGGCATGTTGGAAACTTTGAACTTTGAATGTTGAAATTTGAACCTAGGGCACAACAAAAATTGCCAGTTAAAACTTAAAAAATAAAATAAAAAAATTACAATTTTACATGCAACATTTTGATTTTTTTCACAAAAAAAAACCCTCAACTGAATGCAATAATAATAGGGAAAAATACATGTTGAAACACAAACAAAAATAATGGGAAGAACCTAAGAGCACAAGAAGAAATATAAAAAACATAATTTAACAAACAAATTTTTGCATTTTTGACCAAAATAAGCCCTCTCCTCTCAATAAAACAAAAAAAAACAAAAAAACACAACCAAATGCAATCACAAATGATGAAAAATACATGGGTAATAGAAACCCATGGAAGAACAAGAGAAAAACAAAAAAAAATGGGTCAAATTTGATGCCCATACCTGGAAAAACGTTTTGTCGGAGACACTTGGTCCAAATTCAATGTTTGTTCGCTTGGCTTGCAAGAGATTCTTCACTATTGGGCGTGTAAATCACCTCCTTCCCTCCTTGGCTGCTCTCCTTTCCTCCTTGGCTCTCATACCCCACGCTGTCAAAGTAAAAATGAAAAAAAAAAACCCAAAAACCGGCATATAACCGCGCTGTCCAAGCCTCCCACGATAATTTCGGGTCGACTCGCGATAATTTCGATATTATCGCGATAAAATCGCGATAACGATAATTTCAATTTATCGTTTTAAATTATCGCCGATATTATCGTTCGGCTCAAAAACTCGCGATAATTTCAATTTATCGCGATAATATCGCGATTTTTTCAACTATGATAAATACATAATTACATAGTCATTATGAAGACCAACCTAGTTACACTTTTCAACAGGTTGCTATCTCAGCATGAAACTATCAATCATGGATTGAGATACATACATTGATGCTGACTGAGGCTGAAAATGTTGTTGTCAGGAAAAGTACATCTGGATGCTGCTTTAGCTTGGGGTCTACCTGGATTTTTTGGATGAGCAGGAAATAGAAGTTTGTTGCTTTGAGTACAACAAAAGCAGAGTACATTGTTGCTAGCATGGCTAGCTCCGAGGCATTGTGGTTGAGAAATTTCTTTCGAGAACTGTTTGAGCATGTGGTTGACACAACTGTCAAAGCACATTGAGATTAGATATCACTATATTCGGGATATGGTGCAGTCAGAAGTAGTTAGGGTCCAACACATCTCGTCTGATGAGCACATTACTGATATTCTCTCCAAGCCATTCATATTCTTCAAGAAGCAACTTGGACTGGTGGATGTGATCCTTCCGTGAAGGGTCACGAATGATTGAAAACACTGAGCTATGCTCTTCCTCCTTGTCTTTTGACTTCCATTAATTTGGGGGGAGGAATGGAGCTGGAGAGCTCCCGGGGTTGAGGGAACTCATGGACAATGGGATGTGTCTGATCCTTACCAGAAACAGTAAGTGGTATCTCCGCTATTGTCACAGTAGGATGTGTCTGATCCTTACCAGAAATGGTAAGTGGTATCTCCCCTACTTTTGAGTATATCCCAGTATGCATCCTACCCATAAGCTGGGCTTGTTGGGATTGCCACCCATTTGACCAATGGGTGAGGAGACTTGAGAAATGTTTGATCTTTACCTCTCATGGTAAGTGGTATCTCCCCCAAGTGAATTGGGAAATGTTTGATCCTTACCTCTTATGGTAAGTGGTATCTCACCCAAGTTAGTGGATAAAGGTGTTCTACCACTGCATTCTTGAGGATCAAGGTGGGAAGATCATTGGACAATAGGAGGTGTCTGATCCTTGCCACTTATGGAAAGTTGTATCTGTCCTCTATTGTCAAGTGCGTCTGATCGTTGTCACTGTGGCAAGTTGTATCTGTTGCCTATAATTGTAGGGCGTGTCTGATCCTTGCCACTTGTGGCAAGTGGTATCTACCCCTATTGTCTAGTCTGGGACTTGACCGAGTGGATCATTATTCTTCTTCATTAGATTGAGACATCATTGTTCAGCTGATGATCAAAGGAGACAAGTTGAGACGAGATGTGATGAGATGGTTGTCTTGTTGATGCAACTGTGATAAGACATGTACACTTTTTGATGAGACTTTGTTGGAAATACTGAGAGGGGGGTGAATCAATATTTCTTTTCAATTGTTAATTTTACCAGTTAAATAACTTATATTTAGAACACAAAATGAACAATGATGGAATAGATACTTTTATTAATTTCTTCTTTACAATACGTAAAGTACAATAATGATATAGGGCTCTAACCCTAGATGAAGACTCCAATCTTCCAGGCTCCAATCCAACGTTGCACGAAGCAGGGATGAAGCGGGGACGTTTTTTGGAAGCAGGGACACAGTAGTGTCATTTTCCAAAAATTTAGGAAGCGAAGCGTTTCAGAAGCGTCTAGTATATATATATATATATATATATTTATATTTATATTTTTTTGCATCTATATTCAAAACAACAATTCCAAATACCATATTAGTTGTAGAGGACATGAAAACATGCATATTTTTACATAAATCAAGGTAGATATGACATCCATGATTCCATCGCACATCAATAATTGATTATTCGAGCATCAGAAAATACAAAAAACAATGACAAAAAAAATGAGAGAGTTTGGGGTTTGCACTTACCTCTTTAGCTCTTGTAGATAGAAGCCCTTCTTTACTCCTCCAAGCTCCTCCTCTTTCACTCCTCCAAGCTCTCCTCAACTCTCTCTTCTCCTCTCTTTCTCTTCTCTTCTCCAAGCTCTCTTCTCCTCTCTTCTCCAAGCTCTCCAAAAACACAAGTGAGCAAATAATAGGTGAAATAGAGCTTATAATTTTTTCATCATATCCCTAACCCAAGACTAACTCACTAACTAACCCAAATAAAACCGAGAAAAAAAAAATAAATAAATAAAAAAAAAAGCTTTTTTTAAGTGCGCAAGTCGGATCCGTATGGCGCTGTACAGAACCGCTCGCGAATCGTACGGATCCGTATGAGATCCGCGATGCTTCCGTACAACGATCCGCCATACGAAACGCGGATCCGTTGTACGGAAACGCGAATCTGGCTGTACTGATCCGACTTTCCAGGAACCGTAATTTTTTTTGCGAAACACGTTTTGCTGTACGGATCTCATACGGTTTCGTACAGGACGCATTTCGGGGCTTGGAGCCGGGGGGGGGGTGGGGGGGTGGGGATGTTTCCTGCAACATTGCTCCAACCTGTATTGTGCCAAGCACCGACTTGGTCTTTCCAAGGCTTCAACCTTGTCAATTTGAGGCACCAACCTCTAGGGCTCCAACCCTATCTCTGGTACAGGCTCCAACCTGGTCTCTTGAGGACTCCTATCCTCTCGGGCTCCAACCCTATCTTCCAAGGCACCAACCTTGTCTCTATGAGGCTCCAACGTCTTGCTTCAATTCGTCAAGATATATTTGGTTATACTTCATGGCTCCCAATGTCTTCTTCAATGAGCCCTGACAATCTTCAGCTATCCCCTCACTTAGTCTCCACGTCACTTCATCAATGACAACCTTGTTCTTCACATGAAGGTGTCTCCACTGTTCTTCATGTCACCCAAACACTTTCTCCAAGGTTGTGTCCAACACTTCAATCAATGCTTGGTGATGTCTTCAATCAATTGCACAAGTTCTGCACAAGGTCTTCCAAACAGCTTCAAGTACAAGGACCACTGCAAATTCTTCTTCAAGGCTTCAAATCTGCTCAGCAAGTCTGCTCTAGCAAGGTTTAAGTCTGCACGAAATATCTTTCAAGGGTTGTCCCGATAAGGACATCCAAGACACTTCAACCAAGATTCCTCAAGGTGTCTTCAAAACGGTTCCTCAAATTGCTTCAAGATCTGGTCAATGATCTGCTCCAACATGCCCACCATCAAGATCTTCTTCACTTGTACACGCCTCCAATTTCACTGTCCATTAATGCTCATTCATTATTCTTCATAGGACTGCAATCCAAGCATGTGGTCACAAACCCACTGTTTTTAATGAGGATCCATACTATTGAAGGCTTTCAAGTTTCCACAGATAGGCAAAAACATATATATCAGTCCACACCTTTTATCATTGATCAGTTATGAGATATCCGAGCCAATACAGATTTGATGTATCAAAACACAAAATTGTCCTATCTGAGCTCAAAGGAAGTCACTGTACTGCAATCAAGATAAAGTTTCAATGATACAGTCCTAAATAACAATGCTGTCCCAAAGTGTGCTTGCTGTCACAGATTCAAAATACTACACCACAGGGTGAAATTTGCAGGCCTGAAGTGTTGTCCAAAGAGCCCAAATTGTAGGTTGTTACAAACCTTTCTCGAGGTTGAAACCTTCCACAAGAGAGTTGTAGAGATACACGTCCTAGTTGTAAACAATTCCGAGCCTCAGAATACTGTCTTCTGTCCAAGGTATTACAGGTCTGAAATTTTCTCAGATCACTTCCTTTAAGGATATTACAGCACCCTAAAACTCATAACTTTTAACTGAGCCCTCTTCTTTCACTGTAAATTTACCACAGATCCGATCTTGTAATGAGCTCCCACAGGTAGCTGTCATCCTCCTTCAGGTGATTGTCTTCAGGTTAAGTATACAGATCTGATGCCTTAATTATCTGAGCTTGAAAGATAATTTTAACAGCAAAATTGCCCAAACAGACTTCTTCATTTATCTCCTCGAACTCCTTGCTGTTTTAAAACTTCTCTCTGAAATGATTACCGAAAATAATGCTTGAAATGAAGTCTTTCAACTTGTATTTATATAAAATTTCGACCATTAATAAAAAGACAGGTCTCTTGGTGGGAGGCCGACATGAGTAGGCTAGCACATGTCGGCTCAAGGACAGATTTATTTCCTTAACTTGAAAAATTCATAACTCCCAAATAGCTTGGAGTTTTGGGCCAAGTAATAGTTCATTGGAAAGACAAAATTATGCTCTAAAAGATGGCATAGGTATCAAATTGAGAGGCTGCCTCTTAGATAGTAAAAAACATTTTTTAATGTGACTGGTCATTAATTAGTACAGAATTTGAGGTAGGGCAGATAGGCTTCTCTTGTTAGGCTTCTTCATGGTTTTCGCTTCTTCATTGTTTAACACCTTCATATAGGATCATGGTAGAACATCAGCAATGAGTGTATTATATAGTGGCACAGTGATATGTTATAGGCAGTATCATTACGAAGGTATCTTTCAATCATCAATTCTGTCATCTCTTAGTCTTCCAATCTTCATCAAACACCATCAAGTGTGGTCATATAAGAATATAGCATCATCACAAGTATGGCTTCATTAAGTATCGTTCTTCACATCATGGGCTTGTACTTAGGGACTAGATCACTAATCAGACACTTGGCAACTTCTTAGGGCAAGACATCATCATCTCATCTAGAACCAGGTATCTCAAGAATATTGACATCTCAGTCAAATCCATGTTGCCATCAATGACAACCTTGATTAACAAACTTATGATGCAGCTAGAACTTTCTCCCTAGCTGAGAGGGAGTGTTGAAAATTGGGATGTTATGGGATGAATTTCCCCATA
The DNA here is from genome assembly GCA_034641835.2 of Pinus albicaulis. Taxonomy (NCBI): domain Eukaryota; kingdom Viridiplantae; phylum Streptophyta; class Pinopsida; order Pinales; family Pinaceae; genus Pinus; species Pinus albicaulis. Next base: position 426,299 of record MU968389.1, read on the forward strand.
GAAACCCATCTAACCCAAAAAAATCCCATCTCGCCCCAAAGAAAGAATTCAAATTGGATAAAGGAAATTATTATTAATTGGTTTGACACTTCTTTCTTTATTATTTAATGATGTGACAAATGTGTTTGGGCAAGCTTTATTTAGAAAATTTGAAATTGTGTTTATCCCTCTAATATTTGCATGCCGGCCTCATAATAAGTTCATGTCTGCTTGGCCAAAAGACATGACCTTTCGCATCTGGAAACAACTATATTTTGGCAATGATCCTCCATCATTTTGTGTCAAAATTGGACAACTAGGTCCAAACTCCAGGTTGTGCTGCTCAGATGACGATCCCAATATTTTAATTGGACTCCTCTTTCGGAGAGGTGTGAGATTGATCTAAAGATCATCTCGATCGGATGAGCAAAACATGGACTTTGAATTTATTCCACTTATGTGCTAGGTCGGCCTGGAATATAATATAGACTTAAATTTCTTGAAGAGCATGTCACACACCCCCAAAGATGCCTATATAATGGAGAGACTTGGAGTTCATTATACACACAATGTGTGGAGGTTTTTCTTCTCTCTGGAAGGCGATGGAGCTGCGTTCTTGGTGCTGCGTATCTGTGGAGTATTCTTTGTTTGGGTTGTATTGGGGTTGTGTGTGACACACTTGGCTGAATGATCTATTGGAGACTTTGCTTGTAGAAGCATCCAGCTGATCGTCGTAACGCCACCACTCATCATCTCTGTTTTGGCTTGTCTTCCATCGTTCTATTAGTATGTTCTATCTGCTTCAGTATTTTGTGTCCTAATCTGAAATGGCATAGAACATGTTCTCAAATTAACATGGTATCAGAGGAAGGAGAAGACAACACCCAACTTATAAATCTAGGGCAGCGAGATGTGGGTTATTCTAAAAGCGAACTTTCTGTGGCTCAGATCAAATGGGATCGGAGCTGGTTATTTCACACATCATTACAGATGCTTGTGAAGAATTTTGCCTGCCACGTTAATACACCGTGGAAATATGGACATAAAAATTAATCCTAAGAATCCTATCATGGATGAGCTTAGAAAGAGGGCAGAAGAAAGTAAAAATAAAAATAAAATGACAAGTCTGTCAAAGATTTAGTTCTATTGATGTTCGAAATTGTTTTGTTGACGTTAGGGTTTAGCCTCGATGATCCTAATACTTTGAGTAACAGGATTCATAAGATGATGAAGTTGGGTCTAAGTATTGATGAGGACGAAAGTAAGAAAAGCCCATGGAAATCTTGCCATGTGGCATGACCTTGATACAGTGACGGGAGAGGCACGGGCCTGTTGCCCATGGCCGTCTGACTGCAGGAAAAAATAATTAGGGTCAGATACTTGTGCGTGAAATGCAGGGGTTCCACGCATATTTGTGTTGTTCATTATATTGTCAGGCAACAACTCCAATTAGCGGTGTCTAAGCGAATAAGTTTTTCAAACATCGATTAATTCCCGAATCTTGGTGACATATATGTAAAGAGAAAAAAAAAATTGCCAGATAACATGTAACTCACGGAAGCAGGTTGATTGGCACAGGCATTCACTACCATTGTTTCGTCTTCTTACGAAAATTCCGCACATCCGTGGCCAAGAAGATCTCAAAATTTTCAGCATGTGGGCGATAATGATTTTTCTCGTCAAAGCATATTACTCGCGAGGTTCAATTATAGTCCTGTGGATTGCCAACCTGACCTAGAATCCAAGACAGCAAAGTCACTGCCCATGGGACTTCTTCTTGTCGAAGAACCAGTGCCAAGAATCACGCAGTATTGACTTCGCCTCATCGTGTTGGTCGTTACACATTTATTGACATTTGAGATCATTGGGGCAGACCGAAATAAGCCAAATCCGATTCTGTTTTTTGTGCAATTACTAAGTTTTTTGCGGTAAGTTCCATATTGTAAATACCATTGGTATCTTGGTTGTGCGGTGTATAGCTTTTTGAAGATTGTTTATGGTGAATGTGGCATTAATGGTATGGAGGATGGTATATTGGGTCTGAGTTGAAATTCTGTGAAGACCATGGTTCTTTATTATATGCATTGTGCTGACATTGAAAACTTGTATGCGAACCAAAACTGTGACGTGTGTGTTGAGTTTTTTTTTTGACGTGGTGAAATTATTTAAGGCTATGGGCTCCATCGAATTATGCTTTTCTTCTAACTACCAAATCAGATTTCGAGCATGATATTTTCAATAACATTCAGTGCACAACTCAATGTGGGTATTTGTAATTAGGAGCCACATTCCGTTGAGAGCGATGGTGCCCTAAATCTGGACGCAGAAATCATATGGTGCAATTCACTGTTGAAAAAAAAAATTGCACTTTAACTCAGTGGTATTGTCTGATTCAAGAGAAAGGCAGATTCTTTGAAGTTGTTTTGGAAAAGTCTATCCTTGAATGCTGAATAGGACAAAGTGATCACTGTGTTGAAACCCTTGTTCGAACCCCATGATCAGTGATGTTGAAACAACTTTATTTTTTTGAAAGCAGAATTGCTAAGATGATATTTTACAGTGCTTTGAAAAACTACTATAAGAAGGCAGACAAAAGAAGAGAGTCTATGTGAACCTGATCTGTGGTATCTTCAGAGGCATGCATATGACCATGAAGCTTGAAATCTTCAGTACTGTTAATGATGAAGAAGACAGTGATGACAGTTCATAAGGTATCTCTGTAACCACAAATTTGAGGAGCTAAATCTGTGATTCTATGTCACTGTCATTATGACAGTGACATAGACAGACACCCATGTTTACGAAATTCATAATAGTTGTAAGCTTGTGACAGTATCAGTCTTACATTGGAGCACAATGATAAATTTGCAAGTAGTTTTTGCAGAATTCAGTCAAGTTGTTAGAGTCTTGAACCATGATCAACAAAGCCTGTGAATTGTATATGATACGTGCCTAGATAGCTAAATGACATTATATGGCTATGAGCCTTGCATGGCTTTGATTGTGGGAGAATAAGACTCCTTTCCAAGTTGGTGTCTGGGATGCCCTCATTTAAAATAGATGTCTTCTCTCACAAGAGAAGCTGGCATTAAGAGGGAGAATACAACTGTATATGCTTCTGAGCTAATATCATTGCTGAAAGAAAAGAAGACCCTCATGGCTCAAAGATATATGGCTTCAGAGGGGGAAATTCCAGAAGAAAACCAAGAAGCCATATAAATACTAGGGGTATCTAGCTGCCATGAGTACAATATGAACCTGGATCATTTGAAGAAACTGTAAAGCATCAAAGTCTGCAAGGATGCGAGGGTGATGTCTAGGATATGGTTCCCTTGCTGCAACGCAAGGACAGAATCTTCATCAGATGGATGTAAAGACCGTTTTTTGGCATGGTGCAATAAAGGAAGAGGTGTATGTACAACAACCTCTGGGGATCACAATCCAGGATCGGGACACCCATGTCTGCAGGTTGAAGAAAGCCCTCTATGGGCTGAAGCAAGCACCCAGAGATTGGTATGAGAGGATAGATAGCTACCCAATGAAGCTGGGCTTCACTTGTAGTAATGCTGATCTGAACCTTTACTTCAAGGTTGATAGAGAAAAGCCTCTCATTTTGGTGCTGTATGTGGAGGACCTCTTCTTGACAGGTGCTGACCCTCTCATTCATCAGTGCAAGAGGGAGCTCACTGTTGAATTCGAAATGAAGGACCTAGGATTGATGCATTACTTCCTAGGCCTGGAGGTCTGGCAGAGACCTGGCGAGATTTTCCTTTCTCAAGGAAAATACATTGTGAAGCTTCTGGTATACTGTAAGTCCATGTCGACACCGATGGAGCTTAACTTTAAGAAGTTGAGTGGCAGCGCTGCTGGGCTCGTGTTAGCAAATCTTACTGAGTATCGTCAACTCGTAGGGGCTTTGGTGTTCTTAGTGAAAAACTGTCCGGACATATGTTGTGCAGTGAACACCTTGAGACAACACATGGTTGATCATAACATTCATCGGGTTGGTGCCAAGGAACTCTTGAGATATCTCTATGGCACGATAAACCATGGGCTGAGATACACTGCCGGGAGCATGACACTCCTTGGATATACTGATGCTGATTGGGTTGGCAGTGTGGTGGATCGTAAGAGCACATCTGAATGCTACTTCACAAGTAGATCTGCTTCGGGTAGGAAAAGGAATTCGGTAGCCTTGAGCACCGCTGAGGTCGAATACATTGCAACATGTATGGCCCGTTGTGAAGTCACTTGGTTGCGAAAGCTCTTCAGTGAGCTGTTTGAGCATGTGCTAGATGCCACCGTTATCCTTTGTGATAACCAGAGGGGGATTCAGTTGTCATAGAATCCTGGGTTCCACGATTGATCTAAGCATGTTGATGGCTGGTACCACCTTATCTGGGATATGGTACAACGAGGTGCCGTAAGGCTCGATCATATAGGAACTGATGAGCAGGTCACGGATATTCTCACAGTGCCCTTGGGGAAGGTCATGTTCCTAACCTTCCGTGAGAATCTTGGAATCATGGAACAACCCTATTCTGAGGGTCTTGTTGGACGATGAGCTCTGGGAGCTCCAAGGGAGTTTTGGGGATAGCTTTGGTGCTATAAGCAACCACAGGGCTAGGCTTGCCGAACCTAGTTGGCGTTCTTTTACCCCACTGTGATGATATTGAGATGGTTTACCTCTCTTTGATCTGTGCCCCGTATGCATCCTACCCATGGAGTTTCAAACTCATGGGAAGTACCTCTCATTTAGCCAATGAGGTGGGAAATGTGAATAGAGACCATAGAAAGACTGATGGATGCATCGGAGATTGCCGTACTCTCTATGTCTAGGATGGCACTTGTCCAACCATTTGATTTGGGATCAAGTTTAGCTAGGTTTCAGACCTCCAACTGACTTTAGGGCAGTGAAACTAACTTCGGGTTGGTATATGACTCTCTTGAGTCCTAGTGAGGTTTCGGACCTCCAACTAACCTCTGGTCAAGTAAACCAACTTCGGGTTGGTATGAGACTCTTTGTGAGTCCTATAGAGGTTTCGGACCTTTGGGCTGAATCTGTCAGTCGGGTATGATGTCTTTGTGACTGACCCACTTCTGTTATGAAATAAAGAGGCCAGCAAAGCAAGTTACGACAGGATGATGCACGATGTTTGGATTGCACTAGTGGTGGGAGTTCTCCCTATTTGAGAGGAAGTGTTAAAATTGGACAACTAGGTCCAAACTCCGGGTTGTGCTGCTCAGATGACAATCCCAATATTTTTATTGGACTCCTCTTTCGGAGACGTGTGAGATTGATCTAAAGATCATCTCGATCAGATGAGCAAAACATGGACTTTGAATTTATTCCACTTATGTGCTAGGTTTGCCTGGAATATAATATAGACTTAAATGTATTGAAGAGCGTGTCACACACCCCCAAAGATGCCTGTATAATGGAGAGACTTGGAGTTCATTATACACACAATGTGTGGAGGTTTTTCTTCTCTCTGGAAGGCGATGGAGCTGTGTTCTTGGTGCTGCGCATCTGTGGAGTATTCTTTGTTTGGGTTGTATTGGGGTTGTGTGTGACACACTTGGCTGAATGACCTATTGGAGACTTTGCTGGTAGAAGCATCCTGCTGATTGTCGTAACGCTACCACTCATCATCTCTGTTTTGGTTTGTCTTCCATCGATCTATTAGTATGTTCTATTTGCTTCAGTATTTTGTGCCCTAATCTGAAATAGCATAGAACATGTTCTCAAATTAACATTTTGGAAACAATTCAATGATCTTCTGAGGTAGAACAATTCAGAATTTTGTGGCTCAGTGATTCACATTATATCTTCTGAGGCTCGCATTACATTGGATCACATTCAGAGTAGCTCGCTATCACAGTGGCTCGCATTATCTATGGCTCACATACTTTTTGTTGTGGCTCGCTTATATTTTTGTTGCTCGAATTAAATTTTGTGGCCTGTGATTTTCTGTCTCACATTAAACTCTCTATGGCTTGCATTAATCTGTGATCTACCGATACAGAATCCTCCCAATGATTCCTATAATATTTAAGACAATGATCTATATTACAGTGACTTGGAGGCATGACTGTAATCTCTATGAGTAACTTGGAGACATGATAGTGATCTATTTAACAATGAAGCAATGATATTTGGTTTTGCTTTATTGACAGTGATGATAGTCTGACGCTTGGCGATGACCTTATGACAGTTAATGTATGGCAATAGCCTTAATGCACAGGAGTGATCTTGGTATGGCAGTGAACTTGACATGGCAATGATCAATGTATATGGTAGTGACCTTGAGGTATGGCTATAACGTTGATGTATGACCTTGACCTTGATATGGTAACATGTATGGCAGGGTATCTTAGATGTATGACTATGTCTCTATATGTCAGAGTGATATATGATAGTCTATAATGATGTATATGACAACAATATTTGATATGACATAGTAATAACAGTCCTCATGACAGTAATAATAGTGTATGGCAGAATCCCTTATGGCAATGATATGTATGATATGATCCTATGGCAGCATTCTATTGTCAATGATATGACAATCCAAATCGAAGATCTTATCCTTTCCATCCGATATAGGTAATCCTTCAATAAAATCCATCGATATTTCTTCCCACTTCTGAGCCGGAATATTTAAGGGATGAAGTAAGCCAGGTGTCATAATGTTTTCAGTTTTATTTCTTTGACACTTGTCACATTCTGCAACATATTTTTGAATATCGTGACTCATACCCTTCCAGAAAAATGACTGACGTGCATTGTAGTAGGTTTTGAAATATCCTACATGTCCCGATGACATGGAATCATGTGATTCCTTGAGTATTTTTGATATAAACTTGGATTTGGAGTTTAGATAAATTCTCCCTTTGTACCATAATATATCGTTCTTCCATTCAAATTTTGAATTCCCTGGGAGATTGTTGATTATAGCCAACATGTCCGGATCTTTGGCGTACTCACTTCTAATCTCATTAAGCCATTCAGGCACAACTATTGAAACTGCAAGCAATGTTGTTTCCTCATCTTTTCTAGACAGGGCATCCGCTACTACATTGTCCTTTCCTTTCTTGTGTAATATCTCCATGTCAAAAGCGGCAATCTTCTCGATCCATTTTTGTTGTTCTTCAAAGAGTGTTTTTTGCTGAAGGAGATACTGAAGACTGTTATGATCAGTTCGGATGGAAAATTTACTTCCTAACAGATATTGTCTCCATTTGGCCAATGCATGCATAATTGCGAGCATTTCCTTACTGTATGTGGACTTGAGACGCTCACGTTTATTTAGTTTTCTGCTTTCAAAAGCAATAGGGTGCCCCTCTTGCATTAATACTACACCAATACCGAATCCAGAGGCATCACATTCAATGATAAATGGTTTAGAAAAGTCAGGAGTTGCCAATACTGGTGCATTAGCCATTACTTCCTTCAAATCTTCAAAACATTTCCCTGCTTCCTCATTCCATTGAAACGAATTTTTCTTTAAAAGATTTGTAAGAGGTGCAATTCGATGCGCATAATCTTTAATAAATCTTCGATAATATCCCGTTAATCCTAAAAATCCTCTGAGCTAGGATATGTTCACCGGTTTATTCCATTCCCTTATAGCCTTAATCTTAGAAGGATCCACTTTTACTCCTTCATGGGATATTAGGTGTCCCAGATATTCAACTTCTTCTTTTCCAAAGGTGCATTTGGATTTTTTTGCATAGAATTGATGGTCTTCTAGTAACGTAAGAACTTTATCCAAGTGTTGCAAATGCTCCCTCCAGGTTTTACTATAAATCAAAATATCATCAAAAAATACTAGTACAAATTTCCTAAGATATGGATGAAATAACTCGTTCATAGTGGCTTGGAACGTAGCTGGTGCATTTGTTAACCCAAAGGGCATTACCTTAAATTCATAATGACCTTCATGTGTTTGAAATGCAGTTTTTGGTATATCTTCCAATCTAATTCGGATCTGGTAATAACCTGACCTTAAATCTAATTTAGAGAAATATTTTGCGCCATGGAGTTCATCCAACATTTCATCGATAAAGGGAATTGGAAACTTATTTTTAATTGTTATCTTATTTAATCCTCTATAGTCAATGCATAGCCGAAACGATCCATCTTTTTTTCTTACCAAAATAACTGGGGCAGCATACGGACTCTTACTTTTTGAAATGACCCCACATTTTAAAAGGTCTTGGATTATCTTCTCAATTTCCGTTTTATGGTGATGTGGGTAGTGATAAGGCTTGATGTTAACAGGGTCTGATCCTGCCTTGACTTCTATTGTATGTTCGATTTCCCTATGAGGAGGCATCTTCATTGGTAGATCTTGAAATACCTTTTCATGTTTCTGAACTAGTGCTTGTACCTCCTATGATTCTTCGTGGTTGACTTTTGTAGATAACATCTCTAAATGATGACATTCGACTATATAGGCTGGCGCTCCCTTTCGGATCATCTTCATCATCTGGGATGATGATACGATTTGATTTTCTGGGGCTTGGAATCCAAATAACTTGTGCTTCCGCCCTTCCCACTTAAAGCTTATAAACTGCTTCTGATGGTTGGCCGAATAAGTACCCAAGGTTTGTAACCACTGAATTCCTAAAACCACATCTACTCCTCCGAGTGGTACGACATAGAATGGAGATTCTAAACTAAAGTCTTTAATCTACAATTTGACTTTATGGCATTTTCCTACCTGTTCAATCTTCTTACCATCGGCCACCATTACCTTCATATTAGGCATGGGAAAAGTAAAGAGGTTGAGTCTTTTGGCCATGGTTGAATCTAGAAAATTGTGCGTGCTGCCTGTGTCTATGAGAACCATTACATTGTTTTTCTTAATATGTCCCCTTAATTTTAGTGTCTGCGGTTGTGATATACCTGTCATGGCTGATAATGACACTTGCGGAGTGCTATCATCATCTACTTCTGGGGAGAATTCTAGGGTATCTTCTATCCCTTCTATGTCTGAATCATCATTGTTAGAATCATTAGTTGCTTCACAGTTATACAGATTCTTTTCTTTCCCATTAGCACATCTGTGCTTAGGGTCCCATTTTTCGCCACAACGTTTGCATTTACCTTCCCTCATTCTTTGTGTTTCCAAGTTAGATTTGTCTCCTTCGCGAAGGCGTGGTGGAACATATTTCATGTTATCTTCTTTTGTAGATTGAGGAAACCGTCGTCTCGAATATACTTTTTTTGGTTTTGATAATCTTTCAAATTTCTTTTCAGCAGCTTTTGCTTTTTGCCTTGCTACTTCTACGGACGTAATTTCATGTAGTTCGAGCTCTTCTTGTATGTGGATTTTAAGTCCCGAGATGTAAGACTGGATTAGACGAGATTCCGACAATCCGGGTACTCGTGTTGCCAAAGTCTCCCATTCTCGCGTGTACTCATCCACATCTCCTTTTTGGCGTAATTTGATAAAGGTTGAAAAAAACTTTTCTTCTTTTATGCCTTGAAACCTTTTTAAGAACGCATCCTTAAATTTCCTCCAACTGATAGCGAGCGTCGTCTTTTTCCACCACATATACCAATTATATGCTTCTCCTTCCATTTTCATGGAAGCATGTTTAATTTTTTCATCATCACTAGTAATGTCATAAATCTCAAAATATTCTTCTGCTTTATTAAGCCATGCAACGCTATTCTTTTCATTACCATCAAATTTGGGTAGGTCGATCTTGGCTTTGCCCTGATATGCTAATGGTGGAACAAGAAGGGGATATTGATTAGCGAATGCATTCCAGAGCTGCTTATTTTGAAAATCTCCATTACTATCTTCTTGATGATGTGGGGAATCGGTTTTTTCCTGATGCTCTTCTGAGTTCCCTGAATCTGCGGAATTGTTTTGTTGATCTTGTTCCTTGTTAGGAGATATTGGGGATTGTGTCTGACTTAATTTATCTAGCTTATCATTTAGCTTATTGAAGAGTTCGTTCTGCTTTTCTGTGGCCTCGTGATGATTTAGCCACATTTGTCTTTCTATTCGATTTGTTGTATCATGAACCCTTTTGATGTCGTTAGAATGCCCTGCAACTGTGCCTTCAAGGTCGACTAATCTTTTTCCGAATTCTTCGGAATTATTAGTGATCTGTTTCTCGAGATCAACCAATTTTTTCTGGAATTCAGCCATTGACATTGACGACGACATCGAACGCGTATGAGGTGGGGAATATTTTTCTGCCAGTTTCTTTTTTCCCCCTTTTTTTTTTAAATTAATTAATTAATTAATAATTTTTTTATTTTTTAATTTTTTTTAATTTTAACTATATAATTATTATATATATATAATTTTTAATTAAAAATTATATAATATATATAATTTAATTATATATATATATATATATATATATATATATTAAATGAGAATTATATATATATATATATATAAATGAGAATTATATATATATATATATATATTAAATGAGAATTATATATATATATATATCAATTTAATTATATAGTATATATTTTTTATAATTAAAAAAAAAATCGTTTTTAAAATGTGCCCGTTCCGAATTAAAATACGATTCCAATCTGGAGTTAATCGATTTCCTGTAATGCCGTGACACACTTTTTCCTATAATTATAACGAATCGATTTTATTAATATAATGATCTGGAGTCACACCCTTATCGAATACCCTTATCGAACGAAGACGTCAGATTGATTTATGTTTACGTGTCTGTATTTTGAAAAATTGACGTGGAAGGGATATCGAAGGAATACGCTGAGGAAAAAAAATGACTGCGGGGACGGTTTTTGCCAGCCGTCACACTGTTTGATGAATTAAAAAACGTAACTTTTATTTTTGCTGACCGAAACATGTTTATGTGCTGCGGTGGGAAGCAACAGGGAAAATGTGCTGCGGTGGCCGATGGTTGACAGGGCCGGCGGCAGTAAGGAATGCGGTGGAATGGAGCCACCACAGGACTGAAGTCTGCAATTTAAAACATAATTTTGTGCCTTTTCGAGCTGTGACTGTTCACTGTTTTCTCCACAGATATGTCTTTAATGATGAACTTAAAAAAATAACCCAAACAGTGATCTTGAAAGTCTTCCTCGACCTCTTCTTATCTCCTGAATTTTTTCTGCGATCTTCACCGAAATTTTTTTTTACGTGAGGAGAATTTGGGAATCGAAGGCAGAGTGGGGTGAGAGAACAGAGGGGGTTGGGTAAAAAATCTGCAATTTTTTTGGAATTCCTTTGATTCCTTAATTCTGGTGATCACACAGATCCCGAAGAGCGATAGCTCCGATACCAATGGAGTGTAAAAACTCTGGTAAACTTGATAAATATATATTATTAATGATGAAGTAAGAGATGATTACAATGAGGGATCGCCTAGGCTTTAAATATAGCCTCAAAGTGTCCCTTGGCGAAGAGGCATGATCTTTGATCATGCCCTTCCACATTAATAACTTAAAATAACTAAATCTAATTAATAAATAATAAAATATACATAACAATGTGCTAGGTCGGCCTGGAATATAATATAGACTTAAATGTCTTAAAGAACGTGTCACACACCCCCAAAGATGCCTATATATTGGAGAGACTTGGAGTTCATTATACACACAATGCGTGGAGGATTTTCTTCTCTCTCGATGGCGATGGAGCTGCGTTCTCAGTGTTGCGTATTTGTGGAGTATTCTTTGTTTGGGTTGTCTTGGGGTTGTGTGTGACACGTTTCGCTGAATGCCCTATTGAAGACTTTGTTGTTAGAAGCATCCTGCTGATCCCCGTAACGCCACCATTCATTATCTCTGTTTTGGCTTGTCTTCTATCGATCTATTGATATGTTCTATCTGCTTCAGTGTTTTGCCCTAATCTGAAATGGCATAGAACATGTTCTCAAATTAACACACACAAACAGAGAAATTTTGGGTTGTTCGACTTAAGTTGATCGTAGGAAAAATTATAGACTTGACCATAAGGTTTCTCTCTCATTTACTGAAATTTGACTTGATTGGAATGGGAATTTTTTGATTTCTTGAGCCTGAGTTGTCTGGCACAAAAACCAAGGAGATCTGGGTTGTTGGATTGGTGTTGACTGCCAAGAAAATTGAATATTTTGACCAAGTTTGATTGGGTGTTTTGTTGGAAATATTGTCATTGATGGCAAAGGAGGCAGCACTCAGGCAAAGGCGGCAGCACTCAGGCAAAAGAGGCAGCGCTGTAGCAAAGGAAGGCAAAAGAGGCACAGCGAAAGCAATAGAGGCAGCAAGAAGAAAGTCAAAATGTAACGAGTCATAGAAGCACGGTGAAACCGTTATGGGAAGATGACGACGAGTAAACGAAACGAACGACGACGATTTAAAATTCAAGAATACACTCTCAACAGTGGAGAAACGAAGAGGGAAGCGGACGGAAACGAGGCAATGACGAGCGAGCCGTTATAAAATTCCGAGAATCGCCCAAGCCGACAGATACATTCATATGCATAATTCCGGGAATCGCACACTCCAACCGGTGTTATACATATAATGTAACACAAACTTATTCCGGGAATCGCTTCACTCCAGCGGCAAACATATATATAAACATATATGTGCAGTGCATCACATAAACAAAGGTCCAAGGCATTTATATTATGGAGCGCATAAAACAAAGTTTGTAAGGTGGGACCCCTCCTCAATCGCAATCGGAGATCGCAAGGGCAGCGGAACATCGCAACAGAAAGTTGCGATTGCGATTGAAATGGCGGACCCGATCCGGTTATAAGCAGGAGTTAATAGATGCAAATCACATCCGTGTTCTGATCGCAATCAGAACTTTTCTATGATGCGCCCCGATTGCATTTGTTTGAAGTTCCAGACCCGATGGGTGAATAAACAGTGGTTAATACATATTTGAGTTACGGTCAAATCGCATCGGCACTGGTCAATCGGAACATATGTTAAAGACTTGCGATTGCGATTGAAGCCCGGACCCGATGGGCTTATAAATTATGACTAACAAATGTTTCAGTTCCATGGTCAATTGCATCGGAGGTAAAGTGGAGCATCGGAACATCACAACAGAAAGTTGCGATTGCGATTGAGAATCGGACCCGATGGACTGATAAATTGTGACTTGATAGGTTTGAGTTCCGGAACGTGTTTAAAGAGTTTTTATTATATAATGCCGAGAATTGATTTAAGTCTTTTTAAAAGGAAGTTTATATGTATGCCGAGTGTTGAAATTACTTATATATATATATATGAAAAGGCGCTATTATATATATATATATATATATATATATATATAACGCTGTTGCGATAAGCCATGTGGTCTGTAGACCCATGGGCCTCAGCTTAACGGGAGGGCGATTCTTAATAAACAATAATTGTGATATATGTCCGTTCCGCTTGCGGAATGTTCCACATCAACAAGACACTCGTGGCATGAAAAGCGTTGGAATTCCTCCAGATTTACAGTCAGCGGATATAAAAGGCACATTTACACATATGCAGCAGTTACACCACAGCAGAGGACAGAAGAGCAAACATATCCGAAAGAAGATAAAACACAGTCACAGAAAAGACAAAGACAGCCAAAGAAAAGACAAATGCGTACCAATTCAAAAGACTAAATGAGTTGAGTTGGAGTTCTCATTTAAATTTGAATGTAAATGTTTTATTTAAATTTTTATTGTTTGTGATGCATTGGCAAGTCTCCGAGAGAAAACAAACTCCCACTGTAATGTTAAAATTGACACCTACAGTTATAATTTTTGAGTAAGGTGATAAAAGGAGTGAGAAGGCAGAAGACAAAGAGACATGACTTTCCATTTGAATTGAGAATACAACAGTCATGTGAGGAAATCTATAAATAATATCATCTTGATATGGGTGTTTTTAGGAAGTGTAGAAATGAAAGCGAATACGGAAGGAGATGACGGAGAAGATCAAAGAAAGAGAGAGAAGCAGTTGCTACGGAGAACGGAGGGCGAGATAGAAGGTAAATCATGGCAAAGCATTGGGTTGTTAAATAGAGGGAAGTTGGAGCTTCCCTATCAAGTTGAAGCATTGTTGTCGGTTATGGCGAGGCGGGGTTGGGCAACCTCACAGCAGGTTGGTGCCTGCAGAAAATTGAAGGGAGTTGGTGCTTCCTTGCAGGTTGTAGCTTGCAGAATTGAGGTTGGAGCCTCCTGTAGGTTGGTGCCTGCAGAAAAACAGTGGTGAGAGGGAGTTGGAGCTTGCCTTTGCATCACAACAATAATAAGATGTGGTTTTCTCCCTTTATGGGTTTCCACTTACATCTGTTGTCTCTATGTGTGCTTCTTATGTGTTGATGTGATTATTTCAATCTGCCTAATTGCTTGTTGCTTTCAACTTAAGTATGGTGTCACAATAAATTAATATTGGCTGCAAATAAGATTGTTCACATATTAAGCTGTAAATAACTCTGGTGAAAATTTAAAAGGCTAATGCATGTATTAAACTGATTCACCCCCCCCTCTCAGTTTAATCAAAGATTCAACATGTTTTTGGACTGTTTTTTGTTGATTTTGACCATCATTGGAGGTCGAATTTATGGATTGTTGACCAAGCTATTGGAGGACAAAGTTGATCGTTGACTTTAACTGGTTAGGGCATACCTCAAGTTCTTCCATTCTGTGTATGTTCTCCAACTAACCCAAGCCTTCCTTTAATACTTTTCCTGTTGAACATTCAACGGTCATGATCTAATCTCTAATCAACAACTAGGATTAGAAAAGACTTGATCCTCGTCACTTAGAACATTCTCACCCACATGTTTAAATTAATTCACTTTAATTGATTAATTTCCCTAAGTTAGACTTAGGGTCTCCATTAAAATAATTAATTATTTGAATAACTTAAGCTGCAGGTGGAATTTCTACAAATGATTTTTGGGTCTTGAAGATCTCATGTGTTCTAGCCCCTCCACAAAGTTTCGAAGCTAGAGCACACCCAAAAATCAACACTACCTCTTAGCGAGGAATGTCCTCTAGTAATATTTCATCCTGAAGCATCACCTTGATCCACGACATCGGTCCCTTGCGCTGTTGATGCTTGGCCTGCTGCCCTTCAGCCACTGTGCTGCTGCCTTCTGTATTGCTGCCCGTAACTCTGCCACAGTCACTGCTTCATTTGTATTGTAGCTCCCTCTCAAATGCTGCATCATGTTGCCCATAACACTACCACTGCTAACTGCTGGACTGCAATTCAGTTGCTGAGAGTTAAGCAACTAAAGGACATCACGCAAAACCTTGACAGAAAAGTCAGTCTAGTTGCATCTTGATCTGAAACACCTTCTGCTGCTAATAGGGGTTTCCCTCTTGTGCCTCTGCACTGCTGCTGCTTTGCACTGCTGAAATCCCATGAGCCTCTGCGCTGCTCTAGTCTTTAGCGTCTTAGCACTGTCAGTGTGCCTCCACAATCCTCTGCACCATCTGACTCCAGTCATCTTGCTACTGTCATTAAGGGTTCCTGTAGCTCGTATGTGATCCAAGAGTTTGGGCACCTCAAGGATCTTGCCCTACACACCCATTTGTAGCTCGATCTACAGATCTATGTTGCCCCACCTCTTCTCTCGAGGCACATGAGCACTCAGCCACATCATCATCACTCCCATCATAACCCTTCACTGCTGCAGCCTTAGAATCCAAATCTTCCTTGCCCTTCTTCTTCTGAGGACAAGCAGTGGCAAAATGTCCTAGTTCACCACATCTGGAGCACTTGACCTTTGAAAGGTCTCTCTTCTTCTTCCCTCACTGCCCCTGTTGTCCCTTAGATGCGAGAGCCACATCTTCCTCCTCCTCCTTGATCTTGATTCCGCCGCTAGTGTTGCCCGCCTTGGTCAACCTCATAATCTCTTCTTGGCGAAGAGCTGCCCACAAGTCTTCCCAATTTGGAAGTGTCACTCTACCCAAAATGCCTTGGACAAAGGTCTCCCACTCTTCAGACACTGCGTTCAGGGCAGTCCTCACCAATTGTCGCTCATCAGGAGTGGCCCCCATAACAGCCAGTTGATCACGAATCGCCTTCAATCTAATGAGGAAGGGGTCTATTTCCTCTCCCTTATGTTTTTAATAGTCGAAGCTGATTCTCTAGAAGCATTCTCCTTTGGACAAAAGTCCCTTGATACATTGTGGTTAATGTCGTCCACATCTCATTTGTCGTATTCTTCTCGGCAATGTGTGGGACCACATGATCCTTGACCCCGTCCATAATTAAGCGCTTGGCCCTTGCTTGATTTTCCTCATGCTTCTTCAATGGATCAACATCAATAGGAACATCCGCAATCTTCTCGGCATGATCTTTGATACGATATTCGTCCAGAATTGACAGGATTGTGGCCTTGTAAACGACGAAGTTGGATACTCCATCCAACTTGTCCAGATCCCTCAATCCGTGTGCGGCCATCTTTGCTCAAAAGCTGTCGAAGTTGAAAAACGCCTCTCCCTACTTTTGTTGTTACCCTTAGCAAAAGACACAGATCTGGGTTTCTTAGCGCTAGAAGCACTCTAGAGAATACGCTCCCTCTGACAAGTGATTTCCCTCCTGGAAATCCTCCACCAATAGCTATCGAATCAACCCTCTCCAATCAGTCCGCTGATAAGATGTCAGACTTCTTGGCGAGAAAGTCTGCTGAGGAACTACGTCCCCTTACTTTGTCAAACCCGCTACACATTGTTCTGCACCGACAGAACAATGCCCCACCAGCGACTTTCGAAGAACAAAACTGCACTTCCAGCCACGATAATAGACGCAATGCTACCTCCTCTCGGACTGTCTCCTCCTCTCGGACCGCATCACCCTTTAGAGCTGCGTGAGCCTACTGCCTCCGGCTTTGCGTGAGCTAGATTAGCTCACCGCATCACCCCTTTGGATCTGGTGATTTCACAAATCATTGTCGTCAGGCTAAACCAGGGGGCTACTGCGTCCACCTCCTGAACTATTGGCATCACTTTGGTCTTCCAATTACTTCTGGATCTATCTGCAATTACAATCGCCTTCTATGACAAAAAACTTTGCCTCTTTGCTAATGGCTTCAACTCTCCACTGATGATATGCAGCTTTGTTATGTGAAAATTTTTGAATTCACTCAGCAAAAATTCTCTTATTAGAAATCGTTTACTTCTCCTACTTGTGTTTTTAAAATAACAAGTTGTTTTAGAAATATTCAAAAAACATTGAAGTAAACACATTTGGCCTACACAAATATCTCGATCAACTAAATGTCTCTGAAAAGCCCAATGTGGAAAATTGGTGCAACAGCTCTGGAGGGTTTTATTATCATGCAGTTTACGAATACAAACTAGGGTCATTAGTGGTTTACACAACAAAGAAAATCTTGGCGAGAGGTACATCTATGTAGAGACGAGATAATATGGGTTATTCGTGGGAGGATGAAAAAACCCCACGGGGGCTACGCGATCCGCGCGTCACCCTTTCGAGTGTGCTGCATCACCCTTTTGGGTGCGAATACGAGCCTTATACGGCCTAAAACCTAGTGCGGCTCTACGAGTAGTACGTGAGCCCCTCTTTCGACTATCGTCCCTCTGTGGGCACTTTGGCTCTACATCACCCTTCTTCGGGCTTATCTTTGCCTCTCGTCACCCCTCTCTGAACTGCGGTGCTACGCGTGATTTGTCCTCTGCTTGTTAATGCTCGACACAGGACTCAAATCCCCTTTCTTCAAGCCCACTCTCTTACTTACTTTGCCAAGCTCTTAAATTCTCAGCAAACCGCACCCCAAAATTTCGACTTAGCTCAAGTGCTGCCACTCTGTGTATGTTCTCCAACTGACCCCAAGCCTTCCTTTAATACTTTTCCTATTGAACATTCAACGATCGTGATCTAATCTCTAATCAACGACTAGGATTAGAAAAGACTTGATCCTTGTCACTTAGAACATTCTCACTCACATGTTTAAATTAATTCACTTTAACTATTTAATTTCCCTAAGTTAGACTTAGGGTCTCGCTTTTCATAGGATACATACTAGAGGCACATGGAGTCTTTACCCAAAAATCAACAACCACAACGAAGACTCCTTGCTCTTTATGGACTTTTACGGATGGAAGGAGTCTCGATGCTTAGGAAAGCAACTTATAAAGGACATGTCAATGAATGGATATGAAGTGATCTTAGAAACCGTTTCCCAATGATGAAAAGGGATGAGGATAAGGGAGAGGGGTACAACTTGAGAGGGTACTTCTTGATCCCTAAAATCCCATATAAACTTGGTTTCCCAAGTAGCCCTTGATGTTTTGTCTCTGATAGGAAACGAGACTACACGGGACTAAGTGGACCTAGCCCAGGTTCGGGGATGGAATGTAGCAACCAATGATGCTCCTACCCTGGATAAGGTGAGCGGAAAGGATCAGACAAGAAACTTTTCTTCAGAAGGTTAAAGATCTTACTAGGGTCTAGCCTTGGGGATTCCTACGCAAAATTTGGTCCTAGAGCTAAGACTTGGGATTTCCGGTGTTTCCACCATTGAAACTGTCTCAAATTTAGGGAAGAGAGAGGGGACCCACTAGCACAGTAGCCTCCAAGAGATCGAATTTTTCCTGTGGGTGGATTTTTGGGAAATTGATGCCCTAGGTGACCTATCGGGGCTAGACCTGGGAAAAAGGGGAAAAAGACCACCCTTTTGAGGGACCAATGCCTATTATCCTTGGGGATATGGAGTCAAGGATGATAATGATTGAGAACTTCGTCCAATGTTAAGGGAAAAAGAAGGAAAGTTACCTTTAAGCATTTATAATTCATGCAAATAGTGCAATCTTATCGAGATAAAGCAATTTCTAGGACATTTCATTCATCCAACAATGGCCCATACATTAAACATGCTAAATAGACACTGAATTCCACATTCCAATGATGCAGCAACTAGCCCTAATTATAGTGTAGTTTAATAATATGTAGCAACCGGAATATGTCATTAAAATTTACTTACAATGTTGGAGAGTATATCCAACCAACATCACATTTGTAAAAAAAATGAACCTCCAAGATAAAATGGACCAAATCCACACATCAAAATGCATCCATATGTCCAAAAGAAGAAATGCGAAATTCTCTAAGAGTAAAGAGATCCCAAGTGAAGTCATCATACAAATGAATGTAGCTAACATCAATATATACCCTCCTAAGGAGTTCGAATTATAGCCTATGGGCCTACATTAGCCACTAATGGTAAAATAATGAGCAAATAAAACCCTTATTGATGACAAGCCCACCAAACTGGCTCACAAATTGAAAAATAAGCCTCATAGGGACAAATAATAATATGTACATGTCGTGGGGCCATCCAAAGGCCTAATAATGTCTTGAAGTGCCATAATGAGGTATAAATTCCTTGGAATATGATGGACAAGGAGGTGGCCCCTTGTTCTCCAAGTAGTAGACTTGTGGTGCTCCTAGTGGATTTGACGACACATAAATGACCCCATGGGTATCCCCTTATGAATCAGAGATGCCTATAGATTTTTTGCAAGGGCTCAAGTGATGGAATGAATGCTGCCATGACATTGTATAAGTCCTGGGACACCTGCCAAGAGTGTGGGGCTCCCGTGGGGCCTGTTGGGCATAATGTACCAAGCACATCCCCATCATCCCAAAAGTGGATCGCTACTAGTCTCTGAAAATTGATGAGGATCCGTGGAGTACTGTCTGCTGCTGTGGAGGCCCATGGCTCTCTTTGCACACCCTATAAGTGCCAATCTAGTCCTCTGGGGGTTAGGATCCCATATAGGGAGACCAAACCCAAATGGAAACCACTTATAATCCTGCATAAGATCAAATGCGTACCCTAGGCTTCCAGTACAACTAGTCATTTAGAATAATCGTGTAAAAGAGCTTACAAATCATGGATAACAAAGTGAGAACTTCACAATGGCATGCCCTTCCATAGCGGGCTTTGGTATGTGCTAGTGTCTCCCTGCCCCAAAGGGGGTTAGCCATGTACCTTATTAAGTGGTTTCAGTCCTTAAAGGGGTTAATAGGTCCAAGGTACATCCTTTGAATGGGGGTGGTAAGTGATAAATAAGTGAAACAAAGTAGGGAATAAGAGGGGCAATCCTAGGCCACATATCAGGGCATAGTGGCAGCTAGATAAGGGGAAGCCCACACCAGGGCGTATAATGTGCGGAGAACGTGAGGTGTCTCGACCTTTATTTTTCCACCCTTCTTTATGTCTTTTTCCTTTAATGAATTTTTTTCAATTAACTACTCGGGGCTCAAGGACAAGAGCATGATGTGTCAAATATAACAATGATTACCCCTTTTAAAGTAGGGTGGTTCATTGCCCTCCAGGGGGTTGGGACAATCATGGGTTCCTGTATGAAAAAGGAGGCTCATCTAGGGCCTATGGAACTAGGGTGATGGCCATGAGGAAGGGTCAGAGCTAATGTATTGACTTTTGCCCACGTGCTAATTATTTTTGTTCCGACCATCTTTTGCATTTTGTGGTACAATTTCCTGTTAAGTGCGGCCAATTATGCTTTTTCTTTTTCTTTTAGCTGCTTCTACCTCTAGGGCATCATTCTAGTCCTCACACAAGGTGGAGGCAAGGGGATAGGGAGGATGACCCCATGTGGACCTAGGTGGGAAAAATGATAAATGGGAGTATAATGAGTGGAAGGAGAGTAATACATGCGGATAAAGGAGCAAGACCACACACCCAAAGTCGGGGTTTCCCAAGTAGTACCACCCTAAAACCAAATGGTCAATAAAAGAGATTCGACAGGACTAAGATGCAAGGGTAACACCCAAAAGAGATCAAGGGGACAAGAGCACAGACTAAGCCCACACTTTTCGCCAAACCCCCCCATCAATCCATGCCCACAAGTATCCATGGTAAGTAAACCCAAGACTCAATTACCAAATGATAAGACATACCTTTAGATTTAGGAGGCCCATCTTCAAACATACGATCAATAGAAATGGGTGAGGGAACACATGGTTGGCTCATGTGCCAGAGAAATGGCACAACGAGCTAGTAGGAGGCTGCAAGGAGCTGTTGGCGGTCGACTGAAGTTCACCATGGAGAAAATTGTTCTCTTAGGGATATCACCCATGAAGTCGTGGGTAACAACACCGAAGTAAAAATAAGTCAAGGGGACCACTCCCCTCTAGTAGGATCAAGATCGATGATAATCTCGAACATAATGGAGTAGATGTGAAAGGTCAAGTTTGGAAGGATGGACGAACGATGTATAGGATGTTGTTTCGAGACCTTAAGGAAATTCTGACAAGGATGTTGTTTCAAGCTATGTACTAGGGAACTTACTTGTTTGCTATTAAATTTTATTGTTTTGATGCCCATTTTAATTTAGGTCAATATAAATCAAGAATGGTAAAGGACCATTAGGGAAACTACTGAATATATTTGTGATGTGAGGCACCATAGCAAATGTATAACTGAATGCATATTATATTATTTGGGATTTATTTTGTTGGTTTAGGGTTGATGCAGAGTCTACAAGTGTAGTGGGCAACCACGAATGAGGTATGTATGGTGGAATTTACTTCTTTCTAGTTAAAGGCGAAAGTATGTATGGGGAAACTTACTTATTTGTTATTAAATTGTATGGATTCATGCCCATTTTAATTGAACTCATTTGTGGCTTTATCTTTATATCATGCTTGCTTGTTGACATTTTGTACAATACAAATCTATAACGTTTAAGGACCACTGGTGAAACTACCTAATATATTTGTGTAATTTGTGGCAACATATCAAAGGTATATATGAATGCATATTATACTATTTGGGATTTATTCATAATGATTGCTACGTAAATGGAGGTAAAGGAAGGTGGTGGAGTACTGATAAAAGAACAAAAATATTTTTGTGTGAGAGACTCGGAGATGTGGAGGAGCTTGCAAGTGTAGTGGGAAAAGACGAATGAGTTATGTATGGGGAAATTTACTTCTTTATGGACAAAGGCGAAAGAGGTATATACTAGGGAACTTACTTGCTTGTTATTAAATTATATTGTTTTGATGCCCATTTTAATTTAACTCATTTGTTGATTCATTGTTATACTATGTATGTTTGTTGAAATTTAGATGCAATACATACCAAGAATGGTGAAGGACGATTGGTGAAACTACTGAATATCTTTTTGTGATGTGAGGCACCATAGAAAAGGTATACTTGAATGCATATTATATTATTTGGGGTTTATTTAAACATTGAATACTATGCAATTGAAGGTAAAGGAAGGTGGAGGAGCAATAATGAAACTACTCATAAGATTTTCAGTCTTCATTTGAGATTTTCATAAGATATTTTGATATTTGTCTCGTATTTCTCATAATATTTAATGTGTTTTTAATATTTTTTAGAATATTTTCTTGAATCTATTTAATACTTTTTATTTTTTCATGTGCAGGTTCCACTTGGTTGACCAATGACTCTTTTTGTAGTTGCAGTGGAAAGTCTATCTTTTATTTGAGTTTTTATGTTTTGCTTTTTATTATTCTCTTTGCATTTTTATTTGAGTTTTTATGTTTGTTATTTTCATTACGTTTTCCTATTGTTGGTCATTTTCGTTTCTATTGTTATTTTGTTTTTTAAATGTTGTGGTTGTATCTTTGTATTTTTCTGTTGCTAATTTTTTTTTTTAATGTTGTGACACTTATATCATTGTACTTGTGAGCATGGCCATGCTAACTTATGGTTTAGTTTTTTGTTAATTTTGTGTGTCCTTTGAGCTTATTTTCTTTTGTTACAATTTTTTCCTGTATTCAATGTTTGGGGAAGTTATGGAAGACCTTAACAACCCATAGTGTGGGTTTAGGGATGATTGAAAGTCTACAAGTGTATTGGGCAAAGACGAATGAGGTATGTATGGAGGAATATAGTAGTTTATGGAAAAAGACGAAAGAGGCATGTATGGTGGAACTTACTTGTTTGTAAGTAAATTATATGGTTTCATGCACATTTTAATTGAACTCATTTGTTGTTTAATCATTATGTCATGTAAGGTTGTTGAAATTTACGTCATTATATATAAAAAAAGGTGAAGGACAATTAGGGAAACTATTGAATATATTTGTGATGTGAGGCACCATAACAAAGGTATAATTGAATGCATATTATATTATTTGGGATGTATTTTATGGGTTTAGGGTTGATGCAGAGTCTACAAGTGTAGTGGGAAACCATGAATGATGTATGGATGGTGGAATTTACTTGTTTCTAGGTAAAGGCGAAAGAGGTATGCATGGGGAAGCTTATTTGTTTGTTATTAAATTGTATGGTTTCATGCCCATTTTAATTGAACTCATTTGTTGCTTCATCTTTATATCATGCTTGTTTATTGACATTATGTACAATACAGATCTAGAACGCTGAAGGACCACTGGTGAAACTACATAATATATTTGTGTGATTTGTGGCAACATATTAAAGGTATATATGAATTCATATTATATAACTCGGGATTTATTTATATAATAATTGCTATGCAGATAGCAGTAAAGGAAGGTGGAGGAGCATTGATTAAAGAACACAAATATTTTTGTGTGAGAGACTCACAGATGTGTAGGAGCCCGCAAGTGTAGTGGGAAAAGACGAATTAGTTATGTAAGGGGAAATTTACTTCTTTATGGATAGAGGCGAAAGAGGTATTTATTAGGGAACCATGTATGTTTTTTGAAATTTAAATGCAATACATATCAAGAAAGGTGAAGGTAGATTGGTGAAACTATTGAATATCATTTTGTGATGTGAGGAACCATAGAAAACGTATACTTGAATGCATATTATATTATTTGGAATTGTTTTACAATGAATACAATGCAAATGTAGGTAAAGAAAGGTGGAGGAGCATTAATAAAACTACTCATAAGATTTTCAGTCTTCATTTAAGATTCTCATAATATATTTTGATATCTGTTTCATATTTCTCATAATATTTAATGTGTTTCTAATATTTTCTAGCATCTATTTAATACTTTTTTATTTTTTTATTTGCAGGGTCCATTTGGTTGACTAACGACGCTTATTGCAGTTGCGTTGGAAAGTCTATGTTTTATTTGAGTTTTATGTTTTTCTTTTGTTATTTTCATTTCATTTTTCTATTGTTGGTCATTTTCGTTTCAATTGTTATTTTGTTTTGTTTTTAAATGTTGTGGAAGTTGTATCTTTGTACTTTCATTGTATTTTTCTGTTCTTGTTTTATTTTGTTTTTTTAATCTTGTGATCCTTATGTCAGTTTATTTGTGAGCATGGCCATGCTAACTTATGGTTTGGTTTTTTGTTATTTTTGTGTCTCCTTTGAGCTTACTTTGTTTTGTTACACTTTTTTCCTATATTCAATAGTTGGGGAAATTATGGAAGACCGTAACAACCAAGTCTACAAGTGTAGTTGGCAAAGACAAATGAGGTATGTATGGAGGAATATACTAGTTTATGGAGAAAGACGAAAGAGGTATGTATGGTGGAACTTACTTGCTTGTTAGTAAATTATATGGTTTCATGCACATTTTAATTGAACTGGTTTGTTGTTTTATCATTATGTCATGTTTGGTTTTTGAAATTTAGGTCAATATAAATCAAGAAAGGTGAAGGACCATTAGGGAAACTATTGAATATATTTTTGATGTGAGGCACCGTTACAAAGCTATAACTGAATGAATATTATATTATTTTGGATTTATTTTGTGGGTTTAGGGTTGATGCAAAGTCTCCAAGTGTAGTGGGCAACCACGAATGTGGTATGTATGGTTGAATTTGCTTGTTTATGGGTAAAGGCGAAAGAGGTATGCATGGAGAAACTTACTTGTTTGTTACTAAATTTTATGGTTTCATGCCCATTTTAATTGAACTCATTTGTTGCTTCATCTAAATATCATGCTTGTTTGTTGACATTTTGTACAATACAGATCTAGAAAGATGAAGGGCCAGTGGTGAAACTACCTAATATAATTTTGTGATTTGTGGCAACATATCAAAGGTATATATGAATGCATATTATATTATTTGGGATTTTTTTTTATATAATGATTGCTATTCAAATGGAGGTAAAGGACGGTAGAGGAGCATTGGTAAAAGAACAAAAATATTTTGTGTGAGAGACTCGTAGATGTGTACGAGCTTGCAAGTGTAGTGGGAAAAGACGAATGCATTATGTATGGGGAAATTTAATTCTTTATGGACAAAGGCGAAAGAGGTATGTATTAGGGAACTTGTTTGTTATTAAATTATAATTTTTTGATGCCCATTTTAATTTAACTCATTTGTTGATTCATTGTCATATTATGTATGTTTTTTGAAATTTGGATATAATACATATCAAGAAAGGTGAAGTACGATATGGTGAAACTACTGATTATCATTTGTGATGTGAAGCACCATAGAAAAGGTATACTTGAATGCACATTATATTATTTGGGATTTATTTAAACGATGAATACTATGCAAATGTAGATAAAGGAAGGTGGAGGGGCATTATTGAAACTAATCATAAGATTTTTAGTCTTCTTTTGAGATTCTCATAAGATATTTTGATGTCTCTTTCATATTTCTCATAATATTTAATGTGTTTCTAATATTTTTTAGAATATTTTCTCGTTTGTTATTTTATGATTATGTCATGTTTGGTTGTTGAAATTTAGGTCAATATAAATCAAGAAAGGTGAAGGACCATTAGGTAAATTACTGAATATATTTGTGATGTGAGGCGCCATTACAAAGGTATAAACGAATGCATATTATATTATTTGGGATATATTTTGTGGGTTCAAGGTTGATGTAGAGTCTCCAAGTGCAGTGGGCAACCACGAATGAGGTATGTATGGTTGAACTTGCTTGTTTATGGGTAAAGGTGAAAGAGGTATGCATGGAGAAACTTGTTTGTTACTAAATTGTATGGTTTCATGCCCATTTTAATTGCACCGATTTGTTGCTTCATCTTAATATCATGCTTGTTTGTTGAAATTTTGTACAATACAGATCTAGAAAGATGAAGGACCAGTGGTGAAACTACCTAATATATTTTTGTGATTTGTGGCAACATATCAAAGGTATATATGAATGCATATTATATTGTTTGAGATTTTTTTATATCATGATTGCTATGCAAATGGAGGTAAAGGAAAGTGGAGGAGCATTGATAAAAGAACAAAAATATTTGTGTGAGAGACTTGAAATGTGTACGAGCTCGCAAGTGTAGTGGGAAAAGATGAATGAATTATGTGTGGGGAAATTTACTCCTTTATGGACAAAGGAAAAAGAGGTATGTATTAGGGAACTTATTTGTTATTAAATTATATTTTTTTGATGCCTATTTTAATTTAACTCATTTGTTGATTCATTGTCATACAATGTATGTTTTTTGAAATTTTGATATAATACATATCGAGAAAGGTGAAGGACGACTGGTGAAACTACTGATTATCTTTTTTTGATGTGAAGCACCACATAAAAGGTATACTTGAATGCACATTATATTATTTGGGATGGATTTAAATAATGAATATTATGCAAATCTACGTAAAGGAAGGTGGAGGACCATTATTGAAACTACTCATAAGATTTTTCAGTCGTCATTTGAGATTCTCATAAGATATCTTGATATTTGTTTCATATTTCTCATAATATTTAATGTGTTTCTAATATTTTTTAGAATATTTTGTACCATCTATTTAATACTTTTTTATTTTTTCATGTGCAAGGTCCACTTGGTTGACTAAAGACGCTTATTGCAGTTTCAGTGGAAAGTCTATTTTTTATTTCAGATTTTATGTTTTGCTTTTGTTATTTTAATTTCATTTTTCTATTGTTGTTCGTTTTCCTTTCAATTGTTATTTTGTTTTGTTTTCAAATGTTGTGGTTGGTGTATCTTTGTATTTCGTTGTATTTTTCTGCTGTTCTTTTATTTTGTTTTTTTAATCTTGTGACTCTTATGTCATTGAATTTGTGAGCATGGCCATGCTAACTTATGGTTTGGGCTTTTGTTATTTTTATGTGTCCTTTGAGCTTACTTCGTTTTGTTACACTTTTTTCTTGTATTCAATGGTTGGGGAAGTTATGGAAGACCGTAACAACCCATAGAGTGGGTTTAGGGATGATGCAAAGTCTACAAGTGTAGTTGGCAAAGGCGAATGAGGTATGTATGGAGGAATATACTAGTTTATGGAGAAAGACGAAAGAGGTATGTATGGCGGGACTTACTTGTTTGTTAGTAAATTAGATGGTTTCATGCACATTTTAATTAAACTCATTTGTTGTTTCATCGTTATGTCATGTATGGGTTTTGAAATTTAGGTCAATATAAGTCATGAAAGGTGAAGGACCATTAGTGAAACTACTGAATATATTTGTGATGTTGAGGCGCCATTACAAAGGTATAACTGAATACATATTATATTATTTGGGATTTATTTTGTGGGTTTAGGGTTGATGTGGAGTCTCCAAGTGTAGTGGGCAGCGACGAATGAGGTATGTATGGTTGAACTTGCTTGTTTATGGGTAAAGGCGAAAGAGGTATGCATGGGGACACACACTTGTTTGTTACTAAATTGTATAGTTTCATGCCCATTTTAATTGAACTCATTTGTTACTTTATCTTGATATGATTCTTGTTTGTTGACATTTTGTACAATACAGATCTAGAAAGATGAAGGATCAGTGGTGAAACTACTTAATATATTTTTGTGATTTGTGGCAACATATCAAAGGTATATTTGAATGCATATTATATTATTTGGGATTTATTTATATAATGATTACTATGCAAATGGAGGTAAAGGAAGGTGGAGGAGCATTGAAAAAGAACAAAAATATTTTTGTGTGAGAGACTCGCAGATGTGTACGAGCTTGCAAGTGTAGTGGGAAAAGGCGAATGAGTTATGTATGGGGAAATTTATTTCTTTATAGACAAAGGCGAAAGCGGTATGTATTAGGGAACTTGTTTGTTATTAAATTATAATTTTTTGTTGCTCATTTTAATTTAACTCATTTGTTGATTCATTGTCATACTATGTATGCTTTTTGAAATTTAGATATAATACATATCAGGAAAGGTGAAGGACGATTGGTTAAACTATTGATTATCTTTTTGTGATGTGAAGCACCATAGAAAAGGTATACTTGAATGAACATTATATTATTTGGGATTTATTTAAACAATGAATATTATGCAAATGTAGGTAAAGGAAGGTGGAGGAGCATTATTAAAACTACTCATAAGATTTTCAATCTTCATTTGAGATTCTCATAAGATATTTTCATATCTCTTTCATATTTCTCATAATATTTAATGTGTTTCTAATATTTTTTAGAACATTTTCTAGCATCTATTTAATACTTTTTATTTTTTCATGTGCAGGCTCCACTTGGTTGACTAATGACGCTTATTGTAGTTGCAATGGAAAGTCTATGTTTTATTTGAGTTTTTATGTTTTTCTTTTGTTATTTTCTTTACATTTTTCTATTGTTGGTCATTTTCGTTTCAATTGTTATTTTGTTTTGTTTTTAAATGTTGTGGATGTGGTATCTTTTCATTTTCGTTGTATTTTTTCTGCTGTTGTTTTATTTTGTTTTTTTTTAAATATCGTGACTCTTATGTCATTGTATTTGTGAGCATGGCCATGCTAACTTATGGTTTGGATTTTTGTTATTTTTGTGTGTGCTTTGAGCTTACTTTGTTTTGTTACACTTTTTTCCTGTATTCAATGGTTGGGGAAATTATAGAAGACCGTAACAACCCATAGTGTGGGTTTAGGGATGATGCAAAGTCTACTAGTGTAGTTGGCAAAGGTGAATGAAGTATGTATGGAGGAATATACTAGTTTATGGAGAAAGAAGAAAGATGTATGTATGGTGGAACTTACTTGTTTGTTAGTAAATTATATGGTTTGATGCACCTTTTAATTGAACTCATTTGTTGTTTCATGATTATGTCATGTTTGGCTGTTGAAATTTAGGTCGATATAAATCAAGAAAGGTGAAGGGCCATTAGGGAAACTACATAATATATTTGTGATGTGAGGCACCATGACAAAGGTATAAGTGAATGCATATTATATTACTTGGGATTTATTTTGTGGGTTTAGGTTTGATGTGGAGTCTCCAAGTGTAGTGGGCAACGACGAATGAGGTATGTATTGTTGAATTTGCTTGTTTATGGGTAAAGGCGAAGGAGGTATGCATGGGGAAACTTGTTTGTTACTAAATTGTATGGCTTCATGCCCATTTTAATTGAACTCATTTGTTGTTTCATCTTTATATCATGCTTGTTTGTTGACATATTATACAATAGAGATCTAGAAAGATGAAGGACCAGTGGTGAAACTACCTAATATATTTTTGTGATTTGTGGCAACATATCAAAGGTATATATGGATGCATATTATATTATTTGAGATTTATTTATATAATGATTGCTACGCAAATGGAGGTAAAGGAAGGTGGAGGAGCATTGATAAAAGAACAAAATTGTTTTTGTGTGAGAGACTCGCAAATGTGTATGAGCTCGCAAGTGTAATGTGAAAAAACGATTGGGTTATGTATGGGGAAATTTACTTCCTTATGGACAAAGGCGAAAGGGGTATGTATTAGGGAACTTGTTTGTTATTAAATTATAATTTTTTATTGCCCATTTTAATTGAACTCATTTGTTGATTCATTGTCATAGTATGTATGTTTTTTGAAATTTAGATATAATACATAACAAGAAAGGTGAAGGAAGATTGGTGAAACTATTGATTATCTTTTTGGGATGTGAAGCACCACAAAAAAGGTATACTTGAATGCACATTATATTATTTGGGATTGATTTAAACAATGAATACTATGCAAATGTAGGTAAAGGAAGGTGGAGGAGCATTATTGAAACTACTCATAAGATTTTCAGTCTTCATTTGAGATTCTCATAAGATATTTTGATATCTGTTTCATATTTCCCATAATATTTAATGTGTTTCTAATATTTTTTAGAATATTTTGTAGCATCTATTTAATACTTTTTATTTTTTCATGTGCAGGGTCCAATTGGTTGACTAATGATGCTTATTGCATTTGTAGTGGAAAGTCTATGTTTTATTTGAGTTTTTATGTTTTTCTTTTGTTATTTTCATTTCATTTTTCTATGGTTGATCACTTTCGTTTCAATTGTTATTTTGTTTTGTTTTTAAATGTTGTGGGTATTGTATCTTTGTATTTTTGTTGTATTTTTCTGCTGCTGTTTTATTTTTATTTTTTAATCTTGTGACTCTTATGTCATTGTATTTGTAAGCATGGCCATGCTAACTTATGGTTTGGTTTTTTGTTATTTTTGTGTATCCTTTGAGCTTACTTTGTTTTGTTACACTTTTTTCTTATATTCAATAGTTGGAGAAATTATGGAAGACCGTAAACCGATAGTGTGGGTTTAGGGATGATGCAAAGTCTACAAGTGTAGTAGGCAAATGTGGATGAGGTATGTATGGAGGAATATACTAGTTTATGGAGAAAGACGAAAGAGGTACGTATGGTGGAACTTAATTGTTTGTTAGTAAATTATATGGTTTCATGCACATTTTGATTGAACTCATTTGTTGTTTCATGATTATGTCATGATTGGTTGTTGAAATTTAGGTCAATATAAATCAAGAAAGGTGAAGGACCTTTAGGGAAACTACTGAATATATTTGTGATGTGAGGCGCCATTACGAAGGTATAACTGAATGCATATTATATTATTTGGGATTTATTTTGGGATGCCGAGTCTCCAAGTGTAGTGGGCAACCACAAATGAGGTATGTATGGTTGAACTTGCTTGTTTATGGGTAAAGGCGAAAGAGGTATGCCTGAGGAAACTTATTTGTTTGTTACTAAATTGTATGGTTTCATGCCCATTTTAATTGAACTCTTTTGTTGCTTCATCTTTATATCATGCTTGTTTGTTGAAATTTTGTACAATACAGATCTAGAAAGATGAAGGACCAGTGGTGAAACTACCTAATATATTTTTGTGATTTGTGGCAACATATCAAAGGTATATATGAATGCATATTATATTATTTGGGATTTATTTATATAATGATTGCTATGCAAATGGAGGTAAAGTAAAGTGGAGGAGCATTGATAAAAGAACAAAAATATTGTTGTGTGAGAGACTCGCAGATGTGTACGACCTCGCAAGTGTAGTCGGAAAAGACAAATGAATTATGTACGGGGAAATTTACTTCTTTATGGAGAAAGGCGAAAGAGGTATGTATCAGGGAAATTGTTTGTTGTTAATTATAATTTTTTGTTGCCCATTTTAATTTAACTTGTTGATTCATTGTCATAGTATGTATGTTTTTTGAAATTTCGATATAATACATATCAAGAAAGGTGAAGGACGATTGGTGAAACTATTGATTATCTTTTTGTGATGTAAAGCACTAGATAAAAGGTATACTTGAATGCACATTATATTATTTGGGATTGATTTAAACAATGAATACTATGCAAATGTAGGCAAAGGAAGGTGGAGGAGCATTATTGAAACTCCTCGTAAGATTTTCAGTCTTCATTTGAGAATCTCATAAGATATTTTGATATCTGTTTCATATTTCCCATAATATTTAATGTGTTTCTAATATTTTTAGAATATTTTCTAGCATCTATTTAATACTTTTTATTTTTTCATGTGCAAGGTCCACTTGGTTGACTAAAGACGCTTATTGCAGTTTGGGTGGAAAGTGTATGTTTTATTTGAGTTCTTATGTTTTGTTTTTGTTATTTTTATTTCGATTTTCTATTGTTGGTCGTTTTCGTTTCAATTGTTATTTTGTTTTGTTTTTAAATGTTGTGGTTGTTGTATCTTTGTATTTACGTTGGATTTTTCTGTTGTTCTTTTATTTTGTTTTTTAATCTTGTGATTCTTATGTCATTGCATTTGTGAGCATGGCCATGCTAACTTATGGTTTGATTTTTTTGTTATTTTTATGTGTCCGTTGAGTTTACGTTGTTTTGTTACACTTTTTTCTTGTATTCAATGTTTGGGGAAATTATGGAAGACCTTAACAACCCATAAGGTGGGTTTAGGGATGATGGAAAGTTTACAAGTGTAGTTGGCAAAGGCGAATGAGGTATGTATGGAGGAATATACTAGTTTATGGAGAAAGACGAAAGAGGTATATATGGTGGAACTTACTTGTTTGTTAGTAAATTATTGGATTCATGCACATTTTAATTGAACTCATTTGTTGTTTCATCATTATGTCATGTATGGTTGTTGAAATTTAGGTCAATATAAATCAAGAAAGGTGAAGGGCCATCAGGGAAACTATTGAATATATTTGTGATGTGAGGCGCCATTACAAAGGTATAACTGAATGCATATTATATTATTTTGGATTTATTTTGTGGGTTTAGGTTTGATTGAGAGTCTCCAAGTGTAGTGGGCAACGACGAATGAGGTTGTTATGGTTGAACTTGCTTGTTTATGGGTAAAGGCGAAAGAGGTATGCATGGGAAAACTTACTTGTTTGTTACTAAATTGCATAGATTCATGCCCATTTTAATTGAACTCATTTGTTGCTTCATCTTTATATGATGTTTGTTTGCTGACATTTTGTACAATACAGATCTAGAAAGATGGGCCAGTGGTGAAACTACCTGATATATTTTTGTGATTTGTGGCAACATATCAAAGGTATATATGAATGCATATTATATTATTTGGGTTTTATTTATATAATGATTGCTATGCAAATGAAGGTGTAGGAAGGTGGAGGAGCTTTGATAAAAGAACAGAAATATTTTTGTGTGAGATAGTCGCAGATGTGTAAGAGCTCACAAGTGTAGTGGGAAAAGACGAATGAGTTATGTATGGGGAAATATATTATGGACAAAGGTGAAAGAAGTATGTATTAGGGAACTTGTTTGTTATTGAATTATAATTTTTTGATGCCCATTTTAATTTAACTCATTTGTTGATTCATTGTCATACTATGTATGTTATTTGAAATTTAGATATAATACATATCGAGAAAGGTGCATGACGATTGGTGAAACTACTGATTATCTTTTTGTGATGTGAAGCACCATAGAAAAGGTATACATGAATGCACATTATATTATTTGAGATTTATTTAAACAATGAATACTATGCAAATGTAGGTAAAGGAAGGTGGAGGAGCATTATGGAAACTACTCGTAAGATTTTCAGTTTTCATTTGAGATTCTCATAAGATATTTTGAGATCTGTTTCATATTTCTCATAATATTTAATGTTCTTCTATTTTTTTGATTAGAATATTTTCTAGGATCTATTTAATACTTCTTTATTTTTTTATGTGCAGGGTCCACTTGGTTGACTAATGATGCTTATTGCAGTTGCAGTGGAAACTCTATGTTTTATTTGAGTTTTTATGTTTTGCTTTTGTTATTTTAATTTCATTTTTCTATTGTTGGTCATTTTTGTTTCAATTGTTATTTTGTTTTGTTTTTAAATGTTGTGGCTGTTGTATATTTTTATTTTTGTTGTATTTTTTTGTTCTATTATTTTGTTTTTTTTAATCTTGTGACTCTTATGTCATTGTATTTGTGAGCATGGCCATGCTAACTTATAGTTTGGTTTTTTGTTATTTTTGTGTGTCCTTTGAGCTTATTTTGTTTTGTTACATTTTTTTCCTATATTCAATGGTTGGGGAAATTATGGAAGACCCTAACAACCCATAGGGTGGGTTTAGGGATGACGCAAAGTCTATATGAGGAATATACTAGTTTATGGAGAAAGACGAAAGAGGTATGTATAGTGGAACTTACTTGTTTGTTAGTAAATTATATGGTTTCATGCACATTTTAATGTAACGCATTTGATGTTTCATCATTATGTCATGTTTGGTTGTTGAAATTTAGGTCAATATAAATCAAGGAAGATGAAGGACCATTAGGGAAACTGCTGAATGTATTTGTGATATGTGAGGTGCCATTACAAAGGTATAACTGAATGCATATTATATTATTTGGGATTTATTTTTTGAGTTTAGGGTTGATGCGGAGTCTCAAGTGTAGTGGGCAACCAAGAATGTGGTATGTATTGTTGAACTTGCTTGTTTATGGGTAAAGGCAAAAGAGGTATTCTTGAGGAAACTTACTTGTTTGTTACTAAATTGTATGGTTTCATGCCCATTTTAATTGAACCCATTTGTTGCTTCATCTTTATATCAGGCTTGTTTGTAATCTAGAAAGATGGAGGACCAATGGTGAAACTACCTAATATATTTGTGTGATTTGTGGCAACATATCAGAGGTATATATGAATGCATATTATATTATTTGGGATTTATTTATATAATGATTGCTATGCAAATGGATGTAAAGGAAGGTGGAGGAGAATTGATAAAAGGACAAAAATATTTTTGTTTGAGAGACTCGCAGATGTGTACGAGCTCACAAGGGTAGTGGGAAAAGACGAATGGGTTATGTATGGGGAAATTTCTTCTTTATGGACAAAGGCAAAAGAGGTATGTATTAGGGAACTTGTTTGTTATTAAATTATAATTTTTTGATGCCCATTTTAATTTAACTCATTTGTTGATTCATTGTCATACTATGTGTGCTTTTTGAAAATTAGATATAATACATATCAGGAAAGGTGAAGGACGATTGGTGAAACTATTGATTATCTTTTTGTGATGTGAAGCACCATAGAAAAGGTATACTTGAATGCACATTATATATTTGGGATTTATTTAAACAATGAATACTATGCAAATGTAGGTCTAGGAAGGTTCAGTCTTCATTTGAGATTCTCATAAGATATCTCTTTCATATTTCTCATAATATTTAATGTTCTATTATTTTTTAGAATATTTTCTAGTATCTATTTAATACTTTTTATTTTTTCATGTGTAGGATCTACTTAGTTGACCATTAACTCTTTTTGCAGTTGTAGTGGAAAGTCCATCTTTAATTTGAGTTTTTATGTTTTGCTTTTGTTATTTTTGTTGCATTTTTCTATTGTTGGTAATTTTCATTTCAATTATTATTTTGTTTTGTTTTATAAATGTTGTAGCTATTGTATCTTTGTATTTGCGTTGTATTTTTCTATTGTTGTTTTATTTTGTTTTTTTAATGTTGTGACTCTTATATCATTGTATTTGTGAGCATGACCATGCTAACTTATGGTTTGGTTTTTTGTTATTTTGTGTCCTTTTTGCTTTGTTTTGTTACGATTTTTTCTTGTATTCAATGGTTGGGGAAATTATGGAAGACCTTAACAACCCATAGTGTGGGTTTAGGGATGATGCAAAGTGTACAAGTGTAGTGGGCATATGCGAATGTGTTATGTATGGAGGAATAAATATACTAGTTTATGGAGAAAGACAAAAGAGGTATGTATGGTGGAACTTACTTGCTTGTTAATAAATTATATGGTTTCATGCACATTTTAATTGAACTCATTTGTTGTTTCATCTTGATGTCATGTATGGGGTTTTAAATTTAGGTCAATATAAATCAAGAAAGGTGAAGGACAATTAGGGAAACTACTGAATATATTTGTGATGTGAGGCACCATAGCAAAGGTATAATTGAAAGCATATGATATTATTTGGGATTTATTTTGTGGGTTTAAGGTTGATGCAGAGTTTACAAGTGTAGTGGGCAACCACGAATGAGGTATGTATGGTGGAATTTACTTGTTTATGGGTAAAGGCGAAAGAGGTATGCATGGGGAAACTTACTTATTTGTTATTAAATTATATGGTTTCTGTTGAAATTTGGTTATCGGAGGACAGGTGGTTCCCTAAGGCTTTGATCTTTGGCCTAGGGAAAAGTGTCCAAAAGAATTTAATTTTTCTCTTAAAGTGACTTTATAATTTTATAAAGTCAAATCTAATTTAAAAGTGACTTTAAGTGATAAAGTTACTAAAGTCTAATTTTAAAGTGACTTTAATAAAGTCAATGTAAAATTAGAAAGAAAAGTGACTTTGGAAATAAATGACTAAGTGGGTCTTTATTAAAGTGGGGTGAATTAAAAAATAGAAAGTGAGATTTAAATGAGCATTTAATCTCAGCCCTAGATCTAAATCTATTTTAGCCATTGGATTTAGGGATTCCCCAAAAGTCACTTAGGGTTAGGTTAAAGGAGGAAAAAGAGGAAAAGGTCATTCATTCTTTCATGAGCAAATTGGGAGAAGGAGAGAAAGAGACAAAGGTGATTTCTGGACAGTGAGGAGGAGGATGATAGAACTTGGCACACAAACCGAGGCAACATTTTAGTAAGTCCATACAGCAAGGAAAGACATATTTTTCAAGGCAGTGGGCACGAGTTTCAATGCATATCGTACAGTAGATTTGGTACGCATTCCAAGGAGGCCGTACAACAGGGTTTGGCACAGATTTCGAGGAGCTGAGTTGCAATTCTTCTGGCACAGTTTTCGAGGCAGGCCATACAACAAGTGGTTGTCCCTTTTGCACGGAAAACGAGACAGGAATCCGTACAGCAGCTTTGCTGTTTTTTTGCACAGAAATCGAGAAATCCGTATAGCAGCATTTAACGCTGTTTGCACAAAAATCGAGACAGTCCATACAGCAACATTTGATGCTGTAAATTTGGGCACGAAAATCAAGGAGGCCTTACAACATGTATTGCTGTTTTGTTTTTGCTATGTGCACATTTTTCGAGGTGGTTGTGAATCACAGAAAACGAGATAAGTTGTAATGTTTACTTGCTGATTTTTTTCTGAATATTTCTTTCACTGTAAAAGGCATTTTTCAAGAAATAAGGAGCTTTCGAACTGGTTTTCCCCAAGAGTTGTAGGGGGTTTTTCCAGGGTCACCTTGACCAAAAATCACTGTGTTAAAATGTGTTGAATGGCTTTTTGTGTCTGCTGATTTTTATTTCTGCATTTTCTAGCATTTTGAAAAATTTCCAGAATTTGTGTTTTCAGCAAATCTTTATTTTCCAGCTTGTTGAATGTAAGGTTATGGGAAAGGGCATTTAACTAATTGGAGAAATAATGTGAAACTGAAAATCGGGGTGGGAAACAAGAAATTTCTACATCGTATCAGAGCTTGGGTTCTGAAAGTGCAGTTTGGGACAGCAAGGAGAAAAATACAGCCTGCTGGATTTTCACTCAGAAAATTCTAGCAAGCTGATTTTTCACACAGAAATTTTATCTTTACTACAGTAGTGCTATTTTTCAGTTTTTAGGATAGCAGGATGTCATTGGGATTGAGGGTGGAGGATAGGTTGGATGGGCATACCAATTACAGCGTTTGGAAGCAGAGAATGTAGAGTATCTTTGAGGAGGCAGAAGTGTGGGATGTCATGGTGCACTCTGCCCCACCACTGTTGTTGTGCACAGTGGTGGAAAATGGGGTGGCGACATAACTCTAAAAAGAACAACAAGGGTAAGAGACTGATTCTAGACGGAATCAAAGACCATTGCATTCTTCATGTGAGAGGAAAGAGAAATGCTCATGAGATGTGGACAGCATTGACCAACCTCTACCAGAGTACCAATGAGAACCGGAAAATGGTCCTGAAGGAGAAGCTGAAGACCATTAAGATGGGTAAGACTAATAGTGTAGCTGGATATCTCACAAAGATTACTAATGTGAGAGATGAGTTGGCAACGATTGGACAGGTCATTCCACCCACTGAGTTGGGTATGGTTAGAGTGAATGGCCTCCCCCGTTCATGGATGAACTTTGCTGATGGGGTTTGTGCACGTGAGACCCTTCCCACATGGGAGAGGGTTTGGGATGATTGCATTCGGTGACAATCGGGAAGGGGTCGGCCCAGGGCGGCCAAGCCGATTGAGCGGAAGTTGAGAGGATGCTTAACATTGCGCGCGAGGAGGCAAGAAAGGCAAGGGAAAGAAGCAAGCTTCCACAAGCAGTGGTGGGGGCAAAGGTAAAGGTAAACAGGGTAACACACAGAAGGACTATTCCAAGGTGAAGTGTTGGAGTTGTTAGAATATGGGACACTATGCACTCGTGTGTCCGGAGAAGAAGAAGAAGGGGAAGAACCAGACCATGGCAGCATCAGCGGAGCATCTTTGGGTATCTGGTATGTGGACAGTGGGGCTTCACATCATATGACAGGAGTCCGTGAGTACTTCTTAGAGCTTTCAGAGAGTGGCACTGATATAGAGGTAGTACTCGGTGATGACAGAGTTGTTAGAGCAGTCGGTGTGGGGACACTGACATTTCATAGGTAACCCAAACCTCCCTTGAAGGTGTCAGATGTTCTATATGTGCCAAGGAAGAGAAAGAACCTCATATCTGTCTCGGTTTTGGAGGACAGAGGATATGAGATACTGTTTAGGAGAGGACAGGTGTTGATATATCCCAGGGGCGCTCCAACTGATTCAGCTAGAGTGATAGATGTATGCCATGCAAAGGTGTACAAATTTTCATTTCAGCCCCTTTTGGCATTGAGTAGTAGTACTGACAGCAGAGCTAGCAGTTCTGAGCTGTGTGAGATTTGGCACCGTCGGATGGGGCACATGTATCATGGGGCTTTGAGGACATTGCGGGAGATCACTACAGGTGTGCCAGATTTCAGTACTGATCACTTTGATACTTGCAGAGGATGTGCGATGGGCAAGTTTGCCAAATCCCCTTTTCCCTGCAGTGACAATGAAACCGTGGGATAACAGTTTCGGATTCATTCCGATGTGAGCGGTCCGATGTCTCATGTTTCCTTGAGTGGATATGAGTGCTATGTTTTATTCATTGATGATCACTCCAGGAGGACCTGGATTTATTTCTTGAAGACCAAGAGTGAGGTCTTCAAGCGGTTTCAGGAGTTTAGAGCTCTTGTGGAGACACAGACAGGTTAGAAGATCAAGTCCCTGAGGTCGGACAATGGAGGAGAGTACACCCTTGGAGAGTTTGTTGACTATTGTGCGGAGGCAGGCATTAGGAGGGAGCTCACTGTTCCTTACAACCCCCGGCAGAACGGGGTTGCGGAGAGGAAGAACAGATCCATCGGAGGGGTTGCCAAAGCCATGTTACATGATCAGGGGTTGCCATTGTTTTTGTGGGCAGAGGCCTGCAACACTGCTGTTTATTTGCAGAACAGGAGTCCGCATCGTGCCTTGGGGCATATGACTTCGGAGGAGGCTTTTTCTGGGAAGAAGCCTGATATTGGTCATCTTCGTATCTTTGGGTGTATTACATACTCCTACATACCCAAGGAGAAGAGGACCAAACTAGAGCCCATCGCAGAGAAGGGTGTCTTTGTGGGTTATAGTGAGACCTCGAAGGCCTTTCGGATTTATATTCCTGCACAGAGGAGAGTTGTTGTCAGGCGGGATGTGAAGTTCTAGGAGGACAGGGTCTTCAGGAGGTCATAGGAGTTAGAGTATCTGGATCAGCCAGACCCTCAGCAGCAGTTGAGTCAGTCACAAAGATCTAGTGGGCAGGGATCAGGAGGATCCGGAGGTACATCCATTACAGTGTCAGGTCCGTCAGTGAGCAGTGGCTCACAGAGTCAGAGGGGTGGTGCTTCAGGCAGCATGCATAGCAGTCTGCAGAGCAGTTCACTAGGGAGTCCACTGATGGACAGTTCACACGGTACCTCAGCATCTACAAGTTCAGGTGCAGACAGGAGGACAGCAGACAGACTGTCAGGAGTTCATGCTCCTGATGATGAGGA
Source organism: Pinus albicaulis (assembly GCA_034641835.2). Lineage (NCBI taxonomy): Eukaryota > Viridiplantae > Streptophyta > Pinopsida > Pinales > Pinaceae > Pinus > Pinus albicaulis. The sequence goes on from MU968389.1 coordinate 465,872, forward strand.
GGAGGAGTTTCATTCTCCAGTGGGAGAAGTGTGCTCAGGGAAGAGGACGCCCACGTGGCTTTAGGACACCTTGAGAGAGGCCACATCTGTTGCTGGGCCTAAGAGGCCGGTCAGAGAGAGCAGACCCCCTGAGAGGTTCTATAGCTATATGGCAATGGTTGCCAACATCCTTGACTCTGAGCCTTCTAGTTATGAGGAGGCAGCTAGCCAGCAGGTCTGGAGAGAGGCTATGCAGGAGGAGTATTCTTCTATCATGAAGAATGATGTTTGGGAGGTGGTGCCGAGGCCTGAGGGCAAATCCGTGGTTACTTCCAGATGGATTTACAAAGTAAAGCATGCTGCAGATGGCAGCATTGAAAAATTCAAAGCAAGGTTTGTGGCTAGAGGGTTCTCCCAAGTAGAGGGAGTAGATTATGAGGAGACCTTCGCTCCCGTGGCTCGATATACTTCGATCCGCTCCATTATATCGATAGCAGCAGAGATGGGTTGGAAGATCCACCAGTTGGACGTGAAGGATACATTTCTCAGTAGCCTCCTCCGGGAGAGGTGTACATTGAGCAGCCATAGGGCTTTGAGGTGCATGGGAAGGAGTCCCATGTGTGCAGACTGAAGAAGGCCCTTTATGGCCTGAAGTAAGCTCCCAAAGCTTGGTACTCCAGGATAGATACATACTTGTAGGAGATGGGTTTCACAAAGAGTGAGGTAGATTCGAATCTTTACTATATTGTGATAGGTGAGGAGCCTCTCATTCTGGTGCTGTATGTGGATGACTTGGTCATTATAGGTGCAGAGAGACTCATAGAGCACTGCAAGAGAGATCTTGCGGCAGAGTTTGAGATGAAGGACATCGGCTTGATGCATTACTTTTTGGGTTTGGAGGTGTGGCAAGACGAGGGGCATTTCTTCCTGGGGCAAGGGAAGTATATTGTGGACTTCCTTGGCAGATTCCACATGGAGGACTGTAAACCCATGTCGACACCGATGATCACCAACTGGAAGAAGCTTCATGCTTCGGATTCTGAGTTGGTGGATCCCACATTGTACAGACATCTGATTGGTTCCTTGATGTATTTGGTCAACACTAGACCGGATATTTGTTTTGCAGTCAACACGATGAGTCAATTTATGTGTGAGCCTAGGAAGGTTCACTGGGTGGCTGCAAAACACATTTTGCGGTACTTGCAGGGGACAGTGGATTATGGTCTGGACTACAGGCAGGGGGATGGAGTGAGATTGGCAGGTTACATTGATTTTGATTGGGTAGGTTGTGCTTCTGATAGGAAGAGCACTTCAGGGTGCTGTTTTGGGTTGGGTTTGGCAGTGGTGTCATGGTTTAGCCAGAAGCAACAGTCAGTAGCATTGAGTTCAGCGGAAGCAGAGTATATGGCCGCCAGTCTAGCTAGTTGTGAGGCCATCTGGCTTCGCAAGATGTTGTTTGGCTTATTTGGTCAGCCATTGAGACCTTCTGTGATATACTTTGATAATCAAAGTTGCATTAAACTCACAGAGAATCTAGTATTTCATGACAAGTCAAAGCATATTGGCATCAGATATCACTTCATCAGAGACTATGTTCAGAAGGGAGCTGTGAAGCTTGAGTATGTTCCCACTGATGAGCAGGTTGTAGATATTCTTACCAAAGCCTTACCACGGGGCAAGCATGTCTACTTCAGAGACAAGATGGGTGTGGTGAGGAACACCTTCCTTGGTAAGAGGGAGTGTTGAAATCGAGACAGTCCGTACAACAGCATTTAATGCTGTAAATCTAGGCACAAAAATCAAGGAGGCCGTACAACATTTATTGTTGTTATGTTTTTGCTGTGTGCACGTTTTTCGAGGTGGTTGTGAAGCACGGAAAACGAGATAAGTTGTAATGTTTACTTGCTGATTTTTTTTTGAATATTTCTCTCACTGTAAAAAGTATTTTTCCAGAAATAAGAAGGAGCTTTCAAACTGGTTTTCCCCAAGAGTTGTAGGGGGTTTTTCCAGGGTCACCTTGACGAAAAATCACTGTGTTAAAATGTGTTGAATGACTTTTTGTGTCTGCTGATTTTTATTTCTGCATTTTCCAACATTTTGAAAAATTTCCAGAATTTGTGTTTTCAGCAAATATTTATTTTTCAGCTTGTTGAATGTAAAGTTATGGGAAAGGGCATTTAACTAATTGGAGAAATAATGTGAAACTGAAAACCGGGGTGGGAAACAAGAAATTTCTACAGTGTCATGCGCATTTTAATTGAACTCAGTTGTTGCTTCATCTTTATATCATGCTTTTTTGTTGGCATTTTGTACAATACAGATCTAGAACGCTGAAGGACCACTGGTGAAACTACCTAATATATTTGTGTGGTTTGTGGCAACATATGAAAGGTATATATGAATGCATATTATATTATTTGGGATTTATTTACATAATAATTGCTATGCAAATGGAGGTAAAGGAAGGTGGAGGAGCGTTGATAAAAGAACAAAAATACTTGTGTGAGAGAATCGCAGATGTGTAGGAGTTCACAAGTGTAGTGGGAAAAGGCGAATGGGTTATGTATGGGGAAATTTACTTCTTTATGGACAAAGGCGAAAGATGTATGTATTAGGGAACATAATTGTTTATTATTAAATTACATTGTTTTGATGCCCATTTTAATTTAACTCATTTGTTGATTCATTGTCATACTATTTATGTTTTCTGAAATTTAAATGCAATACATATCAAGAAAGGTGAAGGACGATTGGTGAAACTACTGAATATCTTTTTGTGATGTGAGGCACCTTAGAAAAGGTATACTTGAATGCATATTATATTATTTTGGATTTGGTTAAACAATGAATCCTATGCAAATGTAGGTAAATGAAGGTGGAGGTGCATTAATGAAACTGCTCATAAGATTTTCAGTCTTCATTTGAGATTCTCATAAGATATTTTGATATTTGTTTCATATTTCTTATAATATTTAATGTGTTTCTAATATTTTTTTTAGACTATTTTCTTTTATCTATTTAATATTTTTTGTTCTTTCATGTGCAGGGTCCACTTGGTTGACTAATGACGCTTTTTGCAGTTGTAGTGGAAAGTCTAGATTTCATGTGCAGGGTCCACTTGGTTGACCAATGACACTTTTTGTAGTTTTAGTGGAAAGTCGATATGTTATTTGAGTTTTTATGTTTTGTTGTTTTTTTTTAATTGCATTTTTGTATTGTTGGTCATTTTCGTTTCTATTGGTATTTTGTTTTGCTTTTTAAATGTTGTGGCTATTGTATCTTTGTATTGTCATTTTATTTTTCTATTGTTGTTTTATTTTGATTTTTTCATGTTGTGACTCTTATATTATTGTATTTGTGAGCATGGCCATGCTAACTTATGGTTTGGTTTTTTGTTGTTTTTGTGTGTCCTTTGAGCTTATTTTCTTTTGTTACAATTTTTTCCTGGGGAAATTATGAAAGACCTTAACAACCCATAGTGTGGGATTAGGGATAATGCAAAGTCTACAAGTGTAGTGGGCAAAGGAGAATGAGGTATGTATGGAGGAATATACTAATTTATGGAGAAAGACGAAAGAGGAATGTATGGTGGAACTTACATGTTTGTTAGTAAATTATATGGTTTCATGCACATTTTAATTGAACTCATTTGTTGTTTCATCATTTTTTCATGTATGGTTGTTGAAATTTAGGTGAATATAAATCAATAAAGGTGAAGGACCATTAGGGAAACTACTGAATATATTTGTGATGTGATACAAAGGTATAACTTAATGATATTATATTATTTGGGATTTATTTTGGGTTTAGGGTTGATGCAAAGTCTACAAGTGTAGTGGACAACCTCGAATGAGGTATGTATGGTGGAATTCACTTGTTCTTGGGTAAAGGCGAAAGAGGTATGCATGGGGAAACTTACTTGTTTGTTATTAAATTATATGGTTTCATGCCCATTTTAATTGAACTAATTTGTTGCTTCATCTTTATATCGTGCTTGTTTGTTGACATTTTGTACAATATAGATCTAGAACCTTGAAGGACCACTCGTGAAACTACCTAATATATTTGTGTGATTTGTGTCAACATATCAAAGGTATATATGAATGCGTATTATATTATTTGGGATTTATTTATATAATGTTTGCTATGCAAATGGAGGTAAAGGAAGGTGAGGAGAATTGATAAAAGAACAAAAATGTTTTTGTGTGAGAGACTCCTAGATGTGTAGGAGCTCGCAAGTGTAGTGGGAAAAGACGAATGAGTTTGTTGATTCATTATTATATGACGTGCGTTTGTTGAAATTTAGATGCAATACTTATCAAGAATGGTGAAACTACTGAATACCTTTCTGTGATGTGAGACACCATTGCAAAGGTATAATTGAATGCATACTATATTATTTGAGATATTTATATAGTGAATACAGGTATAATTGAATGCATACTATATTATTTGAGATTTATTTATATAGTGAACACTATGCAATTTTAGGTAAAGGAAGGTGGAGGAGAATGGATAAAACTACTCAAATATTTGTTTGAGAAAGTTGTAGGTCTGTAGGATATTGTAGATCCAGAAAGCGGTTTCAAGTATATCTTCCCATTTCAATACAATGGTTCTCCTTTCTTCCTTCTTGTTGAGGAATTATGATTTCTCTGTATTTTTGCATAATATTTTTTAGAATACTTTTTGTTTTCATTTATGATATTCTTATAATATATTTAAGTGTCTATTTTGAATTCTATTTGGTACATTGATGAAACTATTGAAATATTTTTTTGAGAGAGGCATTGTAGTACTGTGCATAGGCAAAGGTGGAGGTTAGTTTTCTTTCAGTGCAAAATTCATGTATTGTATGCTATGTAATATTTCTTGTTGCAAATACTATATTTTTCTCGCTCCTTATAATTGAATGCAAGGGTATAATTGAGTGCATATTATATTATTTGTGATTTATTTATATAATGTATGCTATTCAAATGTAGGTAAAAAAAGGTGGAGCATTGATGTAACTGCAAAAATATTTATGTGTGAGAGTTGCAGACGTGTAAGAGAATGTAGAGCCAAAAAGCGAGTTCAGTGATATCTTATGACTTCAATACAATGGTGTTCCTTTCTCTTTCTTGTTGAGGAATTATGATTTTTGGTAATTGTAGAAGATGTACTTTTGCATAATATTGCTCAAAAAACATTTTGTTTTCATTTATGATATTCTCATGTCTATTTTGATTTCTATTTGGTACATTGAGTGAGAAATTAGGGTAGGTTCTAACAACGCATAAGTCCATAGGTGTAGTGGGTTGAGACAAACATTGAGGTGATATGTATGGTTAAATGTGCACATTTAAATACAAGGCATCTTACATTATTTTCCATTTATTTAATTATTGACCACAATGTAATGCAGGTAATATAATGTGGAGAAATCACTAGCTAAACCACTGAATTGTACTTGTGAGGTAGAGATTGCAATAGAGTGCAAAGAATCCAAAGGTAGAAATGAGTTCTTTTTTTGGAGAAAAATACATATATGATTTGTTAAGTAATCATTTTCACTTTTAGTGTTTGCATAAGGTGTACTTTCTAATGCTTATTCGTAATACCTCACAACATTTTATGTGTATTTAATTTTTGTTTTAATGCTTTGTTCAGTGCAACACAATATAGATATTGGAATGTGGAGGAGCACTAATGAAATTACCAAAATATCTTTATGAGATAGAGATTGTAGTAGAGTGCAAAGAATACAAAGGTAGAAGTGACTTCATTTTTTGGTGATAAAATACATATATGATTTGTCAACTAATCATTTTCACTTCGAGTGTTTGAATAACTTGTAGTTTCTAGTGCATAAGATTTCTTGTAATATTGTTGGTCTCTAAGTAAGATTTCTCATAGGATATTTTGATGTTTGTTCCATGTTTCTTAGAATATTTTATGTTTAATATATTATTCATAATATTCTTTTGGTGTGCAGATTGTTCTTGGTTGGTCATCAACGCATGCTAGGATTGCAGAACAGTGTCCCGATCTATTGTTTCCTTTTTTTTTGGTTATTTTTGTTGTGTTTTTGCTATTGTCGGTTGCATCTTTTGTTATTTTGTGTTTTTCGTTTGTTTAACTTTTATGTTTTTTTTTCGAGCATGGCCATGCTAATTTGTGACTTGATATTTTATTGTTCCTATGTGCTCTTTTATCTATTTTTCTTACTTTCTTTTGTTATTTTGGGGTTCAGTGGGTGGGGAAATTAAAAAAGTCTTTATAACCTTTATTGTGCGGGTCTACTTCCAAAAGTGTAGTGAGCAAAGGCGATGGAGGTATGTATTGAGGAATTTACTTGTTTGCTAGTACACAATTATATGGTTCCATGCTTGTTTTAATTTAACTCATTTGTTGCTTCATAATTATATCTTTTGTTTAAATTTAAATGCAATATAGGTTAAAGAAGGTGGAGAAGCACTGATGAAGCCATTGAATATCTTTGTGTCAAATTTAAATGCAATGTAGGTTAAGGAAGTTGGAGAACCACTGATGAAGCCATTGAATATCTTTGTGTGAGAGAGATGTGGGACATTATAACAAAGGTAGCAACCATGCAATAAAGGGTAAGTTATATTCTGGGATAGAGGGTGAGTTTCTTTATTTTGTTTTTGTTTTTCCACTACCATTGTTCTTATTTGTTTGCATTTGTGAGCATGGCCTCCTAAACCATGTCAAATATCTCAAATAGTAGTAACAACCCCACCTTAAAATGTGCCCTTCTAGAAAAGTTATTCAATCAAGATAGACAAGATATGTGGACAACTCAACAGCATGAGAAGATGTGCAAGTCAAGCCTCCTTAGTATGCATGGATATGTGAGTCTTTCACCCATTCAAGCGGACAATCTTCAATTGAATGCATGGAATTATGGGCAAATAATTTTTTTCTAGTGAATAATATTCAGTAAATGATGGACAATAACATGTTGTTACTAAATACAATGTGTCAATGGTAAATGCAAAAATAGACAACCACAATCAACATAAACAATGTGCATAAACTATGTACCATGAACCCATATTCCTCAAACCAATTGCTAATTTTCAATTATGTCGGTATGGTATGCTGAATGTTTTCCTTTTAGACACCTTTAATCTCCTCAAATAGGTTGATCTTCTCGTTTGTGTGAAGAAGCACTGCCTAAGTTTCTTGTTGTAAAATCTAGGAGGTCAAGCGAATGGACTCTTCGGGAAAGGGCCAAAACCCTATGGCAATACTTTCCTAGGTTGCAACAATTACCTCAACAACATTCCTCCATTTTTAGTGGGATTTCAGCAACAAAGGGAGGCTTCACTATGCCACCTACAAGGTATATTAATACTATGGCTTAAGATGATTTTTTCTTTTTTGGAGTTCCCGAGATAGGTAGAGGCCTTGACAGGGCCTAATATGACCAAAATATTCAAAGTTCAGGATTAATCTCTCCAAGGTTAGACCAGTGATAAGGTTGCCATAAGTTAGGGTTAGAATGATGTTCAATATTAGGACATGCAATGGCATATGACAAATTTAGAAAAGACCTTAAAATGATATTCACTAAAGGGTTTCTGTTAAAGACTAAGGCTAATGTAAGTGTTTTTGGGCTCTTAGATATGTGCAAACAACAATAAATATAAATGATGTCATCCCTTCATAAGTTGTACAAGACAACTTATGATGCTAGATTTGCTTTTATATGGCTTATGTAAATTAGACTATAATATAAAGCCACCCCAATGCAATAAAATAACACCTTATGCACAAATATAATTTTAAAACTCTAGAAACTACCCTAGCCATTTAGGAGAGAGAGTATAGGGAAATTTAATCTAGTTTTAAGGTTCATTAACATACTTGCAAGGCAAATGGAGTCATAATGAAGTTAAATTCCTAGGAAGGATCTTGATGTAGTAAGGGGGATGCTCTAGGGCATGCACCTGTAAAACCCTATCTATTATTCTTGTGAAGGGAGAAATTAACTATAAGGTCTGCATGTTAGGAGTTTCCATATAGGTTATTAAGAAGGCAGTTCTACATGCAATAATGAAGCAAAGTTGCACCAATGATAAGCATTTAGATAAACTTACAAGATATTCCACAATAGCTCTTCTTTCAATCCTATAATAGTGTCTCCAAGAAAAAATCACACCTAGGTAACGAATAAGAAAACATTAGTGTCTCCAAGCAAAAATCACATCCAAGAACAAGTGATATGCATAAAATGCCCAAATAGCGAATAGTAAAACAAGTCACGCTCTTTTTAAAGAGGCCGAATTTACATATGTGATGATGAAAATAGAAGAGAGGTGAAGGCTTTATTTATATGAGCTTTTCTCCACTCACTAAAACTAGTCGCGCTCTTTTTAGATTGTCTGGTTCAAGAAAGGTCATTACTCAAAATCATCCTCTCTTTATTTAAGAAAAATGGAATCTTTCAAGAAATCGATTTCTTTCAGAGAATTAGATGAAAGAGAGAAGGCTGAAGAAAATCCCCTTAGGGATATGTTTATTACTGCTTCAAATAAAATTATGAATTCATCTGAATTAGTTTATGAAGAAACTGAGCCATCTGCCTGTTGGAAACTCCCAAGTATCTCAGCGTCAGAAGTATATTCCGATGTGACACCCTTTCACCTTAAGGTTGCCACTAGAATATCCATAAAGGAGTCAATCAGTTCTATACAAGAAAATTCAGACTGTGTTCAGTCCATTCCCCTTTTAGATCCGAAACAGCTTCAGGCAGAAGCAAGAAGATTAAAAACTCAGTATCTGCATCTTGGATGCATCAGGGTTGGAATCAATGCTCTCACTCATCAAGGGTTAGACACTTATGTCCTAGCCACTGTGAGAGACCTTACTCATAATAAATACACTGATTCAATTATTGGAGGGATTGTAGCCCCACTGTCTAATGGTCCTGTCTGGTTTGATTGCTACCCTAATTTTTCAGTCTATGTATTTGACGAAACTATAGAAAAAATCTTACAGCTTCAAATACAGACTTCAGGGTTCGATATGCTGAAGAAAAGAAATAATATTGCTATACAGACCAGGGGTTGTTTTCGTCATACAAACACCCTTTATCCTGCTGTCCTCCATGCTCCCAACAGAGATTGTAAAACAAGTGTTGTTGTTTTTACCGATTCAAAAAATCAAAAGGTAGAACACCAAGCAATCAAATGGGAAGATCTGAACTTCCCTGAACATTGGGTCATTCCTAACCCAAAGCCTATCTCTACAAAATCTATCACTTCTGCCAACATCCGTGAAGATCAATCCTCAGCCACTCTGTCTTTCCCTAGAAGATTGAAGAAGCCTGCAAAAAGTCCCGTTTGTACAAAAATCCAGAAATTGTAGATACAACCTGTTCCAGTATTGTTTCCAGCTCCTGTAAGCACATTTATTTGTTTGAATTTGCTTAGATTGTAAACTTTAATTCTCTTGAAGTCTCTTGCCCAGAATGCAGAACCTTAGTCAATCTCAATAGTCTTGCCTATTTGGTCATTCATGAAAATCATCATTCCAGGACAGGAGAAGCCCCAGCTTCTACCTCAGTTAATCCTTGTCCTAATCCTAAATGTTCTGACATTCCATTCCCTCATGAGTCAGACCATGTTCTAATGATGCATGAATTGCCATCTTTAGAGAATGAAGACCCCAGATTGACAGAAATGTTCAGCAAAATGCGACCACCCAATATGCCAAAATATGGTCTCGAGTATCTAGAACAGATAAATGATTTGATCCCTGAGTCAAGGTTCAAGGATCTGCCAGTTGACTGTAAAAAACCTTCAGTCATGGAGATGCACAAATTTTTCACAATCATGGATGGGTGCAAGAAGCACAAGGTTGAAACCTAGTGGATGAAACAAATGCTAAACTGGGATATTTATACTCATCCCGAGGCTGATTCTTTTGGTCTCACTCACTCATGCAAGGAAAATGGATTAGGGTTGACCTTTCAGGATTATGAGTACAATTCTGGGCTACATAAATTCATGGAAGTCTTTTTGTTGGGATAGGTGGGTTCAATTCATCAACCATTAGTTTTCTCTTTTTTCTTAGTAATGTCTTGTTGAATTTTGCTTCCATTTTGCACCTTTTCTTTTGTTCTTGCCCTGAGCTTTTTGGGTTTGAGATGATGGAGGATTTGGAGGTAACATCTTTAGAATTCTTGAAAGTTCCTTACAAAACTGTTCTTTCACTGCCAACTATGACATATCTCAAGATCTTGATGTCTAGGATACTGTAACCCTATTCTAGTTTTTTTTTTTTTTGGTAATAATTTAATTTATGTTACTTTTGTAGGTTCCGATTCCAAAATGACCTAGAACTCACCCAATTGAGGTGATGCATCAACAAAATCTTCCTCTTTTTATCTGTTGAGAACACAAAGCCCAATTGTAGACCTAGAGAGATATATCACAGTTGGATCATTATTGATGAAGCTGATGAAGCTACTGAAATATGTGAGAAAGAGAGGGATTAGTGTAGTAAAAGCACATTTAGATGGTGAGTTCTCTTTCATTGCAAAACACATGTATGCTTTACTATGAAATGTTCATTTCAATTATAATGATTCTCCTCCCTCCTTAGCTATTAAAGGTTTTATTTTTGGCCTTTGTATGAGGCTTACCTAGTTTTGCATAAGAGTTTTCACTAGTGTTTAGGATTTTTCATGATATATTTCAATATTTGTTTAATTTTTCTATGAGATTTTAGGTGTGTTTAGATTTTTTCATAAAATCTTATGTTCTGTATTTAATATTTTATGATATGGTTTTTGTTGGGTTTTCTTTGCAGGGATCTAATGTTTTTATCATTTTTTATGTGTCTCAGGGAGTTCTAGCTATCAACCCCTTTCTTGGGCCAATACACACGGAAATTCACACGCATGACAGTTTAATGCCATCTTCCCAAGAGAAAAAAGAGACTTCGCTATTGCACAGAAAGAGACTTCATTATTCCAAAAAGAGACTTCGCTATTGCACAGAAACAAAGTTTAGGCCTAATCATTGCTGGCAAACTTATGAAGTCTCTTTTTGTGCAATTAAACTTATGAAGGCCTAATCATTGAAGTCTCTTTGATTAGGCCTAAACTTATGATTCCAAAAAGAGACTTCGCTATTGCACAGAAACAAAGTTTAGGCCTAATATGAATGATGTGGTTGAAATACTAGAAGAGTTGTAGAGAATCAACACATCAAGGAATCCTCAAAAGGAGCAATCTGGAAAGAAACAGCCAATTGCTGATGGAAATTCATGATGGACCATACAATGTCATAAGGAAATGCTGGACTGTAAAGGTAATTTTTACTCTATATTCACAGCGTGGCCAAGGGCTTCTTGTTTCTTTTGTCATGTGGGAGTGGTCGTATTGTTTTATGATGAGCTTGTTGGTATAAAGTTTAAACCCTGCAAAGCTAAACATATCTCCTTTTTGATCTATTTTCTTTCCAATTTTCTTGAAGCATATACGAACAGAAGCTTTTATGCTTTTATCAATATGCATACAGAGGCGTTTTCATTCTGTTGGACAAGATTGCACTAGTTTATCTCATAATTTACACTCACATTTATCTTCTTGTTGGAGCTCCTCAAATAGGCATGTATTTATGTTTTCGCATTCAAAGAGCCTACTTTTGCTTGCCAATAGCCGGTGGTAGTAAATCTCCGTGAAAATGCTTTTCTGTTTCTTCTAAATTGTGCACAAGATGGGAGGGGAAGAAAGAATGTAGATCTTTTGTTTAAAATTATTTGAACAACTCATCCGGTCCATTCCAGTTATTGGAAATTTAGAACAATTCTGGTTCTGAAAACCATTTCAGATAGGGTTTATTTACAACATTTTATGTTTAGAAAAGCTACGATCAGATCAATTATGGGAAATACAAATGACAACATTTTGCTCATTTGGGTTATTGAATCGAATTTGATTAGAAAGAAATCATATTTAAATATGTTTGACTTTATTTTTCATTTTTAAGCCAAAATGTGACTGTTTTCTCTGTTTCCAGGTAGAGGATGCTTTGGAGGTTAGTCAGCTGACATTTCCGATGTGAGAGTAGGGGCTTCGGATACTCCCTTCAATACCTTCCTGGAAATTCATGTTAAGGATGTATTTGTGGAGCCATTGTCACCAATTTTGAGAGGCTATGAAATCAAGTTTGATTGATTTTCAGAGTTGTTCCTTGGATAATTTCATGTTCAGTTGTATGCTCAAGGTTGGAATTTGGTGTTGATCTCCACTGCTGAGGAGAGTTTTGACTTTCCGAAGAAAGCAGATTATAATTTATGCCTTCCAACAAGGATTGTCCGGTACAAACACAAATGGCTGTTGCTGTTCTAGATGGATGCCTTAGCAGTGAATATCATGGCTTAAAGAACATGGACCAAAAGCAGACAGGGGGGAGGTGTGTATTCATCCAAACAGACGCAGGTGGTGCGTTGAGCATTGCACTGGACAGAGAAGACAATGCACACACTTTAAAAGCAGATGCAGATGGACTTGAATGTACCCACTGAAGAAAGTGCACTCACATTTGGAGGCACAGTGTTGAAGAATGATCCGAGTACAGTGCGAAACGATGCTTCTCTTCCTCTTACGAGAAGCTCACTGCAAGACTGTTCTTCTACACCTTGTTTCCCTCCGACTGTTGATTATCAGCTGCAAAGAGATAGGGGTAGGGCTGTTGAGATTTTGGAAGGAAGGTGCTGCACAAAAATTAACAAGTTGGTCAAGGACGTGACTAAGGCAGTTGACCGTGGTGTAGATCCAATCCTTGTTCGAGGTGGGCTGGGTGGGGCTGACTATTTCAGAAATTATGGTGGTAGAAGTGTTGCCATCGTAAAACCAACAGATGAGGATCCCTCTGCTCCCAACAATCCAAAAGTATTTGTTGGCAAAGTTCTGGGGCAACCTGGTTTAAAGAGATAGGTTAGAGTTGTAGAAACAGGTATGAGAGAAGTTGCAGCATAACCATTTTGCAAATGATCTTCCTACTGTGCTTTCAAAACACCACATTCAATTTTTTATGTAAAGTGACTACAAGGAAGAAAATAATTAAGAGACAGTCTGTTAGTAAGATTGCTTCATTTCAGCACTTTGTCCCACATGATTGTGATGCCAGTGACCATGGAATATCTAGTTTCCCAGTGACCGCTGTACGTAGGATTGGAATACCAGATATTAGGATACTTAATTCTGACAGACATGCAGGCAATCTTCTTGTGAAGAATATTGAAAATGTAGGAAGATATCCCCAAGTTGGAGAAGAATCCGTTGATATTACACCTATAGGTCATGGTCTTTGCTTCCCAGAAAATCCAGAGGTTCCTTACTTTGAGTGGCTCCATTGGCCTGAAGCTTCTATTTCTCAGAGGATGAATTGGATTATATTTATAAGTTTGATCCTATCAAGGATGCATAAATACTGAGACGGGAGTTGACCATGGTAGGAGAGGCTTGTTGAAGGGTTTTGATGCTGTGCAGTATTTTCCTTAAAAAAAGGTTGCCGAAGCTGGTCTTTGTTTTGCAGAAATAGGTGCAATGATGAGTCATGAGTTTCATGGAGTAGAGGAGGAAACCAGTGAACTTCAAGCGATTTACTTGACTGCTGTTAGTCAAGTGATGTGCAAGTCGGAAATTGATCAAGAAATGTCTGTCGTTAAATCAGAGGGAGAGTATATTCGCTCGGAACCTATTTCAGAAGAGGAACATTTTCCTGACAATTTCATTTTGATATGGATTATGAAGATGTTGGGGATTTCAGCTACATGAACTCTGTTATCAGTGGTTGGGTGAAGGAGTCATGTGGTAGTTTCAACAACATGCTAGCTTCCATGGGAGCAAATCATTTTAACGAGTTTCTAAATGTGCCTGAGTACAGTGGAGTCTCAAAATTTTTCCTGTGTTTTTCCCTAATCAATTCTGAAAGAAATGATCTACATATTCCTCCTGTTTCAAATGGGACACTTAGAAATTGTTGAGGAGGAATCAGATCATCATTTGCATCAAACTGGCCTTCCCCAAGAACTCCCAGAGGATCATGCCGGAGTCCACTTTCAAAGCTGGAAGAGAGCATTTTTCAATAATGAAGATGATGAGGATTTCAGTTACATGAACTCTGTTATCAGTGGTTGGGTGAAGGAGTCATGTGGAAGTTTTAACAACAGGCTGGCTTCCATGGGAGCAAATCTTTTTAACAAGTTTCTAAATGTGCCTGAGTACCGTGGAGTCCCACAATTCTTTCCTTGTTTTTGTTTAACCAATTCTGAAAGAAATGATCTACAAGTTCCTCCTGTTTCATATGGGACATTCTGAAATTGTCAAGGAGGTATCAAATCTTCATTTGCATCAAACTGGCCTTCCCCAAAAACTCCTTGAGGATGATGCAGGAGTCCACTTTCAAAGATGGAAGAGATTTCACCTCTAGAGGAAATGAAATGCAGGAGCCAGTTCCAGTGGTGAATGCAGGAAAGGGCTCTTTGAACCATAAAGGCTTTTTGTGTGCAGTGCTCTGTGCATCAGTGAGATTTATTAGGCACTTAAAGAGACATCACTGAGATGTACTAGTTACTCAAAGAGAAATCAGGGTTGTAGGAGTCTTGGCTACTGGAGCAGTTCAAAGCGGGCATGAGCAAAGTGCCATGACTGAATACCATATCAAAGTCTCAGATATGAGTAAGTGTTTATTGATACTTCAGAAGCTGTTACCAGATGCTTTTCCTTCAAGGAAAATCACAAGTTTAAATCAAAGACAGAGGCTTGGTACTTCTTGTCATCATTTGCATCAAGCTGGCCTTCCCCAAGAACTCCTAGAGGATGATACCGGAGTCCACTTTCAAAGCTGGAAGAGAGCATTTTTCAATGATGAAGATGATGAGGATTTCAGTTACATGAACTCTGTTATCAGTGGTTGGGTGAAGGAGTCGTGTGGAAGTTTTAACAACAGACTGGCTTCCATGGGAGCAAATCTTTTTAATAAGTTTCTAAATGTGCCTGAGTACTGTGGAGTCCCACAATTCTTTCCTTGTTTTTGCTTAACCAATTCTGAAAGAAATGATCTACAAATTCCTCCTGTTTCATATGGGACACTTGGACATTGTCAGGAGGTATCAAATCTTCATTTGCATCAAACTGGCCTTCCCCAAGAACTCCTAGAGGATGATGCCGGAGTCCACTTTCAAAGCTGGAAGAGAGCATTTTTCAACGATGAAGATGATGAGGATTTCAGTTACATGAACTCTGTTATCAGTGGTTGGGTGAAGGAGTCGTGTGGAAGTTTTAACGACACACTGGCTTCCATGGGAGCAAATCTTTTTAATAAGTTTCTAAATGTGCCTGAGTACCGTGGAGTCCCACAATTCTTTCCTTGTTTTTGCTTAACCAATTCTGAAAGAAATGATCTACAAATTCCTCCTGTTTCATATGGGACACTTGGAAATTGTCAGGAGGTATCAAATCTTCATTTGCATCAAACTGGCCTTCCCCAGAAACTCCTCGAGGATGATGCAGGAGTCCACTTTCAAAGATGGAAGAGATTTCACCTCTAGAGGAAATGAAATGCAGGAGCCAGTTCCAGTGGTGAATGCAGGAAAGGGCTCTTTGAACCATAAAGGCTTTTTGTGTGCAGTGCTCTGTGCATCAGTGAGATTTATTAGGCACTTAAAGAGACATCACTGTGATGTACTAGATACTCAGAGAAATCAAGGTTGTAGGAGTGTTGGCTACTGGAGCAGTTCAAAGCGGGCATGAGCAAAGTGCCATGACTGAATACCATATCAAAGTCTCAGATATAGAGTGATTGTTTATTGATACTTCAGAAGCTGTTACCAGATGCTTTTCCTTCAAGGAAAATCACAAGTTTAAATTAAAGGCAGAGGCTTGGTACTTCTTGCCATATTTTATTTCTTTTCTGATGGAGTTTTTGGAACGGTTTAGTAATTTCTTGCATCCTTCTTGTTTCATAATGTATACTATTTTTGCCTGCGCATTTACTTGCAAACATACTAATGTCTATTAAATTCCGAGCCATTTAATTTTGGATTGATGTAAATATTTCGGTTGACTTGAAAACTTTTAAAATATGATAATTATGATAATGGAGGTGCATATTTGTAAGATGATCATTGCATATTAATCTGGCTTCTTGAAATCCATTTAATTCTGGCTTGTAAATATTTCAGTTGACTTAAACGTAATAATTGAGGTGCATATTCGTAAGATGGTCATAACGTGCATATTTATTTCAGTTGACTTAACATAAACGTAATAATTGAGGTGCATATTTGTAAGATGGGCATTGCATGTTAATATAGGCATGCAATTCTGGTTTTTTTTAAATATTTCAGTTGACTTAAAAGTAATAATTGAGGGGCATGTGTAAGATGATCATTGCAATTTTTATCTTTAGCCCTACAGTTGACCAAGGTAATAATTGAGGGCATGTGTAAGATGATCATTGCAATTTTTATCTTTAGCCTTTTAGTTGACTAAGGTAATAATTGAGGGGCATGTGTAAGATGATCATTGTAATAATTGACCATGAGACTGCTTGCTGCCTTTCAGTTGACCATGAGACTGTTTGCTTGGGTCACATTTGTTTATTCAGTTGATTCTTTATATTCCGATTAAAATAAAGTAATATTTTAGGATGATTTCGACTTCCCCGTTAACTTATCTTTTTGATAATATGATTATTTTTTTGTTTTTGCTTTCAAAATTTTCAATGTAATGTTATATATATAATTTCAATGAGAAATACTATAATTTGTTTCATAAAAAATTGTTAGTTTATATATATATATAATTTGAATGATAAAATACTATAATTTTTTTAATAAAAAATTGTTATGGTTAACATTATTTCATTTCCAAAGATCAATTCATTAATGATTCATTAAGGGTTCACTTTGTTATGGTTAACATTATTTCATTTCCAAATATCAATTCATTAATGGTTCATTAAGAGTTTACTTTGTAGTTGTTTTGTGGGTGATGTTGTAAGCTCATACTGCTTTAAGAAATATAGTTTACTTTGTGGTTGTTTTGTGGGTGATGTCATAAGCTCATACTGCTTTAAGAAGTATACTTGACCAATATCTTTGAACTACTGTATTTTTCATATACTTGACCAATATCTTTGAACTACTGTATTTTTCATGATTTTTTTTGATGTTTTCTATTGGTAACTACAACTTAGTATAGTTTTGTGGGTGATGTTGTAAGCTCATACTGCTTCAAGAAGTATATTTACCCAATATCTTTGAATTACTGTATTAATATCTTTGAATTACTGTATTTTTCATGATCGTTTTTGCAGTTTTCTATTGGTAACTTCAACTTATACTAATGCTAAATCAATAGAAACTTTAAATACAACCAGAATTATGCTTTGACGTTTGATTTTGGCTTTTGACCAAAGTTCCACACTTAACTTCAATTGTCTACACTTTGAACTTTGATTTTGGCTTTTATTACTGTATTTTTCATGATCGTTTTTGCAGTTTTCTATTGGTAACTTCAACTTATACTAATGCTAAATCAATAGAAACTTTAAATACAACCAGAATTATGCTTTGACGTTTGATTTTGGCTTTTGACCAAAGTTCCACACTTAACTTCAATTGTCTACACTTTGAACTTTGATTTTGGCTTTTTCTTTTTATTGAACAACGCGAATGATATATCAATTATAACATTTTGCTATCATTAACCTCCGACACAAACTTGATAACAAATTATTTTTCTTTTTATTGAAGAACGTGAATGATATAGGATTGCTATCAAAGTCAATTACGATTACATAAACTTGATAACAATTTTTTAATTTATTTATTGAACAATGTGAATGATATTGAGTTTCCATTAAAGTCAATTATGATTAGACATAAGCAAAGTTGATAAAATCACATTTAATCAATATTTTTTTTATTCACTGATGTGAAGGATAAAATCACATTTGATCAATTTATTAACATCAAACTCAAATTTAATAACAAATTAATCACATTTAATCAATATTTTATTTTTATTGAATGATGTGAAGGATAAAATCACATTTGATCAATTTATTAACATCAAACTCAAATTTAATAACAAATTATTTTATTTTTATTGAATAATGTGAAGGATAATAATCAAACTCAAACTTAATAACAAATTATTTTATTTTTATTGAATAATGTGAAGGATAATAACTTGATAACAAATCATTTTATTTTTATTGAACAATGAGAAGGATAATAATGGATTTCTATTAAAGCCAATTATGGTTGACCACTAAACAAGATTGATGAAATCATATTGCAATCCCATTAATTTGAGGTTCAAATCCCCATATTGAAATGATCTTGATTCTAGATTCAAATCCCTAATCCTATTAATTTGAGGTTCAAATCCCCATATGGCAATGGCCTTGATTCTAGGCTTAAATCCCCACCTTGATTCTAGGTTCAAATCCCCACCTTGATTCTAGGTTCAAATCCCATATGGCAATGGCCTTGATTCTAGGTTCAAATCCCATATGGCAATGGCCTTGATTCTAGGTTCAAATGCCTATGGCAATGACCTTGATTTTAGATTCAAATCCCCACCTTGATTCTAGGTTCAAATCCCATAAGGCAATGGCCTTGTTCAAATCCCATAAGGCAATGGCCTTGATTCTAGGTTCAAATGCCCATATGGCAACTCCTCATTCAAGGTTCAAATCCCCAATTTACTTATATTTTGAAGGGGTATGAAACCCACCCATTATGAAACCAACCCAGTTACAGATTGCTCAAGTCACCCACCTATAATTATGAAACCAACCTAGTTATAGATTGCTCAAGTCACCCACCTATAATTATGAAAGTTACAGATTGCTCAAGTCACCCACCTATAATTATGAAACCAACTCATTATGAAACCAACCTAGTTATAGATTGCTCAAGTCACCCACCTATAATTATGAAACCAACTCATTATGAAACCAACCTAGTTATAGATTGCTCAAGTCACCCACCTATAATTATGATACCAACGCAGTTATAGATTGCTCTTAATCATGGAATCATTCTATAAATTAAGTAATTTTAACGTCCTATCAAATTAATAAAGAACAATGACAACTTGCAGGATGGAAATGTTGTTAGAATGTTGACTCATACTTATATTTTCTAAGCCTAATTGTGAAAAAAAGGTTAGAATGTTGAGTCAAACTTACAGTTAATCTAATCCTATTTGTGAAAAAAAAAATCATTCCTTCGACATGGATATCAAGCTCCTAAATTATATGGTGAATAATATGAATATATTAAATTGATTGCGAGTTACTCATAAATAAATTGGCCATGAAAAATTGGTATGAAAAATGAGATGAATCCTAATAATTTTAAATAAACTTCGATTTAAACTTTCAATTTAATTTCATGACCATTGATGAAAAATTGGTATTCCAATTTTATTTCGTGACCATTGATGAAAATTGGTATGAGAAATGAGATGAATCCTAATAACTTTAAATAAACTTCCAATTAAATTTGGTGACCATTAAATTGGTAATTATAATGAATTTAATGAAAATTGGTAGTTATTAAATAAACTTCTAATTTAATTTGGTGACCATTAAACTGGTAATTATAATGATTTTAATGAAAATTGGTATGAAAAATGTGATGAATCCTAATGAAGATTATGAAGCTTAAAAATACAAAAATAAGATTGGAGTGGAATTCTTGCCAAATTATACTAATATTATTAACCAAACCAAATAAGATTATGAAGCAGAAATAGATTATAAAGCAAAAATAAGATTGGAATGATTAGAGTAAAATCCTTAATTATATCAATATTATTAACCAAAACATGAGCTAAAATGCAAAAATTAAAATAGATGAAATCTAAAAGAGATAAAACATAACAATGGTAATTATCCATCTTTAGATACATAAATTTATTTTTATGATAACAGAAGTCGAATGTATGGTGAAATCCAAAAATACTAAACAAATGATAAAAACGAAATCCCAAAATACTTGTTAACAAATCCATAAAAAGGAAATCGCAAAATACTTGTTAACAAATCCCTGAGTGTTTTTTGGTTACAGACAATTAATTTATTCGGTGTACAAATTTTGGACTTTTTAACCCAAAAAAGTTTTCTGCCTACTAAAAGCAATTATCAAACTCGCCCCTGGTTGCCCTGGTGAGTGCGTCATGTTACCAATTCAAATGGACCCTTGAACTGAACTTACACAATTCCCAATAACTTTCATAATAAGTAAACCCCAAAAGAGCAGGCACACTGACGGATTCCATTGTTGAAATATGTGTAAAGGCCTCCTGGTCAAACAAAACTTTGCATTTTGGGTCAGGTAAGGAAGCTACCATTAACTTCGTTGTAAGCTGCATTTGGGTCAGATAAGATCAGAATATTGAAGTTTCATGATGGATCCAGCTGTAATCATGAAGTTTCATGAAATTATCAAATCTCTGCAAATCTCCAGAGCCTACAACCAACAGAACCACCACCACAGATTATGGATCGTCACAGGCGATTTCTCTGTGACCCTGCAATTTTTTTATACGACCCTGCAATTTTTTTATATGGCATCTCGCTCAACCAAATCACTGGCACACACTTCCATCTCTAAAATCTGGCCGAGAGGAACAACAATGGGCGGCCACCGCAGGAATTGCTGGCCCTAAATCCTCTGAGCAGGCCGACCCGCACGCTCCCTGGTCCTCCAATTTTGCTGAGTTCCGGCAATCCCTGTTATGAATGCATTGAGCCTGATCCTCCAATTTTGCTGAGTTCCAGCAATCCCTGTGTAAATGGATTTAAATGGTGGCAGACAGGAACGGTTTGGAAAGAGCAAACACCGTAGTAATAGGTGATGGCTCATCGCAGGATTGGATACCGTACAGATTCTAGAAATTCTCCCCCCGCAGGGATTGAACTTGGGTTTATCGGTCAATGGCGTATCCAGGTTCTCTAATTATAGCTTATTGGCTGATACCTTATATATCTGATAGGTTATTGTCTGATAGATTTTCTGATGATAACTTATGTTCATATAAGTTATCTGATGATAGCGTATATGATGATAACTTATGCTCTGATAGGTTATAATACATAGCTTATCTGATGATAGCTTATCTAATGATAGCGTATCAAATTATAACTTATCGGACAATAGCGTATCCAATGAAATGATAACTTATCGGATGATAGCGTATCAAATGATAGCTTATGATTTGATAGCTTATCGGATGATAGCGTATCATTGATAAGTTATATGATGATAGCGTATTAAATGATAGCTTATGGGATAATAGCGTATCATTTGATAAGTTATTGGATGATAGCTTATGGGATGATAACGTATCAAATGATAAGTTATCGGATAATAGCGTATCAAATGATAGCTTATTGGATGATAGCGTATCTATATAGAAGTTATCTGGTAATAGCGTATCATATAATAGCTTATAATTTTATTGCTTATCTGATGATAGCGTATAAAAGAACACTCATAAGTTATATCCAGATAAGTTATTTTCAATAACCTATCAGCTGATAAGTTCCTGATAGATAATTTATGCACAGAGAAGCTATATTTCAATAACCTATATAGCCGAAAAGGCAGTGCACAGAATGAGTTATATGGTCTCTTTGCAGAACACCATCGGCAGCCACGAATCTGCAGAGAAGCCGACGACTGAGCGTCCCAACTTCAGACTTTGAAAACTGCCGCTCCTCTGTCACAATTGCTGTTGCAATTGACAGCAAAAGCCCTGTACTGGTCGTTTGTCTCAGTGCCCTCATCCATTAACGAATCGAATTCTCCGCGCATTTTCTTCCTGCACCCTCTGATGCACTGCAAATCCAGCCAAGGTATGAAATCCCTGATATAAAAAGCACCGCTAACATGTGACAAATTCTGCAATAACTCCCCCCAAATAGGAGCCGCTCTGTTTTCATCCATGGCGGACTGAGCCATTCCCTGAGAAGTCTTCACCGCAGATTGGGTGGGGTCGATTATAAAGAAGTTTTCACCGCAGGGCAGAACCTGAGATTCACACGTGTCTCCTTAACGGATACGGCACTGAACAGATGTCACTGAACAGGAGAGCGTGTCACGGTTGCTTCGAACCAGCAACAGCAACATAAAGTTTGGTGATTACTAAACATTTTCATTCGATAGGCCCAAAAAACGGACTTCTGGATTAAGGCCTTGTTTAGTTAACATTTATAATTAAAATTTTGCAATGTAAAATTGAAAAATACCACTTCCAAAAACATTCGAAACACCGGAAGGTTATGTAGGGCAATAAACAATTTAATTAATAAAAAATAAATACAATGAAATTAATATAAAAATTAATTAAAAATAAAATTTGATAAACTAAAATTAACAAATTTTTTTAACAATACAAAAATAAAATAAAATAACTATTTTCAAATTGTTATTATTATTATCTAATTTTATGTTCTCACCGACCCAAAACATTTTCATTCCATAGAATTATAATGGGATAACTTTATTAAATATATTTTAATGTTATATTTATGTTTAATTTTTTTTTAATATATTAAATGTTGAAATAAGAATACAATAAAATATATATATATATATATATATATATATATATATATATATATATTTATTTTGTGTTAATCAAAGAAGCAAATACTAAGCAAAACTTAAAGTTTATTAATGAATTTTGTGTTAAAAATTCATAAGTTTATTAATGAATTTTTTTATTAAAACTTTGTCATGTGAGAAAAAAAAATCATAAAAAATATTAATAAAAGTGATAATTTTTGTTTTGTTTTGTTGAGACAACTAATCAAACAAGATAGAATTGGCTTATTAAAAATCTCAACCAACAATAATATAAGTTTATCCAATCAATCATTAATTAGATTTTGTTCATGTTTGGATTATAAACAAGCTTGGTGCGATATTCTCAAGGGTTAGTTTAGTTGGTCGAGTTCCCGTTGCTAGGTGCCTCGCTAGTGGGAGGTCACAGAGTCAATTCTCCTTGAAGCCCTTAAGGTTAGGCTCTTGTAGTTTGGATGATCAAATGTGATCCCTTATCGTTGATCTATCTAGGTTTTCCTTGAAAAAAAAACAAAAAGAAAAAGAAAGAAAGAGAAAAAGAAAGAGAAAGCAAGCCTGGTGTGATATACAATTAGTATGTGATGAGGTTTACATCAAATGTGTGATTTGGTGTAACTTTAATTTTGAGGATTGAATAACGTGATATATTTGATTGTATTAGCATCTAAAGTATTCATATTTTAAGGTTCCATTGTAGTATTGGTATGTCCAATGAGGTTTGGTCTACTGTTACTTTATGGTCTTCACGACCTAACAAAATTTAGCGTTTTACCTATTATTCTAGATGTTTTAAAAAGTGATTTGGTAGTGATGTAATATTCTTGCCCAAGTTTTTAAACAATATATTGAACTACAAAAATTATGGCCACAAGATGAAATGAACACTTTCAAAATCAAATGACAATAGTCTTTCCACATGCAAATATTTAAAAGCATATCACACTAAATAATAAAGAGACTTATTGTACAAAAGAAATACCAAATAAAGTAAATCATACATTCAATTCGAAGACATTTTTATCTTCAAAAAAGTGCAGTGTATTTTAACTATATATATATATATATATATATATATGGGGAATCCACTATTATGAGTGGCAATTATGAGTTCAAGCAAAATTAGTTCATAAGTTTAGTAATTACTTAGTTAAGATATAAAATTTTCTCATGTGAATATAAACAATTTCATAGATAATTCAACTAAGAGTAGAAAAATAATAGACTTAGGTTATAGTGGCCAAGACGATAAATAACTGAAGAAACAATAACATAATCTTATTCAATGCATCACTAACTAGATATTCACCCATGCATGGACTAGAAACAAGTTTCACTATATCAAGTATTGAAAAATATCACAGTTAGGCTATGGTAGTCAAGCCAATGGAAATCTCAACTATCAACAACACGACACAAAAAAATTCTTTCGCATGTCTTCAAAACATGGAAAAATAGGAATTTTATGGCATAAGATGCAATGGCCAATTTCAAAATAAAATTAAAATAGTATTTTCATAGGAACATATTCACAATTGTATCACAGATTCCAAGGCATATTGAAAAACTCTATTTAGACTAGTATATGCAATAGGTGTAGGATTTGTTGCAACCTTATTTCCACATGTAGAATAATAGAGCATGGTTTGTTGTACCCTTAAATCAACATCAGGATTATCCTTGGTTAATGTTCGATTATATTCTTATTACCAATTTGTTGGACTTTATAATTTCATCATGGCTTTGTGCTCTTTGTGTTCTTATGGTTTTATGTTGGGGTTTAGCATTCATGGCTTCAAGTTCTTAGTGTTCTTTTGGTTTCTCACCTTTTAATGTTTGTTTTGAATACTAAGCACTAGCTTGGTAGTGGTTTAGTATTCTTGCATAAAGCATTGAAGAAACATACACAAAGGGAATATGTGACTCAATGTGAATGAGGCTATTAAACGAAGAAACTGTTGAGAAATCTAGGGCAGTGCATGATTCGAGTTTTATTAATGATTTCTCTTATACTTTGACATATGATTGTGATTGTTATTAAATTAGTTCATAATCATTATTATGTTTTGTATATCATCAAGACAAATTACAAACAAGAATATCACAATGCAAGCAATAGAGACACCGGAGATAAGCACACACAGGGAAAAACCCCTATGAAGGGGAAAACCCAGTTAAACTCTTCCACTATTAGAATTAAATCAAGTTGAAAGAACCGAGACCTTTTACTGAAACAAAGAGTTTCGTCCGCTGTTAGCACATATTTCTTCACTTCAAGTCTTCTTGTATTTTGGCTCCTTCACTGCAATTTCTGAAATTGTCCTTGTACCTTTTGCTCCCACAATTAGCTTAGATTCCTTTATACGTGTAAATGAAACTTTGGTTCTTGACTTTTTACTTCACATGTTTCCTTTCCTGAAATTCACATCCTTTTGAATTGAAAATCGAACCCTTTTCTTCATAATTGAATGACTTTTTGTCTTCTCTTTTTAATAGGTCGAGTCCATATATATATATATGTACATGGACTCGACGTAGGGTCATTTATAGGGTCGCCGACTTTCATCGTCTCTCCATCCCCACTCGGCAATACATGAGCGGTAATGTTGGCCATGCTCGTCTTGGGAGGCAAATGTGAACCAAGTTCCCCTTCCGCTCTGTGTTCTTAGAGTTGGATGTGTGTGGCTCCAGGAGATGATTGGATTCCCGCCTATGTCGCTCTCATTCCCCTTGATTGATCGTTGGCTCTATTGAAATCAACTCTTCGCTATGTCACTCTCGTGCCCCTTGGTCGCACTTTGGCTCTATTGAAATCAACTCTTTGCTATATTGTTTGCATCCTCCATTTTTGGTGGCGGGGGGGGGAGGGATTGGATTTTCGTGTGAAAGGTGGTTTGGTAATTGAGTTGTTTATTTGGGTAACATGTCTCTAACTTGTCATGAAAGTAATAAACATTCGATTTCAACTAATAAAACATTTTAACTGAGTAAAGATTTAGTATTTTGTCTCGTGAAATACATGGGGACATAATTGTCCTTAGATAAATGTCTCTTGACTTAGTGTATATTCTTGGCTGCTGCATGATTTTGCATGTTGTAAAACTAAATATCTTAAACCAACACAAGGAAATTCGTATGACAAATGGATGCCTGAACCGATGGCTTCATTTGCTAGAACGAGCTATGGATATGGGTAACTTGATAAAAAATTACTTGATGAAAATTTTGGCTTGGCTAATTGAGAAAAATGGGGTTGGCTCAATTGAAAATCGGTGCTCTGGTAGCATGGAGAAATAACTGAGGGTTTTTTGGGCTAGTGGATGGCTTAGGATGCTGAAGAAAATTCGATTGATTTTCGCAAGGTGACTCGGCCGGATCGGTGAACCCTATATATATATATATATATATATATGGGTGATTGTGGCTCTTTTGAGGCTGACTTCTAGGAAAGGCAGGCTAACATATAAGAGAGGGAGATGACTTGGTGGAGGAGTTTCTTTGACATAAAATAATTCTCCTTCTTTGACTTTAGGTGCCCATGAAGGGTCTTTTACATTATGAATTTGACTCTGATACAATCAAAAAATCCTAGAGCACTCAATGGGCGCTTTGACCTATTGACCATTGACCCAAGCATGAAACCCATGTTTTAATAAGTCAATTTAATTTGCAATGTAATTTATTTTTCATTCTTCTGATAAATACATTACATCATGACTCAAATACAATTATGAATACTTACACTAGTTACATTCTTCAACACTCCCTCTTAACTAGGGATGTATTCATAATTAGATATATACAAAGGTACATGAAATATATCAAAATGATATGTTCTACGAAGAGTCACAACACACACAATGCTACATATTAGATACTTGAACAAGGTATCTAACTGATTCGGACTAAGGTGTGTTCCAAGCTTTAGCCACTCTAGGTACCATTAAGTTTTGAATCTAACACCAACCCAGGGATCTAGGTGCTTATCTAAGTTTGAAGCTCTCATGCCAACGCCACCCTCCCTACTTCGGGATCTAGACATCATCAGAGGCGGACCAAATATCCTCCCAAGCATCTTATGGAGATATCCTGCACAATCACAACCTTAATTAGTAATATATATATATATATATATATATATATATATATATATATATATAAAATTTAACTCATAACATCTGGGGTTCTCAAATATAATGATGCTGCTTAGGACAACATCATATTATCCAGACACCTCTTGTCGAAATCTTCCTTCAAAATTTTCAGCAACATTAAATTCAACCTCAACACTTCTTCCAAAAATATCTAGGTCTTGTTTAAAACTTTATCAATAATGAATAACCATCAGTAGTGCTTCAACTATTCTCTGATTTCAAACATCCTCATGGCCTTTTCATAAAGTTATTCATTTCTATTCAAGCTCCCTCTAAAATAGGGAGATAAATACTTTCCTTTATCCAAGTAACTAGGGGACATGCCCATCAACTATATTTTTCTTCCAGTCACATAGGCTCTTCCTTTTGCATCAACAATTCATTGAAGAATTTGGACCTTGCAAAAATTCATCATTCATTCCCATGGAAACAAGGTCATCTATAAAACTATAATATAAACTTTAATGTCATCGATATTCTCACAACTCCCTGTATCCATCATGACAACATCATCATCAAATTTGAGGTAAGCATCTGCATCAACTAAAATACTATGTACCTGCAAACCTAACAACAAGTATAGCCAAACAAAAATATGTATGTACAAGAGCATGAAGTAAAAATTTATTAATATAAGGTTAGCATGTTATAACAGGAGCATCAAAACAATTAAACTTCAGATATCCAAAACCTAAATTTAGTTAGGTTTACAATCTACAAAGGTTATTCATGAATTATTCTTCTTACAACAACCTTAACTAGGGTTTTGTTACAAACCCTAGATTTCATCATTAAGAGTAAACAACTAAAACAATTCAAGACTTCAATCATTGTGAAAACATTTTTATATCTAGGGTTTCATTTGTTGAACCCTTAGTTAAACTGAGAGGGGGGGGGGGGGGGTGAATCAGTTTAACACATTCATGGTCTTTTAAAAATTTTTCATTAACACTTGTTTACACCTTCATTTTATGTTTAACTTAATCTTGTGAGTAATCTTAGAATGTGAGCAGCAAGCATTAATATAATGTAACAGTAGACTTAATATGAGAGCAACAAGTATTAAGTAGATGATATAAACCAGATCAACACATAAACATCATGCACAAAGACACCAGATATAAGTGGAAACCCATAAAGGGAGAAAACCACATCTTATTATTGTTGTGATGCAAAGGCAAGCTCCAACTCGCTCTCACCACTGATTTTCTGCAGGCACCAACCTACAGGAGGCTCCTACCTCAATTCTGCAAGCTGCAACTTGCAAGGAAGCTCCAACTCCCATCAATTTTCATTTCGGAAGCTCCTTAATGATTGGGCTTTGTATTGTAGTCCTGGTCCTTTATGTATAAACCACTCCACACACACACACACACACACACACACACACACACACACACACACATATATATATATATACGCCTTGTATTTTAACCATTTGCACGAGAAACTATGATGTATTCAATTCGCAGGCCCACATATATTTGATAGACTTCACACCTTTAATTCATTTAAATGCCAGCGCCCTTTGAACATATAAACCCGCATATGGATGCATTATATATATATATATATATATATATATATAGATATATAGATATATATCAGCACATATATATGTTTCGGACCTTGGGAATTTTAAATATATATCTCGAGTTTTAATTCAATTGAATCGCTTATAACATACCTTTGGCTCTGGGCCCACATATTTGATTGGCGGAAATTCAATGGAATACATATGCCCGTACCTTTGGTTAAACTCTGTGCCACTTCTGAACGCGATCGCTGTTCAATAAACCTTCCTCCAGATCGACGGCTTGTATCAATATCGCACGGGGTCCTCAGCCGAAGATTAATGCGCGATGGCGCACAATGAGAGCAGTTTTCCATATTCGCTCAGGGACACGTGTCAGATCCTCTATGGAATCGCTGCGATTTCATGAATACCACTTGCCCGTTGAAAGCGGTGCGATAAAAACTAGAAACCCGCTTTTACTGTTCACTCTTCGTGGTTCCTCTCCTTCACTCAAGGTTCCATCCGCCTTTATTATTTATGAGTTCTGCTCACTCTTCAATGTATTATTATAATTAGACTCCAGGTTCCGTTACTCCCACTCCAGACCAGAACAATGCGTTTAGTTACAAATAGGGCTCCGACTTAAATCTGCATCGGACTTCTTCAGAAAGAGGGTTAAACATTTAGATAATGACTAGGGTAATCTCAATTGCGCCTCCCTTCCGAGATCATAACATCGTTGCTTTCACAATTACCTCTTTCTTATGCAGAGTGCACACACAGTCACTCATTCACAGAGAGTATGGTTCATTAGTCTTCTGAGGGGAACAGGAAATTTGCACAAACCAATCCTACAAGGTTCTTCACCACAGAATTGCCACACAATCACTCGAATTTCCATACCCTTGCTTATTGGACTTGGCTCAATTACATAGGATCATTCACCAAGAACTCATGTGTTCACACAGGATTTAACTCGTCAAATGCACAATAATACTGAATCAATTCTTCACATGATTCGACCAAGAAGACATTCAAACAGGGTTTAACCCCATCCAGACCCACTTAATTCAAAGACAGTTCTTCCATAACAGATATATATAAATATAGGCAATCAATCTCAAAAGAAAATTCTTGCAATTTCATGACAGGCCAGAAATTCAGTTCAGTGGCCATTATCCTCTTACTTTGTTGCTGAAGAAGTTCTCTACCTCAATTCACTGCCTTTGTTGCCTCTGTTCTCCTTGACTGATGCTGCTCCTTACTTCTCTTTTGTTTCAGGTGTTCCTTCTTTGCCATCTCCTTTGCCATCAATGACAACATTTCCAACATCATTACCCTAAAATATCATATCAGTATTTACTATGGTTTTTGTAGTAAACCCTAGATACAAACATAAAAACTTTAATGTTAGACATTCAACTATTTTTGACCAAGATAGGGTTTCAATCAAACAAAAGTATGTACACCTAGGGTTTCATTCTTAGGATTTTATATTGAGTATTACAAGGGTTTTATCATAAACCCTAATTCATTAAATCCTAAAAATATAGGGTTTTATCATATATCCTCGACAAAACCTAAAATGCTATGGTTTCTTCATATTACTAAAATCCTAATCCTTAAGCGAGTAGGATATCATTATATGTTCTAGACTTTATCAAAAAACCCTAATTAGACTAGGGTTTCATCATTATGTTCAACACACCCTAAGCACCAAAAGGGTACGCTTTTACAATGAACCATAAAGGTTAGGGTTTCACAAAAATGAAAAAGTGGTAAGAAATAATATGACAAGGGTAGATTTAATCTAGTGATTAATCACCCTAACACGAATATTCATGATTCAAAACTCTAAACATAAGAAATTTAGCAATACAATGAAAATTTCAAAAAAATTGTGCCCTTTTAATGGTGAAGTTTAGCTACGAAACTTTATACATACCTTCAAATTCTTCTTTACAAAAATTGTAGGAATCTGTTTTAAGGTCTCCCTCTTATCTTGATGTATTTTAATTTATTTATGTACCTACAACATTTACTTGACAAGTACCAAAAGTATACATGTACAAGAGTATGATAACAAACTTCAAACCTTAAGTCATCTTTTAAGATATAAATTCTAGAGTTTTGAATTCAATGTTATACTTTGCTAGGGTTTCCAATGTCTCCCTAGACTGTCTATAAACCCCAAAGAATAATAAGTTAAATAACAATTATAAAAGTGTTAGGGTTTCTTAACTAGGTTTTAGATGCCAATAAATTTATAAATGCCACAAACACTAGATTTGAAAATGAGATAAAAAATATTTGGTTTAGAATAAAAACAATTATACTTACCTCAGTTCTTCATAGGTATACTACAAAGGTTTATTCATGATTATCCCTACAATTCCAAGTTTAATGGCTGTTATGGTAAGTTATTCTTATTGTTGTAGACTGCATCTTCCAAGTGTTTCTTTCAAAAGATAATTCCACTAGGCTTATTCAACATTTGGTTAGGATACAATGAGTTGCTATAGGTCCAGGTCTTCAAGATATGATGTAAATTATGATAATGAATTTTATGACTTTTAGGACTTCTTAGCTGCTATAGTAACTGATCCTAAACTGCTAAAAGATCCCATAAAGGATTTTCTCATAGGCTGTTGCAAGATGATTTTATCATTTATTGTAGCTTCCTAGGAGGTAAGATTACAAGATTACTTCTGGTAGGAGTTGCTACAAAATTCATTTTTTATTTCTTATCTAATTCTTGAGAATCCTGTAGCTTTCTCTTACAATCGTAACCCTTAAATTAAGGTTGCTACAAAGAAAATCCAATCCTTATTTTAAAAGTTGAATTATGACTAGTGTTATGGAGAGGTTGCTACATGCCTCATATAAAATTCATGTTAATCAAGCCCAATACACTTGATAAAGTAGATGTTTTCTTCTATTTTTAAGGTCAAATATTTTATCACTGCATGGATCATCCTCCTTATATATATATATATATGGTGATTGATGCTTCATAGTGAACCTTCCAGCTAGGCCTAGAAAGCTTCAACTTTGGTTTATTTTCTTGAGAAGGGTCTTCATTTTCGAGGTGACATCAAAAGTCCAGATGGTGATTTCAGACCTTGTAGGCTAAATACAATTCTCTTATCTCCTTATGAAAGTTCTCAAACTTGAATGTGATATTGAACTAGCTTTTCAGACTTCTGAAACATAATATCTAGACTCTTCAAAACCCCATCTATTCCTTGCGTAGTCCTGCAACCTAGTCACTATGATTAGGGCTACTTGATGTGGCCAGAAATCATATTCTCTTCCATTTAGTAGCTCGGTCCTAGATGACTACATTATTTTCTAGACTTGAAGCCCATGAGGTATTCTTTACTTCCTTTATTCAAGTGAACCAAGCTCTGAAACCATGTTGAGAAATCTAGGGCAGTGCATGAATAGGGTTTTATTAATTATTTCTCTTATACTTTGACATATGCTTGTGATTGTTAATACATTAGTTCATCATCATTATTATGTTTTTTATATCATCAAGACAAATTCCAAACAAGAAAATCACAATGAAAACAATAGAGACACTAGAGATAGACACACAACCAAGGAAAAATCCATATGAAGGGGAAAACCCATTCAAATTCTTTCACTAATAGAATTAAATCAAGTTGAAACAACCTCGACCTTTGATTGAAACAAATAATTCCACTTTCCACCAAGTTAGTTTTTAGCACACATTTCTTCATATAAAGTATTCTTGTATTTTGACTCCTTCACTCCAATTTGTGAAACTGTCCTTGTAACTTCGCCCCCTGCAATTAGCTTAGATTCCTTTACACGTGTAATGGAAGCTTTCATTCTTGACTTCTTACTTGACATGTTTTATTACCTGAACTTCACATCCTTTTGAATTGCAGATTGAACTCTTTTATTTTCATCGTGGATCTCTTGAAGACGACTTGTAGGAGAGGCGAGCCGACATATAGGAGAGTGAGTCAACTTTTTTTTATAGGAAATTTTGTCACATATCATCAGTGAGCCTCCTAATGGGATCAATAAAAATCCTATTCCCCCTTGTCACCATCTTGCACAAATCCCTAAGCATGTTCCTTTCATCCCCCAGAATTTCAGCCCTAAACTGCATCATCTGAGAAAGTTTTAGGACCAACGCTCCTTGTATGGCTACTGGGGTGCGACCACCTACAGGTTCCTCCACTGTGGCCAACGTTGGCCACCAGCAGGTTTCTCTCCTTTCCTCCTGTGTTGTTTCTAGAAATCAAGGAGAATGATCAGGATTTCAGAATATTCCCCTTCTAGGAGTTTCCAGAAGTTGTTTCAACCACTTACCTTGGATAAAACATTCAGATCCTATCCTACCCTAATTTGGAGTTTTCACCACTTATCCTTTGATCCTATCCCTTCATCAAAGGTGGATCTCAAACCTGAGAATGGTAATTGGATAATAACTCCCAACTTATCCTACTTCTCTTTATATTCACAGCCTTCTAAGTGGTTGTGGGCTGGATTTTGGAGAGTGATTATGCCCTTATGTTGCTGTAGTGAGTGGTTATTATCTCATGCATTTAGGGTGATTGGAGGTGCATATTGTGACAAGGAAAGTAAAATTCAACAACTTGGAGGAGCTCTTCTACAAGATCAACTGCTACTTATGGTTTAATCTCTTTCCATTTATATTAATGCAAACAATTCTATGATTTCGTATATGTGATGTTTTTATTTCATATATTTAAATACCATGTTGATCTATTGAATAAAGTATTTAAATGATACTGCATAGATCTCGTAGTTTCTTGGTTTTTGTTATCAGATTGTGTAGGTTCTAATTTTGGAAATTAGAGCTTGAATTGGAGCTTCCAAGTTAAAGAAGGAGTGAAGCGTACGAAGGATTATAGGTAGCCCTCACTCCACCATCTATTTAATTAAAAGAAAATAATTGGGTTCCTTGTCTCTCTATTGTTCTAGGTTAGCCACCTACCTAGGGGAGATACTTTTGTCTGCAATCATAAATCTCGTATAAAGAATTGGTGAATCTATTGGGGAATGAAGTATTCCCTTGGTGGTTTCCTTGTCCATTGTGTTTGATTACCTCCTTCACAGACCTTTTTTTGTATCATACAACCATGAACATACCTAGGAAGTGGTTTCATTCAACCTTTTTTGCAATTCTTGTGTCGAATCCTCTTTCTGAGGCCCAACGCTCCCCCAGTGCTTTTGACTGTGCATTGCACCTTATTCAGGCGCAGTTTATACCAGCATTGCAAAGTACTGGTTCCTCCTTTGCACCATATTTGGCCCTTGTTTTTGCACAAATTTTTCCTTGCTTTCTGAGCGTTTATTTGATAAAAATACTTCCAAATGAACTTCCTTGAGTCTTGAGTGTCCTGTGGTATCTCTAAAGCCTCCATTTGGTTTTAATTTGTGTTTGTTTTCCTTTGGTAAGAACTGGTTTTTATTTTTCTTTTTTCTTATCATTTGGTTGCTTGCAAACTGATTTTGTTTGATTGCTGATCGCTTAGAGAAATTTTTATTTTAGTCCTTGTTCTGAAAAGTGTAATTGAATCGGTGGTTGAGAATTTTCATCTTAGCTTTCTTCATTTTCGAAAATTAAGTGTGACGAAAATATTTTTTTTTTTGCATTGAAATTTAGGGTTTTACATGTGCAATAGCATAGGAAGAGTTGCATCGAAGGGAAATTGTATCTCTGTATATGTGTTGATGATATGTTGTTGATTGTAACTGACAAAGAAATTATTCGTGATTTGAATACCCAATAAGGATCTTGTTGTTTCAAACTATATTTTGGGCATGGAATTTAATCACGATCAAGTAAAGAGGAAGCTATGGTTAAACCAGAGAAAGTATGTCGAGACAATATTGCAGAGATTTAATATTCAAGGTAGTAAACCAATGAAGGTTCCTATTCCTATAAGTGTAAATTTATCTACTGAACAGTGTCCCAAGACACAAGAAGAGGAAGATGACATGTCTTGTGTTCCATATGCAAGTGAAATTAGTAGCCTGATGTATGCAATGGTCTGTATTAGACCAGACATTGCACATGCAGTGGGAGTATTGAGTAGGTTTATGTCAAAACCAAGGAAGGATCATTGGACAACAATGAAGCGGGCTTTCATATTTTTGCGTGGAACTAGTCATTATGGTTTGTGCTACCAGAGAAAACCAAGATTGGATATAGTTTTGGACAGTTGTGGATTTTTTGATGCATACTGGGATGGAGATATGGATCAAAGAAGATCTATAAGTGGATATGTGTTTAGCCTATTTGGAGGTGTAGCCAGTTGGATAGGAAAAAGACAGTTTGTAGTGTCTCTTTCAACTACAAACAAAGAATACATGACAACCACTCATGCGAGAAAGGAAGAAATTTGGTTGAAGATATTGTGTTCAGGTATGGGGTTGGTTCATCAAGCTATAAGGATAAACTGTGATAGTCAAAGTCCAATTTTCTTTCTTAAGAACCCTGCTTATCATTCAAAGATGAAGCACCTTGATGTTCAATATCACTTTGTGAGAGATATGGTTGAGGACAAAAATTTGTTGCTGGTAAAGGTGGACATTTTGAAGAATGTTGCAGATATATTGAAGAAGTTTGTGAGCACTAGGAAGTTATCTTGGCATAGAGAAACAATGGGCATTGCAGGGTTGGACCAATGACTAAGCTCTCCTGCGGAAATAAAACAACAAGTGGGAGAATGTTGGGTGTGTGTTATATTATTTCCATGACTAGCCCCACGCGTGAAGCGGGGGGTAAGAAGGGTGGCAACAACCCCCACTTTGTTGCGCCGGGCGTAACACCCCTTGTCGGGGGGTGGTAGCCGTCCGAGGCAGTGCCCCGGTAAATTTTTTTTTGACCCTATATTAGGTGGGCGGACCTACCTATGGTTTTATGAATGGGTTTTTCACATTATTTTGGGCATGATGGTTTTCTGTGCATGGTATTTTGTTGATTCGGTCAAGGGAACTACAATTTTGTTCTAATCCAGGGTTAATGGATTAGGGTTTATGAATGCTTCGACATGTATATATATGTATTGTAACATTTAAAGGAATATAATGAAAAATTAATATGGTAGTCCCGATATTGGGATCTAGGGGAAATATCTGTGTATATGTTTTATGTTCTCGCCATTGCTTATTTCTGTTTTAAAAATTCATTTGCAGGAAATTTTTGTACAAGGTTAAAACCTACATCTCACACCTTGTTTGCTACATCTTGATTGTTTCATCCCTTCCTTAGCTAGATTTTCGTTGAAAGAGAAAAGATTTCAATTTTCTCATGCTAGATTTGCATTTTAGGATATTCAAGTGACATTCACGGTGAGCCCAAAAACTGTAACTCAATAAAAGATAAACAATAAAATTTATTGAATCAAACTAAGGAGAATTTGTAACATTAACGCAAACATTTAGAGATCTAGACTAGAGACGTGTTCCACCGTCATTACACGTAGGAGTTGTTGTTGTTTTCCAATGTTGCATCACGGGGATGAAATATTATTCCACGTACGTAAGTGTATAAGATCATTCTCCACGTACATTTGGGTATATCGAATGACGCTCCATGCATGAAAATTATATGGGAACACTCTCATCGAACGGTTATGCATTAGACAACACTAATACAGACTGCACTCCCATGTACCGTTGAGTATATTTTGAGAGTCCCCTATAGGTTTCTATCCATCCATAGGTAAATGAGTCTGTTTCCTTGTATACTGTGATACACCGAACACATCATTCAACGAGATTGGCAGCCGTACATTAAGTCCTTGGATCGCCAAGGTGTATATCGTAGTTCACGGTTGCTTGATAAGCCTTTATGCCTATATTACCCTCTTTGTTATGAATAAAATACTCATAACACTCAATTAAAATAAATAAAATATTAATTAATTAAGATAATTAAATTAATGTCTCATTCAATTATGAAGAGACATGAGGTCAATAGTCGTGATTTTTTATCTTCGTGGCCAGTCAATGCCTATAAAGGCACACCGCCATGAAGAATTGTAAACCATCCATTCATATCTTATTAATAAAATTTAATTACTTATCTTACGAAATACCAGCCTACATACAAATATTACACTTGCATAATAGTTTTTATGCTCTATGAATGTGGAGAATATTGGTCTCCAAGACATAAATGTGAAGACGCATCCATGCGCTACTATAAAATAGGAGGGAGACAAGTTGAAGTTCAGGTATGTGATGAAGAAATCATTGTCACACACAGTGAAGAATCATCATTTGCGGCAATCTCATGTGACTGGAAAATCCACGATGGAAACTCCCTCGAAAATCAAGAACAAAAAGCAATTACAAAATACGTTCCACCACATCTTCGAAATAAGAGAGACCAATCTTTAAGAAGAAAAATTAAGCATATTACGCCACCAAAAAATATGAGGAATAAACTAGGTCATAAAACCCTAAAGCTTAAAGGGCTCATCAAAGGCAGAGATGTCGATATAATTATAGATTATGGTAGTACTCACAATGGTATAAACATTGATCTTGCTAAGCAACTTGATCTATGTATATGCCCAATTAAGGAAATCACGATATCTGTCGCTACTGGGAAAAATTTCAAGGAAATAAGAGAATGTCGTAATTTTTCAATCCAAATACAAGAACTAGAACTGCAAACATATCTATTTTCCCTACCACTCAAAGGAATGGATATAGTTCTGGGTGTAGAATGGTTAACACAAATAGGGAGCTATACAAAAAACCTTGAAGAAAAATTCATGGAGTTTGGCAAGGACGATCTTATAAATTAAAAGGTGTTAACACTTCCAGTTTCAAGGAAGGTATTAGTACTTGTGATAAAAGCACCAGTCAATGAAGGGATGCAATTCCATCGCAATAATGTTCGATTAGAGAAGACCTTTCTAGTTGTACTTTGAGGACAAAGCATCTCTAAAGGGGGTGGCAATGTTATGAATAAAATACTCATAGTTCTTAATTAAAATAAATAAAATATCAAGTAATTAATATAATTAAATTAATGTCTCGTTCAATTATGAAGAAACATGAGGTCAATAGTCATGACTTTTTATCAACGTGGCCAGTCAATGCCTATAAAGGCACACTGCCACGAAGAATTGTAAACCATCCATTCATATCTTATTAATAAAATTTACTTACTTACCTTACGAAATACCAACCTACATACAAATATTACAGTTTCATAATAGTTTTTATGCTCCATTATTTTTGATTTATGTCTGTTTGTGTTAATAAATTTTATTATCCAACATGGACGAACAAAATCCCCCTCCTCGTCATTCGCGTAACATGAAAAATAAAACTACTCTTCCTCCAGAGGCTACACCTAACCTTGTCAAATGCATAAGAAAATGAAAACTACTGAATCAAGAACTTCAGGCACTACTTCTAGCCCTCCTCCTAATACTGATCCGCCAAAATCATCTGTCCCTTTGAGTTCTAAACCCGAGATTACACCTACTCCTAATGGTGACACTAACACAATTGAAACAAAAGTCCCTGAAACTTTGTTACCTGAGGTCATTTAACTTGACCTTCCCGAGTTAGTATCTTTGTTTCTTGAGGTTATTGAACCTAAGGAGCTTCATCCATCCTCGCTTGATTCTTCGGGACCTTCCTCTTCTCTTCCATTGTCTCAAACATAACTGATATATCTTGGGCCTCACGGTGAACCTATTCCATAAATACTTATGAGTATTGAAGAGATTCCTCAAGAAGAACCCCGTCCTTTTAATCCTGTTCATTGGGAAGGACTTCTATTTTATAAAATTAATCCTCTTCCATTTCTTCAACCTATGACACAATCTCCTTTACTTGATTATTTGGGCCTATCCACGGATCTCTCGCGACAACATTCATTGGGATTGTTAACCATGATTGGAAATGATTCAAACTTCTAGCCTATGTCCACCACTATGGTTGAGACATCAAGTGTCACTTCCTCATATATGTTCGTGACATCACCAGAAACTCATTTGTATGGCGGTCTGTTCGTCTCGCCTGGTTATCGGTCATTATCTTGTACCTTTTCTGGTGCGACTTCCAATCCTTGGACCTCTCCCATGTCATCCAATTCAGGAATAATGTCTGGTAATTCTATTATTAATACCACACAGTATGCTCCTCTTCCTCGACCTACACCTACAATAGAGCAACAGGCTGGCCCTTATATCAGTGGGAAAAGCTACCCTTAACAACCTAACTCTCCTTATGTTGGGTACCTTCCATCTGGATCACAGTTGCCCCAACCTGTTGTTGGTATAACTCAATATGGTAACCTGTGTAATTAAAATACTCCTTATCCTGGAATGGTTGCCAATTTTTTGCAACCTACCTTACCCATTCAACCTGGTTCATTTTGGGATCGATTCCTGAATCCTCAAATTGCACCATCCTCATTGAAAATTCCTATCTATCCATCGACACATCGACACATTCAAACACATGTGAGCCAACCTTTACAGCCTATTCCAACATTATTTGGTTCTCCCCAGGCTGTGCTTAGTCAAACTGTACAAGGTGACTCATCTTCTCAATCGCTTGCGTAAGGTACTCCTAAAGTTTTAGTAGGTTAAATTATTCAAACTTTGGTGCAGTCTCAATCGAACCCACCATACCAGGGGGAAACATTGATCTAGAATTATGCAGGATTGCAATAAAATATAGAAATAAACGTAAATGCAGATATGCAACAGGAATAACACATCATTTCATTAATATCAAATATTGAAAAATGCTTACAGACAGAATGGAAAATAAACTAGCTCGGGCGATTGTAGCTTATCTCTAAGAAGAGATATTGCGGCTACATGCCTTTGAACTATGTTATAATGAGGCTTAAGATAATTTTTATTATTAAACAATAATAGAAAACCCTAAAAAACCAAAACCCTAACTCGAGGAGATGTAACACCAAGAGTTTATGGGCCCTGTTGGGGTTAGTTGGGTAGCCAACTTGCTGGGGTCATAACTTGGTCATATTATCTCCATTTTCCGCGTATGATACCGCGTTGGAAATATCTCTCCGAGGAATACAACTAGTAATATGATTTATATGAAATAACTAGAGTAATCATGCCTAAAATATGTTGTTTGGGGCCTCAAAATGGCTCCGGAAATTCAAGACCCAAAAAAATGCTAAAAATAGTAAAAAAGAAACTGATGAAACTAACTAGGTGGAAGAGGGTGGTGGCCACCGATATCCACCTGGATCAAACACAGAACCATATCAAGCAACAATATGGACCACATAAAGTGTCTTTTCAAGGCCAAAAAATCCAAACCCAACCATTCCAACAACTTTATCATCATCCTGGGGTTGGGCAACGAACACACTTGTATGCTGGTTATCAGAACCCTCCATATCCCAGTAACCATGTTTCCTTTTACCAGAACCCTCCTTATCCAAGCATGAAAGTACCTATTGCTCAGGCTATTCCTTCATATCCAGGTCATCCTCCTTATAACTTTAATAAAAAATTTCCTTTTGTGGCCTCTTGAATTACCAGAATTAACTTGGCTAATAATGACCCCATTGCTCATTCGCCATGGTGGCCAATTATTCCCACCAAGTTGCCTTCTGATATCCCTAAATTCAATGGGAATCTCGAAGAAGACTTGTGGACGCACGTTATGACGTATCATCTATGGTGTTCATCCAACTCCCTTAATGACCATTCCATTCGACTTCGTATTTTCCAACAAATGCTTATGCATACCACAGCTAAATGGTATATTGAGTTACCTAGAAGATTGTTTCACGATTTTAGCACTTTAGCCACCACCTTCCTCACACATTTCCAGTTTCCCATCAGATACGAAACTAGAACGAAACTATTGACTAACTTCAAACAATCAAATTCCACTCACATTTCATATCACATTCATGAGTGGAGGCATCGTCGCCGATTGGTCAAGACTTATGTTCCCGACCAGTTGTTAACGAAATGGTTTGTCAAATATTTGTTAGCTCCCATAACAAAAGATGTGGCCAAAGGCAGAGTCATGACCGAAGAGAAATTTATTTCTTGTGCTCAATATTTAGATCTCGTTTACACCCAATATGCACACTCTATGAAAATATACCAAATGTTTCGAGACATTTAAACATTGTTCCTCCTACACCTCGTAAATAATCTCATGTTGCTGATGGCATTATTGGTTCTGCTAGTTCACATTCGACGAGTAAACCAGCTGGTATTGCTCTCACCACTTTTTCTTAAAACCCTCAATCCCATCCTCCTGTGTCTTCTACATCCAAGATGAATTCCACTTCATCTGATAAAGGAAAATCTCAACAAAAACTTGGAAGCAAGAAGAAGGTAAAGGTAAGAAAAACAAGGATTCCTCACCGTAGGATAAACAAACAAATTCATCTTCCGACGAGAAATGAAAGCCTTGTTATCCATGCTTGATTTTCAACGAGGATCACTTTACACGTCATTTTCCACACCGTTCTGAAGTGAATCGTTTTTGTAAATCATCCAGTTCTCCCACTATGTTGACAAACCTGTTTCCTAATCAGGAGACTCATATGGTTTCCCGAGACCCTTCTTCCTCTAACATGGTGTTGATGCTTTCCTCCTCAAAGCCAAGATATGATATTATGGTGGCCACTCGGAATAAGGACTATGGTACTGTGAATCCACTAAATGTTCAGGAGATTGATCAACCTGTGAGTTTGGCACCAAACTCATCTTATTATGTTCCAAGTCTGTTTCCTACGAAATTGACTATCAAGCCTCTGAAGGGTGTTATTCAGAAGTTTTCTTTCAATCCTCATTCAAGAGCTGCCAAAAATTATAACGTATTTGAAGACTTGGCTCAGTATCCATAAGCTATGTCAACTCTTGAGGTGTTGAAAAAATACCACACCCATAAGAAGGCCTTGTTATAAACTATCAGATGCGTAGATCCATTAGATTCCAACCTAGTAGTTTTCTCCCATGAAAACTATACCCCTCGGCTTCCAACTCAGTTATATTTTATGATTCAGGTCATTTTTCATGGTAAAAACGTTCATCGTTCTATTATGGAAGAGGGAGCCTCAACCTGCTTCATTTCCATGTCTTGCTGAAAGGAGATTCATTCACCCCAACTGAGACAATCAACCACCACATTAAAATATTTTGATGGATGAACATATAAACCTTGTGGGATTTTTAATTCCTCCAAGTGGAATTGGGAGGAAAAACTATCTCCGTTGAAGTAGAATTTATTCACAGACCTCTTGATTATAATCTTCTAATGGGACGTACATGGTTTTAAACTATGGATATTGTCATTTCGACTTACTTATGAATGATCACCTTTCATCATAAAGGTGGGATCGTAGCCATATATCAACTCAACTATTTTTCCTATGATTCCAATGTTACTGGAAGTTTCCATCTTGTAGGGGAAGCCCTACATTCCTATCAACATCTCAGAGTTGGATTGTTAAAGAATTCATCCCTTATGGAGAATTTTTCACTCCCTCCTCCTCCCCTTTCCAACTGCTCAGATTCGGTTTCTTATATCAATATGATATCATCCTCTACAATCCTAACTGATCCATGGATTTTACCTGCTGAAACTGACATCCAAAATTTTGGTGACCGGATGCCACTTAGCCCTGTTGAGCAAGATTACAAAGCCATGTATTCAGCTTGTGCGACCCATACTTTTTCTTCTATCAATTGGGTAGATGGATCACTGGATTATGGCAGGCCCTCTGATCCTTTCTCATGCATATTATCAACTAATGAAAGCATCATGAAGATCATGATGTCAGATGAAGCACCATTAGACGAGAATCATCATTGTTCCTCCTTACCCGATTCGATTGAGGATAATCTTGGTGGTGTGTACCTACCTAATTTTTAAAAACCCTTTACGAATTATGTTTCCATTCATGAGATCAATTTTGAAAATAACCTCTTGAATATCGAAGAAACAATTCCTCTCGATATTTTGGTTAAATCAGGAATAATAAAAAATATTTACATCGGAGAATATTGTTCTTCATATGAATCGAGATTTACCAAGCCTTTTTTCGCAATTTTAGAGATGTATTTTCCTGGACATATGAATGGATGATAGGTATCGACCCAAACATATTGGTGCGTGAAATTAAGATGTAGCCTGATGCCAAAACCATCCGGTCCATCCCATGAAGGCTGCTGGGAGCTGAAATTGAAATGGTCATTTGGGATGGTTTCATATACCCCATTCATTTAATTGATTAGGTATTGAGCATTGTCCCTGTCATGAAGACATAGCACTATCCGAGTATGTGTCAATTATCAGGATATTAATCATGCTTTTCCAAAAGACGACTACCTGATCCTGTTCATTGACCATACTGTTGATGAATGCATTGACTGTGAGATTTATTCATTTATGGATGGATTCTCAGGCTATAATCAAATCAAAATTCTCCTAGCAGACCAACCTAAGACTTCATTTATTTTTCCTTGTGGTCCTTTTGCTTATAAAAAGCTCCCTTTCAGTCTAAAGAACGCAGTGGCCACATTTCAACATGTGATGGATTACACTTTTCACGACATCAAGCATATCGTGCAACCCTATTTGGATGATCTCCCTGGTCATTCTAAGAGTCGTGCTGATCACCCGATGCACTTACGGGCCATTTTTATCCATTGTAGACATTATAAAATT
Source organism: Pinus albicaulis (assembly GCA_034641835.2). Taxonomy (NCBI): domain Eukaryota; kingdom Viridiplantae; phylum Streptophyta; class Pinopsida; order Pinales; family Pinaceae; genus Pinus; species Pinus albicaulis. Next base: position 508,862 of record MU968389.1, read on the forward strand.
TGACTTAACCCAGAAAAATGTGTGTTTAGCATCACTTCTTGTCGAATCCTTGGTTTTTTCATTTAAAAACAAGGAATTCATATTGATCCTCTAAAAATCCAGGTAATCGTCGATTTTCCTGCGCCTTCTTCTCTCGTTCAGTTACAAAGACTCCAAGGGAAAGCTAACTTCCTGGGGCGGTTCATACCTAATTACGTTGAGTTGAATAAAGGATTTACCAGCTTACTGAAGAAAGGGATTCCATTTCATTTGGATGATGTTGCACCGAAAGTGTTTGATGCCTTGAAAGATGTAATGGTTCAGACATCTCTCTTATATCCCCTTGACTATCAGGGCCACTATTTCCTGTATCTTTATGCCTCCATATCTACTATAGCCATGGTGTTGGTTTAAGAAGACGATATGGGGAATGAACATCCCATTTATTATCTGAGTCAGAATATGAATGATATTGAGATCTGGTATACTCATGTAGAAAATTTGGCTTTACCGGGTGTTTAAGTCGTTCAAAGATTTCGCCATTACATCTTGCTTCGGAAAACTATGGTCATTTCATATTGTAACCCTATGACATATATACTGTCACATCAATTATTGGGGGGAAATAATCCAAGTGGATTTTTATTCTCCAAGAGTTCGACCTGGAATTCATCATATCCAAGTCGAAGAAATCCCTAGTTTTCACTTATCTAATGTGAGATCTTCCTTCCTTTGATGCAGAATCTACATCTGAAGATTATATCCATGATGAGTCATTGTTTATGATTTCGTCACGTGACTCGTGGTATGGATATTTTCTGATCTATCTCCAGACCCTGACTTTTCAACCTAATACCTCTCGCTCTGAGCAATGACATATCCAGTATCAATCCTGAAATTATGTAATTATCGACGACACCCTTTATCGTCATGGTATCGATGTGATTTTACGGAGGTGCCTCACTCTTGAGGAGGCTGGGAAAGTTCTTAATGAATACCACTCGGGGGCATGTGGCAGACATTTATCTGGTTAGGCTACTACACAAAATATCTTACACACCGGTTACTTTTGGCCCACCATTTTACGCGAATGTATCCTCGTAGTCCAAAAGTGTCATGCATGCCGAATCTACGATCGTAAAGTCTGTGCTCCACTCGATCCATTGCATCTTGTTATCACTATTGGTCCCTTTGCAAAATGGGGTATTGACTTTATGACATGTAACCCTCTGTCAACTGGGGGACATGGTTATATCATTGTTTTTGTTCACTGCTTTACTAAGTAGGTCAAAGCGATGCCTACATTTAACAACACTGGATAAATGATTGCATACTTTTTCTTTAACCACGTGATTTCTAGGTTTTGTGTTCTACAAGAAATAGTTACGGATCATGGGAAGAATTTTCAAAATCATATGATGAATGAATTAACTTCCAAATTGATACTTTCATATCAAAATTCCACTCATTACTATTTCCAGGTTAATGGACAAGTTAAGCTATCAAGAAATTTATTAAGACCATGCTTCAACGCATGATAGAGGTCCAAAAATTAGACTGGAATTTGTTTCTCTATGTTGCCTTATGGCCATGCCGAACCTCAGCAAGGACTGCTACCAGGTTCACACCTTTAGACCAATTGGTTTATGGTATGGAAGTGATCCTTCCCATTAAATGAAAATTTCCATCGTTAAAACTAGCTATCAAACTTATTCCTGCCACTTCCATAGTGGAGGAGTTTCTTTTGCATCTAACTCATTTGGATGAAACTAAATGCGATGTATATGCGATGTATCTTTAGCCAACACAACTCATAAAAGACACATCCAAGAAAAATATGTCAAAAGTTTGAAGCCTAGATTCTTCTCGGAAGGATATCGGGTTCTCTTATATGAACAAGAGGCCAATAAGTCAGGTCTAGGAAATTTACAACCTATGTGGCTAGGGCCATACACTGTCAAGAATTTCCTTGCAAAGGGGGCTTATGAGTTAGTAGATATCGATGGAATTCCACTGGAGCAATCTAGAAATGGGCTGTACCTAAAAAAATAATATGTTTGATCCCATGCGTAGTACATTGTGTACATACTTTCTATAGGTATGTTGAGTGTGTTTTTTAGAGTTTCCCATGGTTTCTATTGATTCTTTTTACTTTTGGTTTGCATATGTCAACCTCTTTCGAATCGTATATTGGTTATGCCGATGATGTTGGTTGTTGTACTTAGAACTTGTCCCTAGTAGCATGGGCTATATTTTCTCCAAATGGCGAACTAGCGAGCATGCAAGGGGTTTGCATTTTCCTCTATAATAACAACATTATATCTAGTATAACATAGTGGTTGAGCTGCTATCTGATGCTATTTCACATGGTATCCACCGTATAGTCATCAGGTTTGACTCACAGCTCGTAGTACTACAACTTGCTAATATCTATTTAGCGAGAAATCCCACCATCCTTTGCATGGTTTTGAGAGTGCATCTTCTAGAAAGAAATTTCGATTTCATACGATATGAACACATTTCTAGGAATCTAAACACATTAGCATATACCCTAGATAATTTTGTTTTAGATAGACATTTGCAATGAATGTAAATAACTTTCAATTTACATCACATTATATTGAAAGCATAATAGGAGCTAGGAAACACTGAATATATATATATATATTAAGATTGGTTTTAAAAAATGTGTGCCTCAAGACACATATGGCTACATTGTCCATTTAAAAACTACATGTAAATATCTAAGCAGAAAAATCAGTGGTTCTCATGATAAAACAACATTTCACGAGATATCTTTCATATTAATTGACCAATGTGGATAGGGACTTCGATAGTGTGTCACTGAAGTGTTGGAAAATGTATCCCTCGAGGAAAGATTTTGAGAAAGGCTCTGCAGATCGAGGAGCGAAGTGCACATCGCAAAGCTATGTTTGAGTCTTAGGGGCTTTGGGGTGGGTCAAAGCCCATTATTTTGAAAATGGATGGGAATGTTTTTTATACCTTGAGCTCTGCCCATGGTTTTCGGATCATGGTATTGTAAAATAAAAGACTATATAAGGATTCTAGGATAGATCTTGAAGATATCTCAATTTACTAGATCGATTGATCATAGTATGCACTTGGATGTAACACAATTTTGAGTTAGTGTTCTATGGTATGGGTTAGAGAAAAGTCTCTTGCAGTTGAGTGCATAGAGACCTTAGGAAGTCTGCAGTTGAGTTTGCAAACCCTTGCAACTGAGTGCGCAGGGTGGAACTGATTGTATTAGGAAGATCTGAGCATTAATGAAAGACTTGTGAAGAGATATCTGTGTTTTGATTTTATGTGTTTTCTTTACTTATGTTTTTTGTTATCTGTGCTAAGTAAGGGTTCTAATCTATAATTGCATCATGAAGTCTTGCTGATGTTATTTACGCTTTTTTATCATTGTTAAAGTATAATCGCGCAATCTACAAGCTAGTTCAATAGAAGTGTTGAAACACGACCGTATAATTCATATCTCTGCTTTGAGAAGCTTTGTCAAGTATATAAAGAAAGATAAGCCCTAAATCCACACTCCATTGTCCCTCTAGATGCAAAAATCTAGTTCTAGCACCCCCTGTATTTCGTCGAGGTGAGACTTCAGTCTGCACAACAGATTGTTTCCAAAAGGGCCGGTAATAGTGGGTTTTGTTGGTTCGTGCAACCATATTTGAACCTAGGTCTAGGCCCCATCAAGCCAACAAATGGTTCTGTTTCTGGGACCAGGATATGACTGAGGGATATGTGGATGTGGAAACCGTCTAAGAAAGAGATTCAATACTGGGTAGATCTAAAAGAATGTGAATTTGTAGCGTAAGAAAACAAAAATTCGCACCTATCTATTGAAAAAGTGGTTGCAAACGTATATCTTCACAGGTGAACACGAGATATCTTTCTACTCATTTTCTAGTGAGTTGTACGAGTGGTTATCAAGATTAGCTGGGAAAAAGACTTGTTTCAAGTACGATAACCCTACTGCATGGACTCCTAAGCTAATCAAGAAACTAAGGGAGACTAATAAAATATCACGAGCATTGTCGATTATTGGATTGATATTGTCCTTGGAGGATTTATTACTGATTTTGTGATCGACACATTTGTATTCTATAGCGAAGCAGAGCACAAATTTTTCAAAGGCCCACGAGGTAAGTACTTGAACTCATTAAAGCTTTAGATTAATATGCTATTGTGTGAAAAGGGTGTACTACAGATGCAATCAGATTGATTTTTAGAGGAAGAGAAATCGAAACTACATGACACAGTAAAATATTTAGGGTAGATCGGGATAACTATGTTGAATCTCAGTATAGTCCACTATTTGGGTCTGAAAATGAAGAAGGAGAAAGCAACCCTGCTACCCCTAGAAGTGTGTCGATAAAGTTTCGAGATCATAAGAGGGCTACTGGAATTACATAACCATCCACTCCCGTCACAACCCATCCCCATACTGTTCCTCCACCTCCACCTCCACCTCCCCCATATACCATGGCTCAAGTACCCAAGATGTCTATTTTCAAAGGATCAGATGATCTCGATAAATTATGGTTTGTTGCATAAGCGATATGGATATCATAGAACATCACTGTTGAGAATATGAATAAAGCATAGTTGGTCACATTACTGCAGGACAAAGCATTGTCCTCATATCTGAAGTACTCCTTGATGAACCAAAATTCCACGTTGGCCCAGACAAAGGCTGCACTAAATGGCGAGGTTAAGAAATTGAAGTGGCAGTCCCAATGTATTACAAAGATCAAAGGTATCAAGCAATTGGTCACTGAAGCTGTTTGGGAGGTAGATAAAATATTTAAGACACTACTAAGCCAAATCAACTTCGAGATCCATGATGATCAACACAAGGAATGGTTTATTGATGTGCTGTTGCCTCATCTCTGATTTCCATTATCGCAACAGAATATCGCAACCCAAGCTTAAGCATTGGAAATTGCGATGAAACTAAAGGCCTTTCCAGTAGCTGATACTAGCACATGGGTTCAACAGATCCAAGCTTTCATATGGAGGTCCAAGATTTGAATAAGGGAAAGGAGGTCTGGCCTGATGTGTGGTCAGAAGTCTGGTGTATCAAGTGAAAAGTGGAGGGTCACTATAAGGACCAATTCCCTTTTTATCGATATTACTTGGGTGCTGGGATGCCGAGTCCATTGAAGCCTAGAATGAGTACTGGACTGAGTGTGGGGCCAAATTTCTGGTGTAGCATTTGCGAAGTTGCAAGCACCCACTCCAACAATTAATGTCATCTACTACAAAAGTATATCTGATCACCGAAGAAATTGTTCTATAATTACTACAGTTTGGTGGGACATGATGAAAAGAATTGTTGAAACTATGATCTAATGAAGCGAAAGAGTTCTGGTGCATACATAATGAAAATAGAGGGTTGCAAAAATCCAGGTTCACCAAAAACACGTGAAGGTTTCCAAGGCCGAGGAGGAGGTGCTAGACGTGGACGAGGCTAGATTATATGTTACAATTGCGGTCAGCCTGAGCGTTTTTCCAGGGATTGTCAGAATCCTACTGCAGTTTCCTGTAAGTATTGTTGCACATTTGATCATGAAATCAAAGATTGTCCCACATTATTGGCTAAAATGAAGGAAAAGCACAACCAACAGTTGGCTCAGAACATATATACGATGAGAGCTGAACCGCGTGAGGAATATCCAAGTGTTAACATAGTAACACAAAACAGTATAAATACTGGGGAAGACCGAGTGGAAGGAAAGAGGGCGATGGAGGATCCATGGGTCTAGAAAGTTGAAGACAAGAATTTTAGGTTCAATATACAATGTGAGAAAGAAAAATTCATGGAAGTAAAGAAGAATTTTATGACTCCTGGAGTTTCGACATCATCTGCGAAGAGACAATTGATTCCACTGAAGAATAAACCTGAGGAGATTACTGAAATGAAGGAAGTTGGTCCATCTATTATGAAGTCCTTGCAAACATGTATGAAGTTGCTAAGGGATCACAAAACTACAGAAGGGTTGCAGGAACTAATAGACAACTGTGTTGGAAAAGAGGAGACAAAACTTGAACAACGTACAATAAATAAGGTCTACAAAAATAAGAGGAGAATTGGCAGAGAAATGTGATTAACTATGCAAATCAAGGATTATGAAATGGACCAAGTCATCCTTGATCTTGGATCTGATGCCAATTTTTTTCCAAAAAATACATGGGAACGAATGGGGAGACCTAAGCTGCAATGGCCACCGATTCAAATAAGAATTGAAAGCCAGCATAAAATCATTCCTATGGGTCGATTGCATGGAATTAGCATAGATATTGATGGCGTAAGTGTATTGTACGATTTCAAAGTTATTGATATTGTTGATGATAGAAATCAGTATCTTGTGTTGCTTGGGTTTGATTAGGATCTTGTGTTGTATTTTGTGTTGACACTAAGATCGCAGAGAAGTATAATGGGAAAGATGATCCTTGCAAGAATTTATCTCGCTGGAGTGTAGCTTGGGGCGAAGAACCTCAACTTGAATGGGTTCATATCTTCTTTCATACCTTGGATACAATACCTCAATAGTGGTACCTTGAAACAGAGTTGCACCATGGCACCACAAATTGGTATGAGACGACAAAAGATTTCTTATTGACTTATAACTTCACTAATGATTGGGATTGTATTGATGATGCTCTACAAGAAGTCAGAACGAGGATATTCAGAATTAACATTGATCTAAGGGTTTTAGAACAACCTGACTGGGCTGCACAGTTGGAACAAGCTCGAAAATGTTACAATATGACTGCGGAAGAAGGTGAAGGGGATCTGCGTAATGTTAATAATCCTTAGTCAAAAGAGAAACTTGAGGTTGCAATTTCCGAAGTAGAGATGCCAAACATATCACAACCTATCAAGACTCAACAAGTCAACATAGGCTATAAAGCGAAGCCCAAGTTCACGGAGATTGGGGAGTATTGGGACGATGAAACGGTGAACAAGGTCAATGAATTGCTGCATGAATACCAGGACTTGTTCCCAATGAAGTTCTCAGAGCTGAAAGGTATTATAGGATATTTAGGAGTTATGCACATCAATTTGAAACCTGATGCGAAGCCGGTCAAGCAGTGCCCATATCGGTTAAACCTAAAATACTAAGAAAAGGTGTGGGAAGAATTAGAAAAGATGATTAGCAATGACATCATTGAACCAGTGGGGGAATCCAAGTGGGTTAGCCATATGGTGGTCCAGGAAAAGAAAAATAAGGGATAAATAAGGATTTGTGTTGATCTCAGAAAGTTGAACGATGAATGTGTCCATGATCCCTTTCCGACTCCGTTCATTGCAGAAATTTTGGAGAATGTTGGAGGGCAGGGATATTTTTCGATGGCTATTGCTATTCCAAGACTATGAATTGGAGGTGATAGTCAAGCCAGGTTGGTTGAATGCATGACTAGATCATTTTTCTAGGATTGATACATGCGAAGAGACAACGAATATTGAGGAAGGATTACCCGATGCACAGTTGTTCACTATTCGGGTTGCAAATGAACATTTTTTGGATATTGTTGTCCTCTGAGATAATTTGGGTCAATTAATTATGCCAGAGCATCTATAATATTTTGTTTTTTTTAAGTTGGGGTTTTTGGATGACCAATGTATAAAGAAATTGCATAGAGATGTGCTTAAAATTTAGATAATATTAATCAATAAGGAAAGGGCTGTTGCTTTACTTCAAACAATGATTTGAGATTGCATGTGTGAAAATAGAAAATGTAAGAAGATATGATGAATTAAATATTCAAATTGAATTTTTAATAATCATAAGTGTGAAAGACTGTCAAACAATGTTTAACAACTTAAAAAAACATATTTAACTTTATGAAGATGCTGATAATGAATTAATGTAGAGAGACTTATAAAAACATACAGTTCAATAAGTCATTCTCCAATATAGATAATAACCTTAGGGGGTTTAAGATAGGCTGAAACACATATTTTTATTACCTAATTATCTTCATAAACATTAAACATATATAAAAAAATATGTAATGAAAACTATAAAACTTACAAGAGAACAAACTGATTGAAACAAATCCATAATATTTTATTATCATCAATGATCAAAGCTCATACACTTATACTTACAAATGCTCATCCAAGGGTGAAATCATTAATAACTCGAATGAAGAGTTATTTATACTAGTTTCTATGACTTAGAAATATCTAAAAATGATTACAATAATAGTATAAAATAATAGGAAAACAATACTGATGAGTGAACTGTCATTGTTTTTGAGGAAACAATAGATGATGTGGCCCAACAATGTTGTTGTTCTGGCATGCTGTTGGAGTCAGAAATTACTCGATGGTTTCACATAACTTATCCCATCTTTCTTCACCTAGAATTTCTAGATTTACAACCTTTCTGAAAACTTCATCCACCTCTATGTATCTTTCAAATGTTGGCTTGTTTAGAAACATATGTTTGATTTGATGTTTTATAATTAAATCAAACTCCAAAGCTTCAAGAAAGGCTTTGCCTGTTATATGTCCTTTAATCCCTGCAAACTTGGCCTTATAAATTTCTATGGCATACAATTTTTTGCAATATTCCTCCAAATTTACCAATTTCTCATTTGGAGCTACCAATCTAGGTAGTCCCTTCTGGTTCAACACATTAAACTTTGAATGAAAGCTCTGGACAACAATGTCCAAGGTTGGACATTTTGCCTCCAATTGATTTAGTAAATTATTCTTTTGTAGAACCTTTTTGATCTCCAGGATTGTCGCTGTTTCATCTGATATATTAGTCTTCTCTAAATCTACTTTTCTCTTTGAATTGAGCACTTTTATCATATTTGATGCTTCTGATGGTTTGGTCTTGAGTGCTTCCTTTTCCTTCTCTATGACTGTCCTGCATCTGCTGATCAATTCTTGCTGTTAAAAAATGATCTATATGGATGGCCATACATCTGTCATTTCTTGAAATGATCTTTGTCCATATACTTTCCTTGGCTTGGGCTAAGGTGTCTGCCATTAACAATTCACTTTCTAACTTCATAATCTTAAGTCCCAACCTGTGAGACTTCTGCATTTCCTCCATATATAAAGTGCCATTTTTAATCTTATGAGTTTTTAAATTCTTAAATTTCTCTTGCAATTTCTCATTTTCTTGTTTTGTGTGGAAAATTCCTATGCTATTCTTACTAGATCACCTGTTGTTGATGTAGATTCAATGGATGTTGATGAAGAACTAGGTTTTGTACCTGCAACTGCTATGGGAACTGCTGTAACTGGAATTATACTAAGCTGAGTTGATTCTTTCTCCTTGAGCAGTCCTTCAATCTGCTCCTCCATCTTCTTAATCTGAATATTTTTCTCAATGATTAACTTGAGCATATCTTCTCTGTTTTGTTCACTTTCTTCAATTTCCTTTGTCTGTGGGTCTTCTGTGGAAGACAACTTTAGCTATTTTCGCAGAGCTGCAATGTATGCATTTTTCTTCATGATAATTTCTTCTATAGCCTTACAATCCTTTGGATCATATCCAATTTTAACCACAAGGTCTTCTAAAGACTTTAATATGTTTTCTTTAGCTAGAGAAGATAATTTCTCAATTTTAAGTTGAGACTATACATTAGATAAAGCAGTTCTAAGCTTAGACAAAGACATGGTTTTATTATTCATGGTGTAGAACAACATCTCAAAAGGCTATCTGTGAATATCCATTTGATCTATTGGATGAATTTGATTAGTATCAAATGAAAATATGATCTTATTGCAGTCTGATGGAGACTTTGGAAAAGGTAATTGAGATTTTAAGAAAGCCATTTGCATTTTGCCTTTTTCATTGTCAAAAGTAGAGAGAAGTCTGTGTTGTGAGGTGGAGGTTTTCTTCCAGAATTGCTGTAAATATTTCATTTCAGTGTTTCATTCTTCTACTTTATCTCCAATAATTTTTATAATATATTTTGATCATCAGGTGAGCTGGTTCCCACAATCTGAATTATTTCTAGAGGCTCTTGAGAAGGTGAATTTGTTGTAGGAGTAGTAGGAACACTTGCTCCTGATGATGTAGAGACTTCTGGTTCTCCAAGATCAATGATTTTTGGTTGCTTCTGGTTCTCCTCTGTAGAGATTGACAAGTTAGTCTTATATTTATTTTGTTGAATTATAATTTCCTTGACCAACTCCATAGTAGTTTAAGCTTCTTCCCTTGTTATTTTATGTTGTTTTTTTTGGGATTCAACAAGATGATGAGCTTAGTGAAAAGAGTCGCCTTCACTAAGTGGGCCCGTAGGATTTTTTTGGCACAAGTCTATTTTTAGACTATGTCTATTTTTAGACATGATGATCATATTTCAGAAGTTGCAGGATGCTATTTGTGAATGGTTGATCAAGTTGGAAAAATAGATGAAATTCTATTTTTAGAATATTGGGCGAAGTCTATTTATAGATTGCTGATCTAAAAATAGATGCATGTCAATTATTATTAGCTCTTAATAATAATCAGACTCTAAACAACAACTTATTCTCTTGGAGCACTTCAGTTCAGTGCAAAAATGTGGCACATTAGTGGACCGAGGGAATTATGCAATTCCCAAGGGTTTACTGGAGCTAATGCATGGAGGACTCAGTTATAACTCAAGTGGAAGAGTTATGACATAGTTAGAAGAAGTAGTTATGGAGTTGTATTTAGTTTAACTTAGTTAGACTTAGTTGAGCTAGTTGTATCTAGTCTAACTGATTGATACACTAGTGAGAGTGGAGTGAATTAATTCACAAATAATAACTCATTAATCAACTGAACAATACTACAGTTAACTACAGTGCATGGCAGTTTCAGTGGAGACCCAGTGGAGAGATAGGTGAAAGGGAAAGATAGACTATATGTTGTGACTATAGTGATGCATTGATTGCATCACACACACATTGGAGATGCCAATAAGGATTGCGCAGTCAAGGCAAGGGTAATTCAAATTCATTCAGAGCTATTCTTCAACAGGGATTGCGCAGTGGAGGCAGGTTAGCAGGAGGCAAAAATCGGTGCATGGATTTGCAAGATTGGTCCTGATTAGTGTACTGAGAGCTTGTGATAAGATTTGTATGAGATTATCATATGATCTCCATGTTACATAATATATAGTTGGGGCTTTCAGCTTCAGGATTTCCCGTTCAAAACTGTGTTATGTGCGATTGATGATTTTTGTTTATGCTTCACATATGTGTGCAATTAAATTTTCCGCAAAAGATTAACAAGTGGAATAGATTCAGTATCTTGCATAAAGTTAAATAGTGTGAGATCAGGTGGATATAGGCCATATGCATGCTTAGTGAATATAATTTCTACATGGTATTGGAGCATTATTGATTGAATATTGCAATTGTGAAGTGATTTTGTGCTGGTGGACAATTCGAATTTGCTACAGAAGATTCTTGGTGCAGAAGTTGAGTATACATTGAAACGGCTTTCAATGGGTTGTGATTGGAGTATACCCTTGATGGGAGCTCAAATTACATAGCCTGGAAAGACAGGATGGAGGCAGTGCTGGCGGATAATGGACTGAAGGAGTTCATCGATAGCGATGTTCCTAAGCTGGGATCTAGTGATGTTGCATTACTTGACACATGGCAAAAGAAGACAACAAAGACGAGAAGGATTCTGTTGGAAGGTGTGAATGACCATATTGTGTCTAGCCTTCACGGGAAAGCCACTCTATTCTTAATGTGGAAGGCTTTGACAGATTTTTTCCAAAGCAGAAGTGACCAGAGGAATTTGGTGCTTAAAGACAAGCTCAGAAAATTAAAAATGGAGAAAGGTGACAGTATTCCAAAATACCTCATGAAGTTTGTCCACTGCAAGGATGAATTGGGAAGTTTGGGGGTTACTGTTGATGATGAAGACTTGGTGAGATTGGCTCTCCTTGGGCTTCCGAAGAGTTGGCATAGATACGAAGACTCTGTCAATGGACAGGAGAACTTACCGGGATGGGAGCGACTTTGGTCGGATCTTGTGCAGGAGGAGATAAGGCGGGGTACCAGGGATGGATCTTCATCGAAGAATGAAGATGAAGAGAATTGCGCTTTGGCTGACAAAGCAAGGAAAGGGAAGGGGAAGAAATCTTCTTCAAATTCCGGTGCTAAAGGCAAGAAGCAGGATTTGTCCAAAGTGAAGTGTTTTCACTGTCACGAGCATGGACATTTCGCCACTAACTTTCCACAGAAGAAGAAGAACAAGCAAGATGTTGGATCTGCAGCTAGAGAGGCCTTAGCCTCGCAATTTGAGCTTGATTTCTCCTTGATCGCATGCTTTGTTTCAAGCGGTATGGGATCGATGTGGTATCTTGATAGTGGTGCGTATTTCCATATGACGGGAGACAAGAGTTTTTCAGTGAAATGGAGGAGAAGGATCTCCAGATGCATATAGAGATGGGCGATGATGGTCGGTACAGTGCGACTGGCATTGGGACCATTACCTTTGAGAGGGAGTCTGGTAATCCATTCTTGTTGAAGAATGTTATGCATGTTCCAGGTCTGAAGAAGAACTTGGTCTTAGTCACAATGCTGGAAGACAAGGGTTATGATGTTGTTTTCAGTGAGGGGAAAGCCTTCCTTTGACATAAAACAACGGGTCAAAACAAGAAGATAGGGGTTCGAATTAAGAATATCTACAAGCTGGAGGTAGATGGCAGCACTGAAATGGTGGGCAAAGAAGATGAAGTGGTGAGCAGGGATGAGGGCGAATTATGGCACAGGAGATTGGGCCATCTTCACCATGGCGCTTTGAAGATTTTGCAGCAAATTTCTACTGGACTTCCCAAGGGTACTCTTGCGTAGTCAGATCAGTGCAAGGGATGTACTATGGGTAAGTTTGTGAAGACCACCTTTCATGAGAAGGAGAACCGTGCTTCGGTGATCCTGAAAAGAATTCACGTACGTGTGTGGACCATTTCTGTTGTTTCAACAACAAAACAGGTATTATGTGATATTTGTTGATGAATATTCTCGTAGATGCTGGATCTTCTTCATGCAGAAGAAGAGTGAAACGTTCTCAAAGTTCTGTGAGTTCAAGGCATTGGTGGAGAAGGAGTCGAGGAAGCAAGTGAAGGCATTGGTGGAGAAGGAGTCGAGGAAGCAAGTGAAAGCTCTAAGGAGCGATAATGGTAGTGAATACATCTCGGGAAAATTCAAAGACTTTTGTAGCAAAGAAGGAATTCGAAGATAACTCATAGCGCCTCATAGCCCACATCAGAATGGGGTCACAGAGAGAAAGAACAGAACGATCGTGGGTGTTTCACGAGCGATGTTGCATGACCAGGGCCTACCAATGCACTTGTGGGCAGAAGCATGCAACACTGCGGTTTATGTGCAAAACCGTTGTCCTCATAGAGTACTTGGCATTAGTACACCTGAAGAAGATTTTACTGATAAGAAGCCTGATATTTCTCATTTGAAGATTTTTGGCTCACTTGTTTACATTCATGTGACAAAGGATGCCGTGAAGAAGCCGGAGCCGACTCCAAGCAGGTTGGAATATTTAGGCCACAATGTTAAAACATCCCATAACTATGGTGTGTATTTTCCAGATAGTCGGATGACTGTTGTACGACGGGATATAAAATTCAATGAGGTGAAAGCCATGAAGTTGTCGATTGAGAGGGAGCTACACTTGCATGCGGAGGAGGAACTTCTTTTTCCCAAAGATGAGCCTTTGGATGTGGATCAACCACAGGAGGAGATTCATGGAGTGGAGTCCACTCATGCAGAACCAAACATCAGACAAGGCAGAAAGCGTACCACAGAAGCTGAGAGACTGAAGCTTGATGCGGCACAGAATGTAGGAGTCCCTACATCACAGCGCAGACAGAGACAGTCACCTGACTGATTTAATGGATACATGGCTCTTATGAGCAAGTGTATCATGACAGAGCCATCTTCATTTGAAGAAGCAGTGCAGGAGCCCACATGGGTAGATGCCATGGTGGAGGAGTATGACTCCATTGTTAGAAACAATGCTTGGGAGATTGTTCCAAAGCCAGTGGGAAAATCAGTTGTAGGATCAAGATGGATCTACAAGGTAAATCAAGCTGTTGATGGGACTATCGAGAAGTATAAGGAAAGATTTGTTTCCCGGGGCTTCTCACAGATCGAGGGGATTGACTATGAAGAAACCTTTGCACCTTTCACATGGTATTCTTCCATATGGACCATCCTTTCTCTCTCAGTACAGATGGGTTGGAACATTCATCAGATGGATTTGAAGACTGCGTTCCTTAATGGGATCATTGAGGAAGAAGTGTAAATTGAGCAGCCTGAAGGATTTGAGTTCTTCCGCAGCGAGTCACATGTGTGCAGACTCAAAAGAGTGTTGTACGGATTGACAACTATTTCACCGGACTTAACATTAAGAGTGAGGCGGATGCAACTCCGTACTAGATTGTAGGAGGGTAAGATTTTAAAACGAGCTTCTGTGTCTATGTTGGTGATAGAATACAACAGTGATGATAAATAAGATAAGCACCTGGGCGGCTGCAGATTCGCAAAGGAGTTTGAGATGAAGAATTTGGGCCTCCTTCATTACTTCCTTGGATTGGAAATATGGCAACGGGAAGGTGAACTGTTTGTGTCTCAAGGCAAGTATGCCTAGGAGATACTGGAGAATTTTCACGAGCAAGGATGTAAGCCTATCGACACTCCTCTTCCATGAAATTGGAAGAAAGAGGATGCTACATCGACAGAGGTAGTGGATGCCACTGTTTATCGACAGTTGGTGGGTTCGCTCATGTATTTAGTCAATATAAGACTGGACATATGATATGTGGTGAACCAGCTTTCACAAGCGATGGTTAAGCCTACCAAGCTCTTTTGGAAGGCAGGAAAGCATGTCCTGAGATATCTCAAAGGCACATCCGAGTATGGTTTATGGTACAGAAAGACGGACAAGGTGAAGTTGCATGGCTTCACGGATGCAGATTGGGTTGGCAGCCCAACAGACATAAAGAGCACATCAGGAGGGATTTTAGTATCAGATCTACGACAGTTTCATGGTACATCAAGAAACAAAGATCCGTGGTACTTATTTTAGCGGAAGCAGAATACATGGCATCAATTCAAGTTGCATGTGAGGCTATCTGGATGAGGAAGATCCTGGTTGGTTTGTTCGGTTCACATTTAGATCCTACAGTGATACATTGTGATAATCAAAGTTGCATTAAACTCTTGGTTAATCCCGTGTTTCATGATAGATCTAAACATATTGATATACGGTATCATCATATCAGAGATTGTGTGCAGCGGAAGATCATGTTGCTTCAGTACCTTCCTACAGAGGATCAAGATGTAGATATTCTGACGAAGACGCTCACCAGGAGAAAATTCGAATACCATAGAGGCAGGATCGGGGTGAAGGATAATCCCTATCTTGTTGAGAAGGAGTGTTGAGATTCAACAAGATGATGAGCTTAGTGAAAAGAGTCACCTTCACTAAGTGGGCCCGCAGGCTATTTTTGGCGCAAAGTCTATTTTTAGACTATGTCTATTTTTAGACATGTCGATCATATTCTATGAGTTGCAGGATGCTATTTGTGGATGGTTGGTCAAGTTGGAAAATAGATGGACTTCTATTTTTAGACATATTGGGTGGAATCTATTTTTAGATTGCCAGTCTAAAAATAGATATGTCGAATATTATTAGCTCTTAATAATATTTGGACTCTAAACATTATCTTATTCTCTGAGCACTTCGCCTTAGTGCAATGCATGTGGCACATTAGTGGACCGAGGGAATTACACAATTTTCTCCCTCGTGCCGGAGCTAATGCATGGAGGACTTGAAGTTAGAACTCATGCGTAGTTATGATACGCTTGAAGAAGTAGTTATGGAGTTGTATTCAAATGTTTAACTCAGTTAGATTCAGTTGAGCTAGTTGTATCTAGTCTAACTGATTGATACACTAGTGAGAGTGGAGTGAATTAATTAGTTAATTAATTCACAAGTAATAACTCATTAATCAACTGAACAATACAATAGTTAATTATAGTGCATGGCAGTTTCAGTGGAGACCCAGTGGAGAGATAGGTGAAAGGGCAAGATAGAATATCTGTTGTGACTATAGTGATGCATTGATTGCATCACACACACATAGGAGATGCCAATGAGGATTGTGCAGTCAAGGCAAGGGTAATGCAAATTGATTCAGAGCTATTCTTCAGCAGGGATTGCGCAGTGGAGGCAAGCTAGCAGGAGGCAAAGATCGGTGCATGGATTTGCAAGATTGGTCCTGATTAGTGTATGGAAATTGTATTGTACTGAGAGCTTATGATAAGATTTGTATGAGATTGTCATATGATCTCCATGTTACATAATATATAGTTGGGGTTTTTAGCTTCAGGCTTTCCCGTTCAAAATTGTGTTATGTGCGATTGATTATTTTTGTTTATGCTTCACATGTGTGTGCAATTAAATTTTCCACAAAAGATTAACAAATGGAATAGATTCAGTATCTTGCATAAAGTTAAATAGTGTGAGATCGGGTGGATATAGGCCATATGCATGCTTAGTGCATATAATTTATACATGGTATCGGATCATTGTTGATTGAAGATTGCAATTGTGAAGTGAGTTTGTGCTGGTGGAAAATTCAAATATGCTACAGAAGATTCTTGGTGCAGAAGTTGAGTATACATTGAAATGGCTTTCAATGGGTTGCGATTAGAGTATGCCCTTGATGGGAGCTTGAATTACATAGCTTGGAAGGACAGGATGGAGGCAGTGTTGGAGGATAATGGACTGAAGGAGTTCATCGTTAGCGATGTTCCTAAGCTGGGATCTAGTGATGTTGCATTACTTGACGCATGGCAAAAGAAGACAGCAAAGACAAGAAGGATTCTGTTGGAAGGTGTGAAGGACCATATTGTGTCTAGCCTTCATGGGAAAGCCACTCCATTCTTAATGTGGAAGGCTTTGACAGATTTTTTCCAAAGTAGAAGTGACCAGAGGAAGTTGGTGCTTAAAGACAAGCTCAGAAAAATAAAAATGGAGAAAGGCGACAATATTCCAAAATACCTCACAAAGTTTGTCCACTGCAAGGATGAACTGGGAAGTTTGGGGGTTACTATTGATGATGAAGACTTGGTGAGCTTGGCTCTCCTTGGGCTTCCGAAGAGTTGGCATAGCTACGAAGACTCTGTCAATGGACAGGAGAAATTACCGGGATGGGAGCGACTTTGGTCAGATCTTGTGCAAGAGGAGATAAGGCGGGGTACCAGGGATGGATCTTCATCGAAGAATGAAGATGAAGAGAATTGCGCTTTGGCTAACAAAGCAAGGAAAAGGAAGGGGAAGAAATCTTCTTCAAATTTTGGTGCTAAAGGCAAGAAGCAGGATTTGTCCAAAGTGAAGTGTTTTCACTGTCACGAGCATGGAAATTTCGCCACTAAATTTCCACAAAAGAATAAGAACAAGCAAGATGTTGGATCTGCAGCTAGAGAGGCCTTAGCCTCGCAATTTGAGCTTGATTTCTCCTTGATTGCATGCTTGGTTTCAAGCGGTATGGGATCGGTGTGGTATCTTGATAGTGGTGCGTATTTCCATATGACTGGAGACAAAGAGTTGTTTAGTGAAATGGAGGAGAAGGATCTCTAGATGCATATAGAGATGGGCGATGATGGGCGATGAAGGATCTCCAATGAATGATTGATTGTTTGATCCCATTTTCATCCTATTTTTTGAGTGTGATTAGCAGTGAATCTCCTTGCTGAAACAAAAAACATACATACAAGTACAGAGGTGTACTTGAACATCCCTTGTGTTGTTTCTCACACATAATATCAGCCAAAAATTGACTTTAATTATACAAGAAAGCAGGCTGATGATATTTTGAGAAAATATAAAAGAATCCAAGGATTGATTCATTTATAGTCTTATCATATGGATATCCTAGTAGACATGACAATAAGGAGATGATATGTCTAGTGGTTTCAGGGAACATTGAAAATGGATAGGGTGGATTTCTTTTGGGTAATTCAACATCATCTGGTAAGAATGTCTCAAAATTTTTAGCTCTCTGGGGAAAAGTCAGCTTATGGTATAGCTCCATAAGGGCTGCTTGGAAAAATAGGCTTAAAGAATGTTTTTGGGGAATAAGAAACATGTTGTTGATGGTTTCTGCAGTAACAGATATCAGAATGTCACCATTCTGAGCTACTACTGCTCTTTTGACAGTGTCATATTTGGTTTGACACTAGATAACTAGGTCTAGAAAATCATAGGTCTTAGGAAAAGAAAAGAGGGGAAGAAGGGATTCCCACAGTTTAATATGGTCTTGCTTATCGAGATAATTTTTCTTCAAACACAGGTGCTGTTCATGGAACTCGAAATCGCACTTTGTGTCACCAATATTATATTATGAAGCGGCAAGTGGAATGTGGTCGAGGTCGACCGAGGTAGCAGTGGAAGGGTTCTCATCTGAAACTGGTTTCCTTCTCTTTCCTTTTGGGGCCATGGTGATAAAGGGAAAGAATAAGAATGGGGAAAAGGGTGAAAGAGGAAAAGAATAGTGATATTTTTCGGAAGTGATAAAAACTGCTAAGAGTAGTGTGCAATGATCTCTGTATACCTACAATAAAAAATTAAAATGATTAAGAAAAAGTGGTGAATTGGTGAGCTTGGTTTTATTTATAGCACTATAGAAATGGATATGGTAACTATTTTATAGTATGACCATAGCGGTTAAATGCTAACGACATGGGAATGTGATTGTAAACGGCTAATCAAAGGGCTGGGAGTGAGATCATAACGGGCCAATGGGGTGTAACGGTAAGGGGCGCAGTGGAAACATACATGTGAGGTGGCAACATTTGATTTGATGGTTGGAAACGGTCAAAGTGTGGGGTCGTCCAACCGTTGGCGGGAGAAAAAACCATAAATGAGGGAGAAGTGGAATCTAGGGGGATTGGGGGGGGGGGTGAGGGGTGAGAATTTATGTGAGGATGACGCATAGGAAGGGCCCACCGTCCATGAAACCACTTTTCGGATCCCCCCCCCCCTCGATGTTAATGGGAAATGAATGAGGGGGTGTGAAAAGCTTCATCGTCGTTGATCTAGGCGGGGAAGAGATCTACCATAAAAAGGTGCCCGATTGATATTACAAAATGATAAAATATTTTGTCTTTTAGAAACCATATAATAAAAATATGTGCCGATTATTATAATAAGGTTTATGTCGATTATTACAATAAGGATTAATGCTTAATGAAGCAAATTAATAAAAAATTACTAATAATTAACAATTTATGGCGCATTTAGACAAGAAGCCTTTGAAAAAATTATTTTTTAAAGCTAAAGCATTCATTTTACATTTATTTTCCTAACATTTTATTTTTCCTTCATTTTTTAGGGTAATCTACTTCTATCATTTTCTTGATATGAATAATAAAATTACCAAAGTCCTAAATTTTTTTGATTTTCTCTTTTTCTATTCATATCCAAACTTAACATTTTATTTTTTATTTTTTTCTAATATTCTAACTTATCAAAACAAAATAATGTTACAATAGATATCATTCAGTTTTTGAGTACAGGAGTCGCACCTGTGGAGTACACTACATGACAAAAGAAAGAGCTTGTAGTAAAGGCAATAGAATTTACTCTGATCACAAGACATCTATATAAGATGGGGGATGACAAGATCTTGCGATGATATGTTCCTGACCATGAATGACAAAATTTTGGTTGAAGCACATGGGAGAGTTGCTAGAGGTCACTACGCAGGAAATACCACTGCACATGAGATTCTACGAGTTGGACTTTGGTGGCCCACGGTGCATAAAGATTCGAAGGAGTATTGTAGCGCTTGCGATGTTTTTCAGAGGACTAGTAGACCTTCATGAAGGGATGAAATGACACTGCACCCTAAAGTTACTTTTCCGGCATGGGTGATTTACTTTGTGGGACCGATTGATTTGCCTAGGAAGAAAATATGTGTGCATTACATTATTAATACGACATATTACCTCACTAGATTGGTTGAGGCACAACCAGTGAAAAATTGTAGTGCAGATATAACGTCGAAGTTTATTTTTGAACATATTTTGTTGAGGTTTGTTTGCCCAAGGATCTTGATGAGTGAAAGGGGTACACATTTCTTGAACATCACTATTGAAGCATTAACTACAGAGTTCCGAATTCATAACCAAAAGAGTACACCATATCACCCTCAGGAAAATGGGATGGTGGAATCCTCTAAATTTTTTTTGGAGAATGCTCTAACGAAGGTATGCAACGTCAACAACGATGACTGGGATCTACGCATTCCTGCAGTCTTATGAGGCTATAGGACCACTTGTAAGAAGTTGATGGGCCAGGCTTCATTTGGATTAGTGTATGGATAGGAAGCAATGATCCCGATGTAATACATTATGCCTAGTCTTCGCATCGCAAAAATTACGACTATGGAAAACAATGAAATTATGGAGCAGATATTGGAGCACAGTTGAAAGAGAGAATGGGAATATAAAATGCTCTGTCGAGGAGGTGCTTCATCAAAGTAGAAGCATTGCGTGGTATGTAGGACGTTGGCGCAACTAGAGGGAATTTCACAGAGTGAGGCAAGATTTTCAGAAGGGATGAGTCTGGAAAAGTTCGTCCAAAGAGTGACTGTTGGAACATGAACAATTGATTTGACAAGGAACTGGATGTTAAAAGGAGCGGGAGGGATACGTTTAATGAGCATATTTGGGGTGATTTGTCGCTAAATTTTCATTTATGAAGCATATTCGAAGGAGATCATGCAAATTGAATTAGAATTTCTCTATAAATCAGACATCCCACTCCACATTCAGACATTTTGCGCTCTAAGTATTTGAATTGAGATTTTGTGCCTACAAGGGCGCCGAGCAATCCGCTGCATGTCAGAATACAACTTTGAAGTTTTTAAAAAGGAATTGATCAGAACAGTGCTACGGTACACAATCTAACTAGGTCTAGTGAATGCAATGTCGACTACACACCCAGCGATTGTCACAGATCTGGGGTCGCCCAGGAAGCAGACCACTGCGGGTGCGACTCTGTCTAAGAAGCCAAAGAAGTAGGTGTTGAGAACGTCACCCGAAAAGAAAATTCCAAATGAGCAGAGGAGTAAGTCGACCCAAGATCGACATAAGCAGGTTGTCGAGGTAGAAGATTCAGATGAAGAAGTAATCACGCTAGAAGGGATAGTAGACATTGATGCAAAGGAGGTGGAACCTATATCTAGGTAGTCCCCATATATTTCGCCATGGAAGTCGACAGCTGTGAAGCCTACCAAGGATCTGGATGCAGTCAAATACAATATTTTTACACCATTACTTCTGGATGAAGTGTCGGTTGAGGGGGATTTGTTGGGAAAAGTGCCCAGCTGCGCATGGAGGATTAGGATTTTAACGACTGCAACAAATACCCGCAGTTTGAGGCAAGCCAGTATATGCACTTCACCTACTATGAAGCTACCGAAGTAACAAGATTAGAACCAATGAATTTAGTGGCTTGTATCCAGGATTCAGGGCTACTGAACATGTTATATGTTTTGCACTTTAGGCGAAGCATTATCAATACAATTTTTGTGCGCCAACTACTGGACCTGGTGCACAATGATTGCTTAAGATTGGGGAAGTAGATCCCTATTGATACGATGTTGATAAGGAAGATCACGAAACTTCCTTGTCTCGGCTTGGACCCCGTAGATGCATTTGTGGGTAAGGATCAGGACAAGAAGTTGGCATACCAGATGAAGCAAGATTATGGTATGATGAAAGGAAACATGGGTTACTCAATTAACTCCATCACGAATAGGTCGGTGTGCTTTACCACACATATTTTGGCATGAAAGATCATGCAGAAGTTCCACGCCGGTGGTGTATTTGGCTGTAGAGTGCAACAAAGGCATCGTATATAATTGGGTGGGACACCTATGCAACAAATTCTTAGATGAATATCGTGAAGCTCAACAGGAAGGCAAGTAGTTACACTATGTATGGATCTTGCTCTTAATAATGTTGATGGCCTGAAAGGTGTTTTGGCCCTATAATATACAATATTGGCAAGAATAAATGATAGAGGACAACATCAAACCGCTTTGGAGTCCAGGACCTAGCCTTCCTAGACTCAGAGAGGGCTCTCTCTGTTTTATGATTTAGCTTGATGGTTATAAATGCTGATATTAGGCTAGTTATAAAAATTATGAGGGTTGTTTGTTTTGATTGAGTGTGTGGTTGGATAGATAGAGCTGTGAAACTTAATCCATTGGGCTACAAAGTCATAAAAGGCTGAATTGTGCATCAAATTTTCAATGGCATTCATTAGGAAATCTAACTATGCAGACTGGATCTTACTGGCAGTGTGAATATGAGGTGAAAGAAGACAATGAGTTTCAGTAATAGCTAAAGAGCAGTTAAGAATTATTTAACTATATTTCAGAAGAAAACATTAATATAGTAAACACAGATAGAATTAAGGTGCTCTCTTATAAAACATTAATCTAAATTTGCTGTAAATCGATGCACAACATGAAAGACCGAGAAAAAATTAACACAGAGTAAAAAAAATCACCATTAACATAGCTCAAGAATCCTATGAACGGTCTCTTATTATTGATGCCCAACTCAAAAACTATAGTGCTTCAATACAATGATATTTACAATGCAGAGTCTAACAAGGTCCAACCCTTGATAATGAAAATACATGCAGTATTTAACTACAACTATGCCGGTTGCCCTAATCTACTTCAACAACCTTCATTAATTACAACTTAACTAAAACTAGACAACTGTGGCAATGCAAGGCCCGAACTAAAATTTCTGTAAAAACACCGAATGTAGCATTAACTTTGGCAGATCTTCGTAAATAAAAAATTAGGTTGAAGGTGGATGAGATGGTCACTAAGAGGAAATGATAGTAGCCTTGACATCTGGCTCTACTTTAGGGGCCACCATTGCTAGATCATTAAATGTTGGCACTTCTAATCAGTCGGTGGTTGTGTTGACATGTCCATCATGCCTTTTCAGCCTTAGTACATGCATAATTTTTCCCACTCCTTCTTGCCTGTAATATTTGTACTTATAACCTGTCGGTATACTTCATCCACCTCTGTGTATTTAATGAAAGTAGGCTTGGTGAGGAAAACACGCTTCACCTCATGTTGAATGAAGATATCATTGCTTAGGAGATCCAAAAAAACCTTCTTGGTCATGTTCCCTTTAATGTTGGAACATTTGGGGGTATCCTTAGCTACTTCCCTGAGCTTGGTCATGTAATCTCCCTTTTGGACTAGCTTGTTGTTGATTACATACAGTGAGGGCAGTCCCTTTGCCGTCAGGGGCTCAATCTTGTTTAAGAATCTACTAATGGCCATGTCCAGTTCATGAGACTTCTCCTCCAGTTGCCTCACTAAATTCCTCTTAGTGAGGACCCTTCTCACCTCTAGTAGGGTTGTTGTTCTGTCCTGTATATCCAAATCTTCCAGCTCAAAACTGGTTTTGGAATTCAATAATTTTATGATCTTTGGGGATGTTATTGGAATATCTCAAAACTCTTGAGTTTCTTTCTTGATAGCTGCTTTGCATTTGTCAATTAGCTCTCTCTGTTAAAAAATAATGTGGATGGAGTGTCAGATTCCATCCACTGACCCTATGATACTTCCCCAAATCATCAGCTTCGTTTGGCCCAAAATGCTGTTGGCAGAAAATTCCTTTTCTGCCTTCTCCAACCTCTCAATCTGCTTGTTGGCTATCTCATGGAAAGTTTTTGATCTTGCCTTTTGATCCCTCAGGATGCCAATCTGTGCCTCCAACTTCTTGATCTATTTTGATTGCAGGGTCATGCTTTCCATAGCTTTGGACAACGGATCTGTCCCATTGGATGTTCCAACAGTTGCTGGAACAACTGATGGAATTGATGAGATAGGGAAAACTTCTAATGGGATGAGTGCTCCTTGAGCTGCTTATTATTTTTTCCTTCAGTAGCTTCTCCATCTCGGTCTCCATTTGTTTGATTTGGGCAGACCGTTCAATAACAAACTTCATTAACTCTTCCTTCTGCGTCTCATCTTCCTCAATTCCCTTAGCTAAGGAGTTTTCTGTCGATGGCATCTTGAGTTGTTTCTTGAGAGCTACTATGTCAGCATTATTTTTCTTCAAAATATCCTCCATAGCTTGAACATTGTTGGTTCATGCCCAAGCTTCACTATTATATCTTTTAAAGTCTTTATCCTTGAGTCTCTGGCCATGGCAGATATCCTCTCCATCTTGAGTTGTGACTGGGTACTGGATAAAGATGCCTGTAGTTTTGACAACCTCATAACAGTACTTGTCAATGTTGAGGCTACCATCTCCCCGGTCTGCTTGTGTAATTCCATCTGGTCAATAGGATGGATGTCCTTAGCACTGAACTCGAATGATGCTTTCTTATAATCTCCTACTCCTTGAGGCTGTGGGACCAAGGCTTCTGGAAATTCCATATGCATCCTCCCTTTTTCAGTGTCAAAGGTAGACAGTAACGTGCTTTGTGAACTTGAGGTATGTTTCTAGAAATGATTGTATGTATTAGTTTTCAACACCTCATTCCTCAATTTTATCTCTTTGAATATCTCAAAGATAGATTTCTCTTGGTCTTCTATGGAAGGTCTGGAAGGAGATGCTTGTAGACCTTGTTGCTGAACAAACACTGTAGCTGATGATGTAGGTGAGGCCATTGTCTCTCCACTTGTTGATGATGACTTAGGGGTGTCCATGATGTGAATCACTGTCTGCTGCTCTAATTCACCTCCTTGATCGATCTCCATATGAATTCGGGTCCTTTGCCTATATTTTAGCTTGAATTATTTGATACAGGTATCAGTCACCGAAGGTGACTGATCCTCTCCTTGCCTCTTGCTCCCTATCTCTCTCTCTGGTTCTTTCCCCTTGTCCTCTTTTTCTTCTACACTCCTCCTTTCCTGTGGTGTTGGGGTCTGGATGCCTGAAGTGCAGATCACCTGTTCTTCATCTTCTTGGAGGGTGTTGGTCACCCATTATGTTTGGTTGGAATATTGCTCAATTGTAGGTCTGTGTGTATGAACATAGGGCATGGATCTGTTTTCCACCCTTTTCTTGGAGATAATCCCTACAGGGTCATAATACCAAGTGAAACTATGACTGAAACCCATCCCCTTCAATATCTTATCTGTCTTTTCCTCTGTTGCTCTGCTGTTGCAAATAAAAGGCCCAACTTGTGTCTTGATATTGAGCTGAGCCTTCTTCTTTGTAGAAATAAAGTGGAGCTCATCTGCATCTATCAACTGCCTTATGTACTCCAATGCAAAGAACCTCATGGAGAGGAACTTTGGAAATTTGTAAGGGGCTAGCTCACTTCCATAGACTCAAATATTTGTGTAATTTGGGTACAAGTACCAATCTGTTGTCTTCACTTGCTCTGTTAGCTACATGGTTTTCCTGATCTCTTCACTTATCTTGGGCTCTGCTACACTGCTGAGTGTGCTGATGGCTGGATGCATAAACAAATCCACAAAATCCTTATATTTATAGCTCTTCTGTTTCTTAAATAGCAGTGTGGTCCAGAAGATGATAGATTGGGGCTCAGCATCTTCATTTACCTTCGCCATTTGAAATTGAAATCTGTTGGACTGAAAATACACAAACATACACACCAACACAAAGGTGTATTTGAAAACATCCTCTACGTGAAAATTTATGAAACTTGGATATACTATGGATGACTATCCATAGTATAGTTTAGTAAATGAAACTTGGTCAAGTTGTTGTAGTCGAGGCAGGAATTGGTTGGGTTCCCAAGTCTAAAGAAAAATAAGACTAGTTATGCGGACATGATAGTTAAGGGGTGACAGGGCATGTGATCAAAATTTATGCAGGAACACAAAAAAAATACATATATAACCATAAATACAAATATGCAGCAGAAATAACACTTCATTTTCATTAATATCAAAAAATGAAATTTGTTTGTAGACATAATGGAAATAAACTAGCTAGGGCACTGGTAGCTTATCTCTGAGAAGAGATGTGGTAGATGCAGGCCTCTGAACTGTGTTAAAATTAGGATTAAGGGCCTATTTATTATTGAGAAACAATGGAAAACCATAAGCATCCAAAAATCTAACCTTAGGAGATGAAGCGCCAAAACTATGTGCCCCGTTTCGGTAAATTGGTACATCAACTTCCCAGGGACGTAACTTGGGCATATGATATTTGTTTGACATGCACAATACCTCGTTAGAAATATCTATCTGAGGACTAAAATTTTTTATGTGAGAAACATTGAAGGAACTTACATGTTTCTCCTGGGTTTCCCAAAAAACCTTGTTTAGGGCCTCAAAATAGCTCTGAAAGTTCAGGACCCGAAAAAATGCTAAAAATAGTAAATTGTGCTACAATTAAGGAAAATGAAAAAATGAAAGAAACAATGGTGGGGCCCCACGTGGAATAGGAAGGTGGACACCAATATCCACCTGGATCATTCCTCCACCCTTAGGAAGCAATGATCCCCATTGCGTTGAGTTCCTCCATGAGATGAGGAAACATCTGCTGAAATTGGTCCCTGGTGAACTACTTGCCTTGGTGTAGGAGTTGGCTAGCTTTGACAACCTGATACATTTGGATCTTATGCTCGTGATTTTTCTTGATTTGAATGACCATGATATGATCCGTGGTGGCTTGTTCCATGCATTCTAGGTTTAACTCTGTTTGTGTGAGTTGTTCTGCAATGCTGGAGGTGTCCAATAGAGGTGGGAAGTAAGGTCGAAGGCAGTCCACATTGAACATTGGGTGTAGAATAAGGAATGGTGGAATACCGAGCTCAAAGGAATTGGAACCTATAACCTTGGTGATGGTGTACGGTCCATGTCGGAGTGGGAAAAGCTTGCGGTGGGGTCCAGCGAAACGCTCCTTCTACAAATGTAGCCACACTTTTTTGCCCACTTGGAAGTTGTGTGGCACTCGATGTTGATCATGTCGTTACTTGTACTTAGAATTGGCTCTATCCAATATTTCGTGAACCTACTGGCGGATGTGTTGAATGCGCTTAATGAAGTTGTTCACCTTGTCATCTTTAGACATGACATGAGCCGAATCGGCCTGAGTAGCCACAAATGACATAGCTACATCAATGGGACATAGTGGCTAGAATCCAAGGCCCACCTGAAAGGGGCCATGGCTGGTTGAGCTATGGAGAGCCTAGTTATAACTGTGTTGTACATAGGGAAGGCTCTCATCCCATTTGCATGGATGATTTGAATTGTACATGCGTAGAATGCGTAAAATCATCTTATTGATGAATTTTGTCTAGCCATCAGTTTGGGGATGGAAGGCTTTGGAATTGGTGAGCTTGGTGTCCAGCATTGACCAGAGGCTAGACCAAAATGTGCTAAGGAACCTGTTGTCCTGATATAAGATGATATACTGTGGGATCCCAAAGTGAACCCACACTCGTTCAAAGAAGCGTTTAGCAGTGGCTTCTGCTGTGATATTATTTTTATAGGCCGCCATAATGACCATCTTCGAGAATCTGTTGACGACCACGAAAATGCAGTCATTTCCATGCTTAGTAGAAGGAAGGCCCAACATGTAATCCATGGAGATGGATTCCCAAGGTTGGCTAGGGGTATGTAGTTGAGTATAGAGGGCTTGCTTCTTGATGGTCGGTTATGAAATGGTGTGAGCAGTGTAGGATCTGATGTAGTTCCCGACATCCTGTCGACAATTAGGCCAATATAAATACTTATGGAGTACTGCCATTTTTTTCTCGACCCCGAAATTACCATTGACCTGACTGTAGTGCGCCTCCCAAATCATCTTGGCACGCTTGCTTGAAGGAACACAAAGGTGTCCCAGGTGACATAGCAGTGCATCCTGGAGGTGAGAATTTGGAACTTGCGTACCCTTCAAGAGTGTCTTGTCTGTGTGGTTAAATTCTGGATCACTCTTGTAGAGAAGTGGCCAATCAGAAGTCTCGTGCCCACAAGAGTTGAGAATGGTGGTTAGCGCCACGATTGGTGGTTGGCTGAGGCAGTCTGCAACATTATTGGTGGTGCCCTTCTTGTACTTGATGTTCAAATGAAACTGGTGCAAATATGTGGACCACTTATGATGGCGATCATTTTGCAACTTCCCTTGTGTCTGTATGAACTGCAGGGGTCGGTGGTATGTGTGGATGACCGTTTCCTTCCCCAAAATGTAATTATTCCATTCTTTTCAAGCCTGCACAATGGCATACATTTCTTTTTCATAAGTGGGATACTTGCAGACTGTGTCTTACAGTGTCTCACTGTAATATGCCACTAAATGCCCCTGTTGAGTAAGAACTGCCCCAATAGCATAGTCAGAGGCATCTGTCTCGATCTCAAATGGTTGTTACAAGTCTGGTAATGTGAGCACTAGGCAGAGTAGAGGTGATGTTTCAATTCTACGAACACCTTCTATTGATATTCCGACCAAAAGAATTTTTCTTTTGCTCCTCCCTTGGTGACTTGACTCAAGGGCCAAGTGATGTGAGAGAATCCCAACACGAACCTATAGTATAAATTAGCAAGACCCAAAAAGTTGCGAAGCTCTGTTAGAGTGGTTGGGGCTAGCCAATATTGAATGACTTGGATATTGGTTGGATCCACATGCACCCCATGATCATCAATAATGTATCCCAGATACTAAACTTGGGTCATGCCAAAAGTGCACTTCTCCAATTTAGCACACAACTTGTGTTGCCAGAGTGTTTGGAGGACTTGTCGGATGTGGTGGAGGTTCTCTTCACAAGTCTGGCTGAAGATCAAGATGTCATCCAAGTACACAAATACAAATGAGTTGGTGAATAGCTGCAAGATGTCGTCCATTAGCCTCATGAAGGTTGCGGGAGCATTCATCGACCCGAAAGGCATGACCAGCCATTCGAAAAGGCCCTCCTTGGCTTTGAAAGTAGTCTTCCACACATCGGAGGTTTCGATTGGTTCCTGGTGATACCTATTGGGTGCTGGTTTTTTACATTTTCCCTACGCTTATCTTCCTTATTTTGCTTCATAACCATAACCAATGGGAGTATCTTTACCCCGTTTTCCTACCTTTTTACCCTGACTTGTGCTGTTTCACCTTGCTATCGTTACTTTTCCAATTCACCAATTATTATGATCTATTATACATTTTTATGACTAATTGATGGTGAATGTTTGGAGAAAGGTCGATGGTCTTTGTGTTGTCCTTTCAGATGTCATAGATCCCAGACATGGAGTTCACAAGAGCAGTTCATATCGTGATGTTACAGCAAAGCGATGTTGTTACACCTTTCTATTATAGACCCGCCAAAAAACCGTTGTTACACTCTACTGTTACAGACTCGTTGGTGAATTTATGATACAGTTGTACCGTTGACCGCTCTTGTCTATATTGTTGCTAATCTGTCCTCTAGCGGTTGCACTACAGCTGTGTTTTGTTACGATAGCTGTAGGAGTTGTTAACATTGTATTTTTGGGATAACAGCCTCAGGGCACTTCTGATTGTAATATTTTTAATTTATAATAGAAATTTATTAGGGAGTGGTTATAAATGTATGAGTTCTATTTTCGATCAGCATGAGAATCGTAAGATTCTCATGACTGACCTGTTCTTGGATTTTCTGATGTAAACACTATATATCTCTCGGCCCTAGAGGTTGAGAGGTTAGCGAAGAACAATGTTGTTTCGAATCTATAATTGTGTTCATATTAATACAGATCATCATTTTATTGCTGTTACATGTGTGATTCTATCTAGTTTCAGCTAAAGTTCCTTCTCTACCTATGCCCTGCTAGGGAGGAAGGGCCCTCCTTCTTAGCAGGGATTGTAGTGATTAAAGTAGTTGTGTGTATGTAGTTGTAATTCAGTTTATGTATCATTAGAGTATTGTTGCTCCTATTCATATGAGAATATCTCTGCTTCGATTTCAATACTTTATATGTTGTTACACATGTGATAATAGAGATACCAGCTGGGTACTTATTGTGTGGTGAGCTAGACAGATCAACTGAAGTGTGATTTCAATCTTGTGGATTCTTTTATTTTTGCATGAGTGATTTATTTCCAGCATTTTACTTCAGCAACGATTTCTTTTTTTTGAAATTACTTCTGTTTGGTGTCGGCACAGATAGTGCAACTGTCATTGGAATAAAAAAATGTCCCTGGATTGATAATTAAATGTGTGCTATTCAGTCATTTAATAAATGATTTATATACCCCAAAATTTTGGTGCCGTTGCCGGGGATGGAAGTGACAATCCAATCAATCAGATTTATTTCTAAGAAGTGCAATTTCCATGTGTTTTTATGGAGTGTCTCCAACAACACAATTTCCGGGCAGTAAGACGAGAGGTAAGAACCCGCGCAACGCTCTAATAGGCTTGAGCGGGCTCGCCAATGTCTTGCTGGGACACTTAGGAATTGATTTTTTAGGTGTTTTTTTAGGGTGCCTTCAGCTATAGAGTCGTTGGGCAGTGAGACGAGAGGTAAGAACCTGCGCATCTCTCTAACAAGATTGAGCGGGCTCACTGCTATAGAAACTGAAGCACTTATAGGATGAATTGATACGCATAGGGCCCATGTGTGCCGGTAGGAAAACATCAACATCTACAAACACCCCCCACTCTGCTAACTACAGGAAAGATGGGCCGTAAGAAGGAAAAGAAGAGCGTATATTTGGGAAGGAAACATTCTTTGGAGATCTGATTTCAAGGGAAGAGAAGGAACAATCCACATCATACAGAGATAATAGGATGACAGGACCATAGAAATCAACTACCATATCAAGGCCTGGACCATCAGTGTCTTCAGTAGCCGGACCTCACCATCCTTCGAATAGTATATCCACTCCTAATATCAAAACTCCAGATTCAAAACAGCAGTGGAGAATTATTAATCAGTATCTAAGAATTGAAGGACACAAAGAGACCAGTGGGGACCATCAAGAACCTAAGGAACAACAATTAGTTGATCATCAATTGGACACTGGTAGTGCAATTAAACAATTGATCCTGGAGCAACCTGATCCTTCTATTTGTCAATCTCTAGTATACTCTGAGGCTAGTTCATCCTATCAAGAAGAATTATACATGGGGGATGACAATGTTAAAATAGATAGCTCTGCTACTTTTGAATTCCCAATAGTAGTAACATGGGATGAGGCTCCTATGAAGAACATCCCTACCATCCTTTCAAGTGATGGCTGTTGAGGATCCTGATACCTTTCTATTCGAATATGATGTGTTGTGTAGAGGTTATGACTATACTTCAGATGCCAAGAAGCTGAAATAATTCCATGCTACTCTGAAGGGAGCAACATTAAGGTGGTTCATGAGATTGGGTGCTAGCACAATTCGAACATGGAATTATATGAGAGAAGCCTTTCTCTTTAAGTATCAAGACTACTATCAAACCAGGGATTTGAAGGATGAAATTTTTAGAATTTCACAAAAGGAGGAAGAAAGCCTGGAAGATTATCTGGAGAAATTCCACTACAATTTACAGAGGTCTAAGTTTAGTAACTTAGATCCAGAGATTCTAAAGCCAATATTCTTAAGAGGATTAAGAGATGATTGTATGGAACATCTGAATATAATAGGAAAAGGAGACATATCACAAGAAATGTTTGATGAGATAATGAAGCTTTTCCTACGTAGCTCAAGAGGATCGGTCAAAGGGAAAGTTTCAGTTCGGGACCCTTCACCCCGGATACAGAAGTCCACAAGTGGATGAGTGACCCGAGCAGAGATTGGGAACTTATTCGAGGATTTTAAAACCAATCTCCTTAGCATTCTCTCTGCCCAAATCACTACGGTACAAGTCAAGAAGGCACAAGCAGAAGCTGAAGCAGCCTTAGCAATATTCTGTCCTCGATGAAAAAAGAAACATTTGGAAAGAGAATGTAGACTAAATAGTGTCAGCCTGTGCAACATCTGTGAGTTGGCGCACTCCACAAATCAGTGTCCTGAGTTGCCCAGACTTAAGGCGGTACTCCAAGAATCAAGCGATGATGTTCAATCTTCTTATTTTATCGAATCAAAGAGACCATGGAAGCCACAACCTATAGGTATTCCTTCATATTTTTCTTATTTTTATCCTTGGAATAATGTTTATAACAATCAACAATACCCATGGCAGTATCCTACTCCTTCCTTAACACAATTTCCTTCACCATGGAACCAGTGGCCATATCCTCCACCAATGCAATATCCTTCATCACAACCCAATCCTTGGGGTCAGAACTAGAGAGGCAATGGCCAAGGTCCAGTACCCCATCCAATACTAATGCAACAACAACAGTTAAAACTTCCTTCTATTCAGAATCATACACCTTCTGTTCGACCCCAACTACCTGTACAACCTAACCCCAATCCGAATAATAAGGCAGCTCAGAGCATGGATGCTCCGGTCACCCTCCAGAATTACCTTATCACTCCTATTGGACTTAATGAGGTTAAGCTTCAGTCAGGGAAAATATTTAGATCTGAACACACCCCCATTATTATTGAAGAAAGTGAATCACCCAGTAAGGATATGGACAATTCTGAGATAGCTGTTACACATGTAACAACTGATACAACACCCGCTGTTACACCTGTAACAGCCAGCTCGGGAAGGTATGTTGTTTTGACAACATCCAATTCGATTAATGCTGGTACATCTATGGTAGTTGAATCAACTGTTAACATTCATAATCCCCTATACCTGCAATGATTAACTAAAATTGGGCTGGTCTTACAACCTGAATCTGAATTCCTTAAGGAGCTGCAAAATTTATATGTACAGATTCTGCTATTACAAGCTCTTAAGGAAGTGTCTATATATGCTAAAACAGTGAGGGATCTATGCGTCAAAAGACCTGGGAGAAAGCCTAAAGACCCTACTACTATCCATGTCATGGGAAAATTGTCCGATCTTATGATTGATCAACCTTTGTTGACTAAGTATAATGACCCAGGGAACCCCACAGTGACTATCCAGATTGAAAATTATCCTATAACAAATACCTTGATTGATCTAGGGGAAACTATTAACGTTATGACTAAAGACCTCTTCATATCTCTAGGACTTCATGGATTTAGACCTACACCTATAGTTCTTGAACTAGCAGATAGGTCCCGTGTTAAGCCCGAAGGAATGATTGAATATGTGGTTATCACTATGGCCTCCTGGAACTATCCGACTGACTTTCTCATTTTACAAACCAAATCCAATATGGGGGGTCATCCTTTAAACCTGGAAAGACCGTGGCTAGCCACTGCAGATGCATATATCGGATGTAGGTCCAGATCTATGGTGATATCAGATGGGCAGGCCACTCAGAACCTGAATCTTTATCCCCCAGTGAAACCTCATATGAATTTATATAGTCCCTGGTGGGACAAATTTGCATCTGAATCTGATATTTCCCTACCTCTTCTCACACTTGGAAAAGCACAATACTTTAATAATGAAACAGAGGATGATATTATTAATGGTTTCATCAGTAATCCACTCCCTATTGCCTCTATTAGAAATTTTGGAGAAGAAGGTGAGGAAGATAATGTAATTATTGAACATTTGAAAACAACTCCACTTACTATTAACAGTCCCGTTGAAATCGAACCTGGAAAATGTTTAAATATCAATCCTAACCTGATTTCTAAACAAAACAGATTGTTGATACAACTGTTACATAAATACAAAAAGGCATTTGCATGGGACTATACCGATATGAAAGGAATCCATCCTACCCTATGCACTCAATGCATTTACTTTAAAGAAGATTGCAAACTTGTTAGACAACCTCAGCGCCGAATGAACCCCGCACTTAAGGAGATAGTAAAAGAGGAATTACATAAACTCCTTAATGCTAATTTCATATACCCTATTTCTGACAGTCAGTGGGTGTCTCCACTTGTAATAGTTCCAAAGAAGAATGGAAAATGGAGGGTCTATGTTGACTATAGAGAACTTAACAAGGCCACTCAAAAGGATCATTTTCCCTTACCATTTATTGATCAAGTCTTGGATACTCTTTCTAGATTTTTTTTTTTCATTTCTAGATGGGTTTAGTGGCTATAATCAAATACAAATTGCTCCATAAGATCAAGACAACACAACCTTTACTTGTCCATGGGGTACTATTGCATATAGAGTCCTTCCCTTTGGTCTCTGTAATGCACCATCAACCTTTCAAAGGTCAATATTAGGTATTTTTTCTGATCTTTTGAATGATTGCTTTGAAATCTTTATGGATGATTTTACACCCTACAGAGATGCCTTTGAGACAACATTAGCTAATTTGGAGAAAGTGCTGGAACGTTGTGAACTAAATAATGTTGATCTGAGCACGGAAAAATGCCACATGACAATGACTAAGGGAATTGTGCTGGGACATTTCATTTCAGCAGATGGAATCAAGGTAGATCTTGCAAAAATTGAGGTAATCTCGAAAATCCCGACCCCTAAGACTTCGAAAGAGGTACATAATTTTTTGGGACATGCAGGATACTATAGAAGTTTTATAGAGAATTTTTCAAAGATTGTATCTCCTTTATTTTCATTACTGATGAAAGATGTGGAATTTGTGTGGACAGAAAAATGTGAACATGCCTTTTTAAATTTGAAGAGCCGTGTAACAAAAACACCTGTTTTACAAGGACCAAACTGGAAATTTTCATTTCATATTGCTACAGACGCACCTGACATGGCTGTGCATGTTGTTTTAGGGTAGCTCGAGGATAAGAAGCCTTATGCCATATATTACATCAACAAGAACTTGACTCCAGTAAAACTTAACTATACTGTAACTACGAAAGAATTCCTAGCAGTAGTGCATTCTATCAATAAATTCTGGCACTACATCATCGAGTACCAAGTATTTGTACACACTAACCATGCTGCAATTTGATTTTTAATGAAAAAACCTGTTACTAATGGTAGAGTTAGACGATGGTTATTGCTATTACAAGAATTTAACATTACTATTTTAGATAAATCCAGAAAAGATAATGTAGTTGCTGATTTCCTTTCTAGATTAACTATAAGTGATGATTGGACTGCTACTGAGGATTATTTTCTAGATGAGTATCTTTTTTCCATTTATACTCACTCACCATGGTATGTAGATATAGCCAATTACCTTGTTGCAGGAAAATTCCCATATCAATTGTCTTCCAAGGAAAGAAGGAGGATTATACAATAGAGTGCTACCTACTCCTGGATAGAAGGTAATCTCTATCACACTGGGCCAAATTTCCAGATTAGGCGTGTGTTAGAGAAGATGAGGTATTTGAGATCCTATAGGCTTGTCATGAGGAGCCTTATGGAGGACACTTTGCTGACAAGAGGATAGGACATAAGGTACTCTCAATAGGGTACTACTAGCCAACTATATTCCAGGATGCCAAGAAGTTTGTGAAAGGATGTGATAGTTTCCAAAGAATGGGACAACCTCTAAAATCAGATGATATGCCATTACAATCGCAGATAGTAATATAACCATTCGAGAAATGGGCTCTAGAATTTGTGGGGCCAATCAATCCTTCATCACAACAAAAAGCATAAATATTGATCTGGACCGATTATGTCACAAAATGGGTCGAAGCAAAGGCACTAACTAGAGAAACAAAGAAGGAAGTTTCAGACTTCTTGTTTCAAGATATTTTTTTTTCGCTTCGAGATACCCAGAGAGATAGTGACAAATGGGAGTCCTTAGTTCACATCTCATTTGATTAAGAAGTTGGTTGAAAAGTATGGAATCCATCATAGAATCACCACAGCTTATCATCCACAAGAAAATGGTCAAGTAGAAAGCACCAACAAAGTCATCGAGGGAATCTTGACAAAGACAGTAGCCAACCACCGAAGAAACTGGGCTGAGAAACTTCCAGAGGTACTGTGGGCTTACAGGACAACATGGAGGAATACTACAGGATTCTCACCATATGAACTGGTGTATGGTAAGAATCCCTTACTCCCCATAGAGTTTGAAATAAAGACATTAATAACAACATTGCAGGTTGATATGGATTTGAGTGCAACACAAACTCAAAGATTGAACCAACTCAATGAGTTGGAAGAGAAACGACTGGCTGGCATTCAACAGACAGAAATCATCCAGTAGCAAAGAGCCAAATGGCATGGTGGGTTTATTAAGAATAAAAATTTCCAGAAAGGCAATTGGGCTCTTTTGTATGATTCAAGGTTCAAAGATTTCAAAGGCAAGCTCTACAACAGATGGCTAGGTCCTTACGAAGTGGATACGGTATTTGACAATGGGACTATACAATTGGTCACCATTGACAGTGCTAAGATGCCGTTACTAGTTAATGGGCACCATCTAAAGTTATATCATCAACCTGCTTCGAAGGAATCATTTGTTAACAATGTTACGGACTCTGATCTTCATGTTACAACAGCAGGGGAAGATTCTCCTCTGCAGCCTTAAAAGTTGAAATTCCAATAAGTTCAGCAGTTGAAAACCACATTTGTGGCAGCTGTTACACCTATTTAAATAATAATAATAATAATAAAATAACAAAATAAAATAAAAGCAAAAATAAATCTAACTGTGAAAACCCCTTTTTGGGGTGCAGTTAGAAAACCAGTAACAGTTGAAAACCACTCTTGTGGCGGCTGTTACATCCATGTTTTTCTCTCTGTAATATCATCTTCCCTTCCTGATACATGTCATAGGATGATGGTAATTATGTAATTTCCTTTTCTGTACCAATTTCTTCTGATTACTATTTTTTTTTAGAATAATTTCAAAGTTGTCTTGTCTACTACACATGTAACAACCGACAACCACGAATACTGCTCTTTGTAATTCATTCCATAAACAACAATAAATATGCTGGCTAAACACAACAACATGGGCACTGCAAGAAGGATGCTTTCAACTCAAGTCTTCTTCCACGTCACCTCAGGTATGTCATTAAAAAGGTAAATGATTGTCATTAATGATTCGGTGATTAATTGGAAAAGTAATGACGCTCCTGTGACAGCCGTGGGCGGCCGTCACAATTAAAGTGGGGGAGGGGATATGACTTGAAATAATTGCAAAAAGGCTGTAATCATAAATATCTATTAAATTCACATGCACCTAATCAATAACAGAATTTATAATGATGACCGAATCCAATTGGAAAAGCGCATGTGTACGAAATCCCATCACTTTCCATAATACACCATTTATGAATATTAGTGTAGGCTATGATTTGGTAAATCTGTGAAAGCCGCCACTTTTCATCAACCTCCTTCTGAAACCTTGCATTCTCATTTGTAAAATCATCGAAGGGGATAAGCAGAGGTGTCAAGCAGCAGCTAGTTCAAAGACACAGTGATGTTACAACATGATTGAACAACAAAGAAGTGAACTCAGAAATTCAATGATATTGCAGTGTTGCCAGGAATTAAGAAGAAAATTTAGAATCAAACAATAGAGATGGGTGGAGCAGCGGTCAGGCATGAGCCGAACTCTATGGGTGTTCTGCAGAATTTCCCAGAGGCTTACCACATATTCAGAGATGTTGGATGGGTCGAGTTTTTCTAGAAGCTTGAAGGCTCAGACGAGGCAGTGGCAATTGAATTTGATCACAACTTGAACAATAATCAAACCCGAGTAAGAGGCATGAAAGTGGAGGTGACCGAAGAGGTAATTTCCTGGGTAACTTCATTACTAGTAGAAGGGCGGAGGTGTTTTAATAGAAAAATCAATGATCCCTCCTTGAAATAGGGTTTCCTAGTAGGGGAAGAGAAATTGGAGAAGAAAGGAAGAGGAATTGACAGAATGTCACTTCCTCATCCTTGGGAAGATGTTGCCCTAGGCTTGATCAACTATATCACTTGGGAAGGGAGATCCACGATAGTATTAAACTATCACTTTCCTCTGCTTAACCACCTTCGACACCAGCAGAGAATCAATCTTCCATTATATTTGCTTGGAAACATTAAGCACATGGCAGTAGTAGTAAAAATGACAGCACACCCGAAGGAATGCGTAACTAATCATAGACTCATTAAGATAATTGTGTTGGATGCCCTAGGCCAGCAAGGAAAAACTTGGGAAGAGTTCAAGAGGAAAAGACCAAGGACAAGCTGGGGGAAACAGACCATGACTTCAGGAGGAATTCACACAGAGGAGGAGACCCAGACTCAGCCAACCGAAGTTAGAATTGGGAAGAAGCCTATTGATAAACCAATTGGGGACAAAATACCGAAATAGAGAGTGAAGGTCAGCATACCTATAGAACCCTTGCCTATGACGGAGAAACAGATGGAAGCAAAAGTTCTAGAAGAAGAGGGGTAGCCTTCCTCATTAGGTAAGGAAGAAACCAATGCCTTGTGTATAGAAATTGAAAAATTAAGAAAGGAAAATGAGGAATTGAAGCGGAAATTATCTAAGGGAAGAGAAATTCCGGTGTTAGTATGCATGAAATTTTCTTAGAACTTAACAACAGCGGGATATAATGCTCATAGAGAAAATATTATCCCAATGGAAGTAGAAACAAAAAAACAGGAGGTTTTTACACAAGAACATGCTGATGATACTATTGCTACACAAGAACCAGCAATTAAAGCAGAGCCTCCTGTAATAATCGACTTGGAAGCCGACCCACAAGAACCTATGGAAGCCACGCCTATTGTAGAAGAAAAAACAGTGGACACAGAGGCAACTCTAGGTAAAAACAAAGAGGCTGACACACATGAACCCACCGAAGAGGTTGCTGTTACACAAGAACCAACAATAGAGGTGGAACAACCCCATGAAGCAGAGGCTGGTACACCTATTGTTGATATAGATATTGAATCTAGGAAAATGTCGAGTCCCATCTCGGGATGGAACCCTGAGAAATCCCTGTTAATTTATGAGTTACAAAAATGGAAGTAAAAAGTAATCTCCCTTAGGGATGGAATGATTTCGCTAAAGGAACATCAAAGAGAAATAGACACTTTACATGAAAGATGAATGGAAGTATAATTGAAGAAAAAGTGGGAGGATTAAGAGAATATAGAAGCTTTGAAGAAATAAGAAGAACAACTGCTGTTGTTACAAGATTAGATGCAAGACCTCACCTTAGATAAACAGAGACTTCATGATCTCACCCTCAACTTGTTGGGTTGTAGGCAGCCTTCTCCATCATATCCTATTTTTCTGTGGGAACGTTACTTCTTTTTTCAATTGAAAGCCATTATGGAGGACAAAACTTATTTATGTTCCTCCACTCGTACATTTCTAGATTTTTTCCGTGCCTCAGATTTTGATGAGAAAAGTTTGCTGTGTGAATTGTTTTTACACAAAATTATTTGTGAACATGTGAGTATGCAGATGATTGTGACAATATTATCTTATATGGGAGATCTTCAATTAAGAGCTTTTGTATCCTTCATGAGGAATCATATTGAATGACATCTGGCCATTAAAACTATCGAGACTAATGAGGAGAAGACAACATTGTGGGTTCGGGCAGAACCAGGACGGGCTGCTGAGCTAAGATGAGAATTCATGACAATATTGAGTACCCCTGGGATTAAAGAACCAGCTGCCACCTATAGAAGAAGAATTGTGGGTTTTTGCCTCAATCAATTTGCAATGATGAAGAGCCGAGATTTGACAGGGTGTTTAAAACTCATGGAAGCCAGCAGTGCTGAGCTATTAAAGGGAGATATATTCTCATTCCAGAATTTTGTGGTGGTTGTTACACATGTACCAGCCTACGCACAAATTGTACAATGTCTTGGAGCTTTGTGGTTGGGATTGAAGTTAAAGTTTCCTTTGATCTGGTTGCCTATTGAGGATTACCAGACCAATTATGAATTAAGCAAGTATGAGTCAGAATCTTGGGTACGACAGTTGATGGCCAATCAGGGATATAGGTCTATAGACGAGGACACAACTGGTGCTTATGATATTACCAACCTGCAATGAAGATATTCCCATGAGAGATGATTTTGCATGAGGACATGCGAGAATTTTAGTTGGGGGGAGATGTTGGGTGCTAGTTTTGTACATTTTTCCTACACTTATCTTCCTTTTTTCACTTCATAACCATAACCAATGGGAATATCTTTACCCCTTTTTCCTACCTTTTTACCCTGACTTGTGTTGTTTCACCTTGCTATTGTTAATTTTCCAATTCACCAATTATTATGATCTATTATAACTTTTTATGACTAATTTATGGTGAATGTTTGGAGAAAGGTCGATGGTCTTTGTGTTGTATTTTCAAATGTCAAAGATCCTGGACACGGAGTTCACAGGAGAAATTCGGATGGTGCTGTTACAACAAAGCAATGTTATTACACCTTGTTGTTACAGACCTGCCAGCTAACCGATGTTACACTCTGTTGTTACAGACTTGTTGGTGAACTGCTGATACAGTTGTACTGTTGACTGCTCTTGTCTATATTGTTGCTGATTTGTCCTCCGGCGGTTGCACTACAACTGTGTTTCGTTATGATAGCTGTAGGAGTTGTTAACATTGTATTTTTGGGATAGCAACCTCAGGGAAGTTTCGATTGTAATATTTTTAATTTCTAATCAAAACTTTATTAGGGAGTGGTTATAATTGTATGAGTTCTATTTTTGATCAGCATGAGAATCATAAGATTCTTTTGACTGATCTATTCCTGGATTTTCTGATGTAACCACTATATATCTCTCGGGCCTAGAGGTAGAGAGGTTAGTGGAGAAAAACGTTGTTTTGACTATGTAATTGTGTTGGGATTAATACAGATCATCCTTTTATTCCTGTTACATGTGTGATTCTATCTAGTTTCAGTTAAAGTTCCTTCTCTACCTACACCCTGCTAGGGAGGAAGGACCCTCCTTCTTAGCAGGGATTGCTTAAAGCAGTTGTGTGTATGTAGTTGTAATTCAATTTATGTATCATTAGAGTGTTGTTGCTGCTGTTCAAATGAGAATATATCTGCTTCAATTTCAATACTTTATATGTTGTTACACATGTGATAATAGAGATACCAGCTAGGCACTTATTGTGTGGTGAGCTAGATAGATCAATTGAAGTGTGATTTCAATCTTGTGGATTATTTTATTTTGCATGAGTGATTTATTTCCAACATTTTATTTTAGTAACGATTTCTTTTCTTTGAAATTACTTCTGGTTGGTGTATCGGCATAGACAGTGCAACTGTCGTTGGAATAAACAAACTTCCTTGGATTGATAATTAAATGTGTGCTATTCAATCATTTAATAAGTGATTTATATACCCCAACAGTACCCAGACTTCAAGTCGATCTTGCTGAAATATTTCGCCCCTTTGAGTTGGTCCAGAAGGTCATCGATCCATGGGATTGAGTACCTATTCTGGAAACTGATCTTATTCAGTGCCCGATAGTCAATACAGTGTCTCCAAGTCCCATCCTTCTTCTATACCAACATGATCGGGCTCCCATAGAGCAATGAAATCGGTCGGATGTGACCTTTCTACAAAAACTCCTGAATCTGCCTCTTGATTTGACTGTTCTCCATAAAAGAGCGCCGATAGATTGGTCCATTTGGCAGTGGCGCACCTGGGGTCAGATCGATGGGGTGCTTGAACTGACAGTGCAGAGGCACCCCTGCGAGTGAGATGAATATGTCCCCGTACTCCTCCACAACCCTGTCCATTTTATTTCGTGTGGAGGAGCCCTATCTAGAGGTCGTGGCCATAATATTCTTCTTGCCTTGAGGGCAGATCATCAGGATCCCAATTTTGGAAATGGGCTTACTCCAGTGTTTTGTAGTAACCAAAGAGATATCAGCAAGTGGTGGTACCTCTAGTATCCTATACAAATTATTGCCCAAAGTAACAATAACAACACGAGTCTGGGACTCATACAAAACATGTCACTTCCACAAGTATGGTTGGCCTAATAATACATCACAAACATAAAGAGGAGACATGTCACATAATACCTCATTCGTGAAGGGCTTGATGTTTTAGGGAAGGCGGAACTGTTTGTTGACGCGAAGATCCCATCCTTGGTGAAGCCACCCAATGGTTTATGGTTGTGGGTGTGTTTTGGTCAGAAAACCCAACCACTTCATGACCTCTACTGAAATGAGGTTCTTTTGTCTCCCACTGTCGATAATGAGTGTAGCGGGGAACCCTTAATCCACATCTGGGAGTGGAAGAGACGCTCCTCCTCCTCTGGATCTTCCAGTTCCTCCTTCTGGATCTTTGTGGTGGCAACGGTGGCGTTGGGATCCACATCGATAATTTGTTTCCATTTGTCATTCCCCTTATCGGGTTCTAATTTAGAGTTGGGGCATGCATCTGATTCAGAAGCCTTCATCTCGGTCACCAGTGAATGCTTGGTTCGACACTCACTTGTGTTGTGAGTGGAGCTCTTATGGAACTCACACCACTTTCCCATGTCCTTCTTCGGCTTTGCAGTATTGTTCTTTGATTGCGGCTTTGGTAGGTTGTCTTGGGCCGCCATGCCTTGGATTTTTCCTTTGTTATACTATTTGGGGGCACCTTTCCCTTGCTTTTGATTCGCAGATCCAAAGTCTCTCTTCTTCTGTTTGAATTTCTGCTCAATCTTGGCAGCATATTGGTATGTCGTACCAAGTGAGGAGATGTTGAGGGATTTCATTTCCTCCTAAATGTATTTGTGGAGAAAACTTTGGTACTTCAGCACCAAATTTTTCTTCGAACCTTTGATACCCTAATTTGTGTGCAAGGTTTGGAACATATTCGTCAGCTCATGCACATCTTGATCCCTTTGTTGGCGCAACGTAGTGTATTGTATGTACTTGTCGTCATAGCTCCCCACGAGATAATATTGTTGCTTGATGGTGTATCAGAAAGAATTCCGAGTGGTTACGACTGAGAAAAGAGAGGGTTCCCCCTCATCCATTTTCTCACAGTAGGTTTCCCACCAGTCCTGAACATGGCGGGCAGTTTCGAGGAGTGCAAAAATGATCTTCTCCTGGTCAGAAAAGTCATGAACCAAGAAATATCCTTCTAATAGAATCAACCATCTATCTATGACATTTTCATCTGTTTGTCCCTCAAATATGGGAATTTCAAATTTTACTTGTACCTTAAAAGGAGTTGCGCCTCCAGATTGGCTGCTAGATGCAGATGCGCCGCTAGTGGGCAGTCTTTGAAGGATCTGGGCAAATTTATCCATCATCACGTTCCTTTGTTTTTCGA
The DNA here is from genome assembly GCA_034641835.2 of Pinus albicaulis. Lineage (NCBI taxonomy): Eukaryota > Viridiplantae > Streptophyta > Pinopsida > Pinales > Pinaceae > Pinus > Pinus albicaulis. The sequence goes on from MU968389.1 coordinate 552,017, forward strand.
GGGCCTCCTCCAGAAATATTTTAATAGGATATTTTGCTTCCTCGTATTTATTTTTTCCCCTCATGGGCATCCGTCAAGGTTTGCGAGGTTGATCTTGTAAAGGTTCATACAGATCGAGCCCTAACTCCTTATACCACGACCTCGTTGGGGACATGCAAAGAAGGATCGAGAAAGAGAATACCGCTCTGATACCACTGATCCAAATTTTTGCAGGAACACAACATAATACAAATATGCAGTGAAAATATCACTTCATTTCATTAATACCAAAGAACTAAAATGTGTTTGTAGACAAAATGGAAATAAACTAGGCAGGGTGTTGGTAGCTTATTTCTGAAAAGAGATGTGGTGGCTACATTCCTCTGAACTATGTTACAATGAGGCACGAGGGCCTATTTATTATTGAGAAACAATGGAAAACCATAAACATCCAAAAACGTAACCCTAGGTGATGAAGCGCCAAAACTATGGGTCTCGTTTGGGTAAATTGGTACATCAACTTCCTGGGCACGTAACTTCGGCATACGATCTCTGTTTTACATGCACAATACCTCGTTAGAAATATATATCCAAGGAATAAAAATTTGGTGTGAGAAACATCAAAATAACTTCCATGTTTCTCCCGATTTTCCCAAAGAAAGTCATTTAGGGCCTCGAAATGGCTCCGGAAGTTCAAGACCCGAAAAACTGCTAAAAATAGTAAATTGTGCTACAATTAAGGAAAATGAAAAATTGAATGAAAAAATGGTGGGGCCCCATGTGGAATAGGTGGGTGGACACCAATATCCACTTGTATCATTGTGCCACATATTTCCAAGGGATTTTTAGATATTCGAGGTGTTAGGGCACGTCAAGATGTAAACTATGTTGCTTAGTTGTTTTATGCCCATGGCTGGACGTGAGACTTGACTTGGTAACTTTTTAAGTGGGATGAGTGAATATTGGACATGAGTAGAATAATATGAGTTATAACTCATTCTTAATTGAACAAGGCATAGTCTAGTTGTAGTAAATGAAACTTGGTCAAGTTGTCGTAGTCAAGGAAGGACTTGGTTGGGTTCCCAAGTCTAAACAAAAATAAGGCTAGTTATGCGGACATGATATTTAAGGAGTGACAGGGCATGAAAATGAATGAAAAGGTGTGATAAAACATGCTATATAGTTTCAATGCATGTCGAGGAGTGTTGGGGAGTGTCAACGCATCACAAGGGAGAACTAGTTCAAAGTGCATGGACACGAACGAATAAGGGTGTCTACTAGGGAGTGTTAGTGAATTCCAGTTGTCCCATGGAAGGAGTGTGTTAGGATAATTTAATAATAGGAATTGCAGGAGGAGAGCCTAAAATTGTGATAAGGGGATGGATAAAATAGTTTCAGACAAAGGGATACTTTTGGCTAGACACAAAACTATTTTTTCAATGACTTGGTTGGGTTCCAAAGTCACAAAAAAGTAAGGCTATATATGAGGACATGACAACTAGGGAGTTCCAAGGTGTGCAAGGAATCGTAGGAAGTGCTAACACATGATAGAAAGTTCGAAGGCATGTTATGAATTCCAAGATGTGCTAGGTTCTAGGGTGCGGTGCCAAGGCATGCAAGGGAGTGCTAGGGAAACATAAGGGAGGACTAGTTTCAATTGCATGGAAATGAATGAATAAGAGTGTATGATAGGGAGTGTTAGAAATTTCTAGATGTTCTAAGGAGGGAGTGAAAAGGTATTCTAGGTAGTTCCCAGGCATGATAGAGTGCTAGGAAAGCATGCCAATATGTGCCAATGTGTTCCAAGGAGTGTTAGGGAGTCCTAGAGAAACGCAAGGGAGAACTATGTCATAATTCATGAAAATGAACACATAAGAGTTTGTGATTGGAAGTGTCAGTGAGTTCCAGGTGTGCTAAGGAGGGAGTGGAAAGGTATATTAGGAAGTGTTAAGGCATGCTAGAGGCCAAAGTCACATTCAAATATGTCTTAGGTGATAGGGTGTACCAACACATTCCAAGGAGTTTTAAGGAATGCTATGGAAACACAAGGGAGCACTAGGTAAAAATGCATGGAAATGAATGAATATGATTTGGTAACTAGGAGTGTCAATGAGCTCTAAGTGTGCTAAGGAGAGAGTGACAAGGTATGCTAGGTAGTGCCAAGGAATGCTAGAGTGCTAGGGCGCCATGCCAAGACGTGTCAGGTGTTAGGGTGTGCCAATGTGTGCTAGGGAGTGCTAGGGAGTGTCACAGAAACACAAGGGAGAACTAGATAAAAATGCATGGAAATGAAAAAATAAGAGTGTTTGATAGGGAGTGTCAATGATTTCTAGGTGTGTTAAGGAGGGAGTGATAAGGTTATATGCTAGGCAGTGCCAAGATGTGCTAAACTACCAAGGCATGTCAAGAAATGCTAGGGTGTGTTAGGGAGTGTAAAATCATTCCAAGGAATGTAGGGGATGCTAAAAAATTCCACATAGTGCTAAGGAATTTAATGCCAGATGCTATGGCATGTCAAGGTGTAAATTGTGTTGCTTAGTTGTTTTACGACCACAGTTGGATGTGATGAGCCTTGTATCGGTAACTTGTTAAGTGGGATGATTTAAGATTGGCCATGAGTAGCCTAAGGTGAGTTACAGGTAGTTCTTAGGTGAACAAGGCATATATTTAATTTCTACGACACATGAGAATTTTGGTTTAGTATTATAATCTTTGATGCAAATACACTCAAGTACCACAACACATCTAATTTTCATAATGCAATCTACACACATCAGGGAATCAACTAGTGCACATGACAATTTTTAACTTTTTCAAACTGTTCTTCATTAAATTACAAAATATACTAGAATAGGCTAGAGCTTTCGTATGAGGGATCATGGCCCTTTAAAATCACACTGATGCAAGGAATACAACGAGGGCTTGGTGTTAGTCCTTTGAGAACTAATCTACGCTAAACAAGACAATACTTGACCCACTTTTTTATGGTGGCCACACATATCCCTTTCCGTGCACATGTCTTGAACACATCTGGAAGGTCCTCTTGTCTACCATTATGTAACTCCTTAATCTGCCTCTATCAATGAACTCAACTCCTTTAGTTTACTGAACTCTTCTAAAAAAACATTGCCCTCTGTATACCTGTTTTTTCCTTTAAGGTCTGCAACACTTAGGTTTTTTGATTAGTTGTTCACAGCTCCGTTTGTGAACAACTATTTGGTCTGCCCACTTTTTCCATACTCTTGCTCCAAGGTGACAAGTCTAGGGCTCTGGAGGTTTCCCTTCTTCTCACTGACTCAATCCTCTACATTAGAGTGAACTAGGGTTAATTTGCAAGCCCACTTGACTGCTACTTTAGTCCTTCAAAGTCAGCAAGTCTTTAGGCCAAATACACCTACCCTTATACCAATATTGTTTTCGTTCACAAGTACAGGACTTGGGGATATTCTTTGATAGTCACCTAACAACCCTCCAACTGTACTTGACTGAAATCAATTTTCCCAACCTCAGTCAATTCTTTTACTAATCTAGTGCCCACAACACTGCCCTCATCTAGGGCTATTCAAATATGTCGCCTAATAGTGATTTGAGCCCTCTCAAAATCATTATTATTATGTACCAAATTCTTTGTTGTCCAATCTATGGACAAAATTGAACTAATCCTCTTATCATCATTCTAATAATTTGTATATGACTGAACTAAGATCACAAATCATCCACTAACCATCCATTGACTAAATATTTATAGGATGCTTCATATCTCTGTCCAAAACTCTATGGACAATCCACCAAAATCAAATCCTCTTGATGTCAATCCATTCCTCATATGGAACATTTATTCCGCTCAATATTCTACTCAGGTTCCACCTTCCTTTTGATTTTCTATCTCTGCAAATACTTTTGTAAACCATCTTCCAAATCTGTGGTATATATTGCAGAGATAAACCTCTCTCTAAGGGTCATGACCCCTCTTCTTAAATGCATATTTGTCACAGTCTTAAGGGAATACCAATTAGGGAAATTTTGAGGTCTAAAATGGTCCTCCTAAGGAAATTATAAAATAATAGTGGAAATAATAAAATAATGTTTGATTACATCATCAAATTTTAGAGGGAAAAAAGGAAAAACTATTTTTTCAACTCGTATTTTCAAGTTATCTCCCTATGGGTTTACTCAGATTTCGAGCGGAAACACTCATTGGATTCATAATTTGATTTCTCATCCAAGGAGTACCCATGTTTCATACTTTTGATGGACCTTGCTACACGAAAAATGAGAAATACATGAAAAACGTGATTGCAACATGTTTTTTCATGTATATCTTACTTTTCATGTAGCAGGGTCCATCGAAAGTATGAAACATGTGTACTCGTTGGGTGAGGAATTAAATTTGGCATCCAAAGAGTACTCCCACTTGAAATGTAAGAAAAACCTTAGGGAGATAAGTTGAAAATACGAGTTGAAAAAGTAGTTTTATTATTTTAATATTTTTACTTTTTTTACTCTAAAAATGGTGAATCATCCCCCATGGTTGACATCATCATCTTGAATCCTATTGGTCTTTATAAAGTTTATTTTTGTTGTACTTTTTTCTTAGGAGGCCCATTTTAGACCTCAAAATTCCCCTAATGTTATGGACTGAACATGCTAGGAAACCTACCTAACTAGGGAATTATACTTGTATTCTAATTGATTTGGAACAAACCCTATCCTTCCATAACAAAAAAAAAACATCTCTTGCCTTCATAAGAGACTCGACCTAGCTCATATGGATCCATAAATTCATGTCGTAGGTATTGGAATATGTTGCATTTTCATCCCATGTATGCCTCAAATCAGCTCCGCGTTTGGTGGCACTATTTGGGGCACATACATTGGTTCCCATCTGGAACATGGTAACACGTCTGGTCCTTCTAACGAGAAGAAAATTTATTATTTTGGCTAGCACCACACCAACAACCTCTAGTGTTCGAGATTTTCTATGTTCCACAATACTACCTTCTCATCATATCCAGCACTAGCTAGTAATCTTCCAACCTCCTACGTTGTCGACTCCAATTTTTCGAGTGCATACGACACATGTAATGGAAAAGAATATGCATGTGTAGTGATTATTTTTATGCCAAATAATATAACCACCATTTCTGTTGTGCAATAAATCTTGACCAATTTCCATCACTGTTATGCAACCAACTCACAAAATAGAAGAAAATATAGATCAACAACTTAAAAATTATCCACTTTTAGGGTTAAACCTCCTTTAAATTACATAAATGAACAACTCTTGGATAATTCAAATGAAAAAACCTCATTTCTATGTATATGAGTCTAAGGGGTCACAATATAATTAGAGTATACATAACAATAATAATGTAAAGGCACAACAATAATAATAGTGGGCTTCTATGGGGCGCAATAACAAAAATATGGGGACTAAATCGGCACAAAAATAACAATAATGGGGCTACGCTAAAAATAACAAAAAGGGGATACAATAGTATTTTAGGGCCCTAATTTTTATAGGTCAATTTGGGCATCGTCCCAGCCAAGACCAGTATGAATAGAGTCTATCATCCCTTAATTCAGTTGCTACATGCCCTAGAGAAGTCATTCCACTAATGGCTTTAATTCATGAGAGTTTCAATGTTTGAAGTATAGTTAAAATGATCCATTGAATCATCAATGCTCATTTGAATGGGAATAAGTGCGTTTCAAAGCACTTACCCCCATGCAAGGGTGCTCTACAAAGCACTTCCCGACATTTAAGGGTGCATTGGTTTACTAGGAGCGAAATCATCATTGTTCTAGGAATATACGCATGTCCAATGCCTTCTAGAAGAGCTCATTGGTGTCATACTTCGAATACATGTGTTCATCCATCACCATTGAACCTGAAAGATAAACTGTTAAGCAATATCAACATAAAATTCACCTTAATGAACCTAAGAAAGCATTGTAACATTAACGATAATACTTAGAAGGTCTAGGCTAGAGACATGTTCTGGCATCGTTAAGCATAGAAGTTGTCACTAATTTTTTTGTGATACATTCTGAGTGCGAAATCCTACTCCATGTACTTAAATATATCGTACCTCTTCCATGTACCTTTGGGTATATAGGGCAGTGTTCTAGTACGAAAAGTATAAGGGGGTGCTCTCACTGTGCGGTTTCACATTAGACAACACTATTACAAACTTGGGCATCCATGTACCTTTGGGTATATTTGGGAGGAAAAATTTAGGTTGCTTACCATCCATAAGTAACAGAGTCGACTACCTTGTAACTTGTGATACGTCGAACACAACATTTGGGGAGATTGCCTGCCTGTACTTCTTGGTTCGCTAGGAGGTTTCTACAGTGCACAATTACTTGGTAATCCTTTTGCCTAGTATCAACCTTTTATTTTTTTATTTGTTTTTGTAATAAAATCAATCAATCATCATGGAATAAGAACAACCCTTTCCCCGTCGTTCCCGTAGAGTCATGTTTAAGCCACCTTTACCACCGGAAGCCATTTCTCGTCGATGAAGGCGACCCCGTTCTACTGAATCCAGTACCATCAGTACCTATGGTGCATCATCTTCATCACATCTACCAGAGTTGTCTCAAGTCGTTTCTACACATCCTGGTTTATCTACTATCGTCGAAACAAAGTCCTTGTCGCTACCTGTGGACACTAAAGTTCCAATTAATGAGACCATACATCCAGAACCTGACGTTGTTCAACTTGAAATTTATATGGATCTCGTTGTTCTTTTACCAAAAAATCTAGATCCTGAAGTCGAATGACAAACAGTTTTTACTGTATCAGTCGCTCCTCAGTCATCCATAGCCATTGAGTCCTCCCTTTTATCGCGCAGTCAACCACCTGAAATATATCTCGGGCCTGATAGCGAAATTCTTCCACCTAGTTTGATTTTGATTGAGGAAGAACCTCAAAAAGAAGAAATACCCTCAACTCCAACTCATTTTGGGTCGGGGCTTTATCTTTACGATTAATTTGCACTGCTTTAGTTGATCCTGTTTCAATCCAAGTTTCCATAGATCCTATAGGGTATTTGTTAGTGTGAATTCTAATCGCAAGCATACGAAAAAATCTCACTTTATCTGTGCATAAGAAACAACCCTAACATCAAAGATGGTTGTCAATTTCCTTATATCTGCAGTTAGTGATCAGAATAAATGCTACAGAAATCCAAATCTATGTAGTTAAAGACATTAAACAGAAAAAAAATAAGCAAGAGTTGCTCCATGCATCCAATGAACAAGACAAGAATTTTTTAAACAATTTTTTGTATTATGACACTTGGGAAGGGAACATAGAAAGATGTTACCAGTCCCCCTCAATGGGATGGGTTCTTGTATCTCCTCAGTGCTTCATAGCTAATATCTCTCTCTCTTGATGGTACAAAAAAGCCAGACAAAAATGGAACTCAAAGGGAGCTCACAAGAAAAAAGTAGAAAAATATGACAATGATGGGAGGATCAAAGTTAGACCAAAAGTATAAATCAAGAGTGATCTCTAGGCAACAAAAGGTAGTGAATGAATGGAAAAACCCTTCTATTTATAACAAAATATTGAGTTAGTCTAGATATTGGTGCATAATTAAAATATTATTAACCAAATCTAGATCGAACTTTTATGGAATATTTTATTATTTTTGTTGGAGGGAAAAAGAATTTTAATTTGGTCAAATTCCTTTATTTATAAATAATAAATAAATAAATGATTTATTTATTATTTTAAGAATTTGGTTGAGTAATAATTAAATAAATAATGATTTATTCAATTATTTATAAATGATTTAGTCAAATTTAACAAGGAATATTATTAAATAATGTTTTAAATAATTATTCCTAGAAAACAATAAGATAAATAATGATTTATCTAATTGATTTTCCTGTTTTAAGTTAAATATGACCAGGAATATTAATTAAAATGTGGTTTAATTAATTATCCCTTAAGGAAAATCAAACAAATAAGGATTTATTCAATTATTCCTCATGGGGTTTCCTGTTTAGACGAGAAACAACTTAATAAATTATGGGTTATTAAGTTATTTTTCATCGTGAAAGCAATTTTACTATGGTAAAATTGGTCTTACATGGTGTACTTTAGTCCATATAATAGTAACAGGTTAGATGACCAAAAATTGGTGTAACAAATTTCCCCCCAATGTGCGAGTGTTAGGAGCTAATCGTATGACCAAAGTACGTTGTAAGAACTCAATTGCTAGACAATGACGGGGAGTCAGAGAGAGAGAAATATAAGGCAGACTGAAGCGTGAGAGGACAAGACCCTAAGGAGGTGAAAATTATAGGTGTGACAAGTTTCTTTTATGAGCGAGTACATATTCTACATGAGGCAGGGGAGGCATACCTATGCCCACCGAGATAACAAAGTACAAAGAATAATGATGCATCCAAAAAACAAGGGAATGAACTATATAGTACATGCTGGCATAAACATGGGCTAGATAAAAAAACATGATAATGGATCCCACATACATACTGTCCCTGGGACAATAGCCAGGAGTTATAAAATAATATCTGAGTACATGAGATATAAGTACAACCAAAGAGGCCCTGTAAAACATGAAAGGGCTCTAAAAATCTGAATAATACATGCAAACTAAAAAAGGCGCTGCAGGCAGCTAAGGCCAGAGCCATCAAATCTATGGAGCTGCATCCAAGGTTATAGTAGAGAGGTCATAAGGGCATGTGGGGGGTACCTGAAGGGCCACCCCCTCATGAGGTCTGAAAACATCTCACACACACCCGGGAATCGCTGGTACAATCTATTGCATCACTAAAACATCAAGAATACAGATCTTGATCATGCGATGAGGAGCTGGAATTGAGAAAAAATCAAGTCAAAGGGCAATAAAGGGTCCCTTTTCTTGATCTGAGGCACCGAACAAGATTGGAAGCTAGAACCAAGGTACACCGCCCTATAGACCCGACTTCTGGAATGAATAAGCTGATGTTGACATAAGGAGGTCCGCCATAGGTGAGGTAATAAGGGATCCTCACCAAAGGCATAAGGGATAAAAGTAGAGAGACTGGTAGACTGACGCCAGGGATGATGGTAGAATGGGGGGTACTGAGTAGCGGGCTGACGAATTCCCTTGTTAGAGCATAAAGGGCATGGATGACCTGGAAGCTACTGACTCAACTCTGGAGGGGATAGGGGACAGTATGATTGAAGACTAAAATGTGCGACACGAGAGATGTAAAAATAAATGAAGGATGGAAGACTGTGATAGGAGAAAAATGGGACTTGAGATAGATTCCATGGATGCGACGATGACTCAACTCAGATGCTCTAAAAAGGGTGACTCGATGATGCTACCACACAGAACAGGGTCGATGGGGACCATAAAAACATGAGTACAAGATGGTTACTCACGACGAAAATAGACACGAGCGTGGAAAAGTTTGAAGGCAAGGTGGTGCCCTAAGTACAAGTGTTTCAAGTGAGGAAATTTGATTTTGAGAAGCGGTGAAGTGACCCTTCTTAGAAAAAATGTGTCTAGGTGAAGTATCAAATCACCAAAAATGAAAGGATACCCATTTGAGAGCTCATTCAGAGCTTTCCAAAAGTGTTGACATTTTTAAAACCTAGCTACGGTTTGGTCGCAGCTAGCGAAATAAAAATATGGAGTTTCTCTTTTAATAAGGCATTTTCCATCCAACTTGATTCATTTGCAAGTGTGGCTATGGTGAATGTAGAGAGGAGAAAATGCCCTAAATCTTGCGACTATCGTAGCAGACAAACCGAACATTGGAATCGAGATCCTTCAGTTGTAGGTAAGAGGCCTAACCATTCTCTTTCAATTCAGTGGATTAAAGTTTCAGATTAGGCACCCAAAGCCTAGGAACATGCCAGGTCACACTTTTTGGGGTCTATTTTTCGAGCTGGGTAGCAGGTAATGGGAAAAAAATACGACCTTTCCCAGGAAATGACCTAAAAAGTGTGACCTATCAGAGAAAGGGGGTTTCATTGTTGTTTTTGGCTAAGAGATGGGATTTTTATGGTTGAGGGGCATAGGTGCCCCCAAGCATGTTATGGTCATGCTAAATGTATGTAGAAAATTGGAATCTAAACACATTTTTATGATGTGGTTCACCATTTGTTTACGTTATGGTTATCTTCTATGGGAAGAATGGATAGATACAATTTGAGAAAGGGAATGGAGGATTAAAAATATCTATTGCTACTACATATATGAAGCAAATGGACTAAATTTTTGGGTTCACATACATGGTGTCACTACCCCAAAGAGTGGATTTGGATATAATAATGAACTGGTGCTCACCTAGAAAACACACAGGTTGGTCAACAACAATGTCTAGGGGACTAGGTTGTTGATGTAAGATGAAGGAATGATGAGGGGGATCATCCCTAGAGTGATCTGAAGTGATATGGGACTCTAGAGGTTCTTCTAAATGGGTTAGAATAATGGTACTAGAGTCGACACTACCAGATGCACTAGGAGGGTTGTGGAGAATTTCTTCTCCTGGACTCTCAAATGTGGGTGCCCCCTTACCCAAACATTGGGTGTCAATGTAATGGCCACAAGGTGTATGTGGTTCGAATGCATGGGTTCGATGTAAGGGGGGATAGATAAAGTCAAGGGTGGTGATTGCTTCCATAATGTCATCATCACAATAGAATATGGATTGATTGGTGGAAGAAAGACCACGTGGTGTGGCGAAGCTACCTAACTCATCATCATGAGAAGAGAGGTTCAAATTCACATCATCATGGAGGGTGACCAAAAAACAATTAGATGAAGGATCCACCGATGTTGAGACCAAGGTGATCGCTGAAGGGAGGTCATGCGAAATAGAAGGGAAAGCCCCAGAGGGGTCTTCCACCATTGATCTCATAGATCATGATAGGTAGAGGATAGTGGCTGAAGACTCTGTCATCTCGACATTGGTAGGGGGAATGTCAATGGGAGTGGATGTGTCCTCTGGCGCTGTCGAAGCATAATGCACAAGTAAAGGAGACACAGACTCATGGTGGTCAGCCTCGTACTGGCGAACTACATCCAAATAGGTGCGATAGTCTGCAAGGCGGGGACAGAGGTGGGTATAATGGCCATGGAGATCACACAAATCATAGGGGTGGTTCGTGTGCACAGTCTTGGGTTTCTTGGATGCAATCGGTAAAGTAAAAGGGGCTTTAGGGACCTTAGACCCAGGAAACATGACATTAACCATGGGCTTGATACGAGGAAATTCAGGAAAATTATGGGTGGCGTGATCGACAAGATCACATAAAGCACATGGAGGGGTATGCTTTGGAGGTTGAGGAGGAGTAGGGGTTGTCTGGGTAACTATGTTCTTAGGTGAATTTTTGTGGGATTTTCCCCCCTCACCCGAGGCTTTCGCAACAAGAGTATTTTCTTGGTGAGGTGGCTGAGGCATAGAAGCAAAGGGAGGGGTCATGGCGACTGGTTGGACCGGGGTCCAAGATTTATAAGGTTTGGGCTTACCGGGCGGGATAGTGGCTGGGGGATCAATGTACCATACTGGGATCCCTAGGGTCATGTTAGGAAGAGACAAGATAGCCATAACAAGTACCGAAAATACTCTAGGATGGAGAGAAAGAAACGATATCTGACCAGAGGGGTAATGGCCAAGCAAGATAGCTCCGAGATGGTTAATTCTAGGGGGAACTGTTACAGGGGGATATATAGGATCATCATCACCAGATACATATGAGGGGCCTTGAGGAGGGGGTCCTGAAGGCTGAGTCGAAGTACTAGGAGCAGGTTACGGAGGGCGGGGCTGCTGGCTAGTCGAAACAGTCCGTTTGAGGTTTGATCGAGACGATTGCATCATGCAAACATTCGACGAGCTATGGTCAGAGATGAGAGGGGGAAGACTAGGGAATGAACCAAGCAAAGAGGAGTCTTTATAGACTCCAGGTGACACACTGGTCGGATGTTTGACTATTTTTTTACTGGCCACCGAAGAGATAATGGACTCAAGAGAGGTCTGAGACTTCAGTTCGTAATATGTCAACTGAACGATGGTGATGATCTTTCCATTATGAAGAAATAAAATATTACGCTGAACCGCAGATGTGACAGCAGACATCACATAAGTGTAGCTATGACCCAATAGAATGTTGTAGTCTAAGGGGGCATCAATGAATTCAACGTCAACACAAACATTCTTACCCACAAGATTAATAGGAATATTGCGGAACATGCCAAGGGGCTGAGAAGAGTGGACGGGGATAACTCGAGTGATAAGAGTTTCTTCCAAGCAGAAGCATACATTCCATAGGTGGATTCCCCCTCTTCAATGATACAATGGGAGACGTTGGCATTCCGGATCTTGACAGGGATTTGGAAGGTGACGGGTGCAGGAAGGGGGGGATGTTCTGACTTGTCGATGTCGAAGACAATCAAACGATCATTTGAAGGATCCATAGTGCCCATAGCAGTTATTAGAGATTTTTTTTGTGAAGGGCACGACTAGAGAACTTCCAGCATTGACATGGCGGTAGGGGATTGTGCCAAGTCATCTACTATACTGTAAGAGTGGGAAAATTTACCGGAAGCAACGTTTCGGCATAATGGTCCCTTGGGGATCTTGGTATGAACCTCTGACTTAGGCTGAGGGATTTGTAAAGGACCATTGGGTGTCAAAAGAGGCTTCGTGAGACTTGAAGATGGGGGCTCTGTAGCAGACGTAGCGGGGGGCTTGTTGTACTAACGAGATCAAGTCTAAAGGTTGAGGTCAATGGTATTGGGTTGGTCAGAGTTCATCATGGGGATCTGGTAATCAGAGGTACCATATGGAGGAGGTTGAGTGGCCATCTGACTTTCAAGGGGTTGGACAGTCACATATCCTTGCTGGGGGGAAGGATTGGTAAACACAGTCGGTTGGATAGGGGCAGCATTGGAAGGAACTGAAGGGGAGGCTTGTTGTCCTCGGGATGCTGCTTGAGCTTCCCACGTCTGACGCATCTGAGGTAAAAAGGACAATCATGGGTATAGTGACCATAGACACCGCAACAAGAATAAGGCTTATTCGTGCGAATTGGTCAATTTAAAATCCAATCATATCCCTAGCGGTCATAGGCGAAGAAAAAAGGTGAACCCAAAATTTTGAATATGCCTAAAATTTTGGGTGTTTTTTGTTGAAAAGTGTAACTAGATTTGGTCTTAATAATGACTTTTGTAATTGTTATATTATGTAGTTGATGTAAAGAAGAAAAATAAAATTATTATTGTAATACTTGTCTCATGGGTTTCATGAGCAAGGAATTTTATTTTTAGTAATGGCTCCCATTGTGAGCCTTTAGGATTTGTCATCTAGTCATAAAATTCAATGTGAGTCTATGTCATGCATGAAGGACCCTTCTTGGTCATGTCACACATTTTTATGAGTCATTAAATAAGTATGAAATTCCTCCAAGACAAGTACAAGACCTCTCCTTCAAGTTGGCTATAAGATGTAGTAAATAACCTCCTCCAAATGATACGTCGGCTCACCCTCCTTCATGTCAGCTAATTTGAGGGGGAAACCACTATAAATATGCAGCTTGGTGTTACACAACATTTTTTCACTATCCCTGCAATCCCCATCCCACACATTGGAGGCTCATTTCTATGACCAAAATAAAGTGTCATGCCTTGCAAATACCATCATTGCATCCCTTTCCATGAGTATAAAATTCCTTCTGTTGACCATTTCCTGAATAGACCACAAAAAACACCTGTTTTTCCCTTGGCGCTGGTAGCCCATTATGCCCTTGCGCCGATGAGGATGATTAACACTAGTCCCCACGCCAGTTGGCAGTTTGTCTCAGTTAGCTGCCCGCGCCAACCTGTTTATGGAAAGTTTTTTAAAAATAGAGGCAAAGTTTCGATCATAAAAAATTTGTGGATGAGTCATAGGGAGTGGTTCGTCTGAATAACCATGGCCTTCCTCCTTTGTCCTCTTGTTTCCACCTTTTGGGGAAACCTCCCATGGGATAAGGCCTCCCTTCCACCATAGTAGGGATCCTAATCTCCTCCTCTCCCTCTAAAAATACAACCATATTCCATTGATGAGCTAGCTGAATTGAAGATATTATAGCAGAAACGCTGGAGAGATTTCTATTCAAGATAGAATGGAAGAGTCCCTTATTGACAGAGCTTAGGCTTGTGCCTTGATCCCGTCCAAATTACCTGACATTCGTTGAGACATGCTTCAATTGAACCCCACTAAAGGAGGCTGCGACGTCAAGGCTTGGTTGTAACTCTTTCTTCTATTAATATATATGTATAACTATTGTCTGGTTCCCATTTTGCGTTGATGTATTTTATTTGATGCAATATGCTTAACCCTCCTTGATTGGTTAGTAGTTATGAATGAGATTTTTGTTTCGTATGCTGCTCTTGTTTGTTGATCTTGTGCAGGTATCCATGCATCGCTGCGAAAGGATCGTGACTTTCCGAGACAGGAATCAAGAGGCCACCATAATAACAACGGCAACGACAACGTTGGACTCCAGGTAGGTTGATCTACCTCATCTATTTCATTCATTAATTAGGATCCTACACTCTAGTTTTTCCTTTTGTTACTAGATGCACTCTAGGGCTAGAGGGATCGTCTCTGTCCGCAGAGAGGATTTACCTTCATAACAAAGTGGTGACTCCGCTGGGGATCAATGTGAGTTTGTCTTTTTGTCCTTGTCAAGTTGACTTTGGTTGTTTGCTTGCTTTTCTATCTTTTTTGGTCTGTTTGCTTGTTTAGAATCCTCTTGTTCAGCTCCAGAGTGTCAAGATTGACCTCTACTCATTGGTTTTCCCATTTTCCTGTAGATATCCGGTTTGGTGCGTTTTTTGGTTAAAATAGTCGCGCCGATTGGTGCATGTTGCTTGTGTTTCACTGGCGCCAACCCTTATTTGGCACATATTACTACCTTATAGTTGCGCCGAATCCTGTAGGGTTTGGTTTGACCTTCCTTTTGAGTTTTTTGGTTAGTTTTGCTTGCCTTTGGGTGGATTTCTGATTTGCAATTGTTTCGTTGAGATTGTTTTGATTGTCATTGGCTTGATCTTCTAAGTTTTACATCCATTTACTTATCAGTGCAGTTTATGGCCTTAGGGTTTCTGAGTGTCTTAGCTCACTGAGCCTTCTGATTGGAAGTCGAGTATTTTGATTCTTGTCAGTCTCATATTTAGATCAATTGCGTTTAAGTCTTTCTTGATTCTTTGAGCATCTGTTTTGGTTGAATGATCATTTTTATTTTCATTTGGTTCTTCTTATCGCTGCTTCGAGCATAGATCACATTGCTTTTTTGGGTCATTTCAAAGCTTTCTCTTTTTTTGGAAGAGTGCATCATTGGTTTGAGTGCATTTTTGTGTTTGTGTCACTTTCATCGAATTAGTCGGTTTAGTTCTTTACATTCGCAATCCTAGAACTAGTGTTTGTTTTGTTTTTTTGGGTAATTAGTGCATTGTGTGCTTCATTTCATTGAAAAAGCCAAAAAATTGCGTTCTTTCATTTGCATAGAAAAAGAAAAGTTCTTTTGCATAACTAGTGCTTGATTAAATAGGAAAGAATTTTTCATTTTTCGCTTGATTGTATTAGATGCATTAGTGGATTTCTTCATTTGATTTCATTGATTGCTATTGCTTAAAATATCTCTATCCTTCTCTTAATTAGCGTTCATTGAATGGAAAATGGTGCTCATTTGCATATAGTTTTCATTTATGAAATTTGAGATCAAAATTCGGTAGGGCCTTGAAACTGAAACACTAATTCAAGATCAACTATAAAATCAATTGAATCAACCTAAGGAAACATTGGAACCTAACGCGAACATTTTAGTGGTCTAGGCTAGAGACATGTTTCGACGTCTTAAAACCTAGTAGCTGTCGTTCACCTTCTGGCTTTAGACAGTGCTAGTACAGACTTGTGCTCCCCGTACCATCGAGTATATAAAGGGAGACCCCTCTAGGTTAAAATCATTTATCCATAGGAAGCTGAGTCTGCCGCCCTATAACCATGATACACTGAACACAACATTCGGGGAGACTGCCTGCATGTACATTAAGTTCTTGGTCATTTTTCTTTCATTTGATCACCTATATGGTAGTTCACGGAAACTTGGTACACCCTCTTACTTAGATTACCTGAGTAGTCATTTCGAATTTTTCATGACTCCTTAAAAAGAGAAGAGATCATCGAGCACTTGTCCTTTCACGCTCGTTTGAAATTGAAAGTGGCTAGAGTAATCTTTTTTTTGTTTCTCGACTCTTAAAACATGAAACAACAAAGTCCTGTTTCAATGTCGTAAAATTAATTACCCACAATTACATGCCTGTTAAAAGTTTGTTACTTGGCTTGTTTTTGTTTTTTCTTAGATTGATCTTGAAACCTTTGTTTGGATATCTCATTTTCCTTCCTTCGTTGAAATACTGTCATACTGGGGGAACCACCAGTTTCGTCATCTTCCTCACTGTCGCCTATTGGTAGTTCTTTTCCTGACGTTTCTTACGAAAATAACAAAGTCCTGTTTCAATGTCGTAAAATTAATTACCCAAGATTACATGCTTGTTAAAAGTTTGTTACTTGGCTTGTTTTTGTTTTTTCTTAGATTGATCTTGAAACCTTTGTTTGGATATCTCATTTTCCTTCCTTCGTTGAAATACTGTCATAGTGGCGGAACCACCAGTTTCGTCATCTTCCTCACTGCCGCCTATTGGTAGTTATTTTCCTGACATTTCTTATGAAACCCCTTAGACCACTAGGTCTGCCAAGTTTTCGCAGCCTATTCTCCTGATTGTTTTACCTCTCGTTACTCGATCTCCTCCTGAGGAGTGATTTGAGTTCAATTGGCCTCCTTTAGGTGCTTGGTCTGGTTTTGGAGATGAGGAAGAATTTCCTCCTCTTACTTCAGGATCACCATTTATAGCGGCTGCTATACCTCCGAGTCCTTGTCGTCTCTTTGACGATCTTACGACTTCATCAGATATGGATTCTTCGAGTCCTGTTGCCAGTGAATGAATGCCTGTTTCTACAGGAGAATATCAACTTTCCCCTGAAGATCTTCCACATGTTTCTGTTCAATATTCTCCTCGATCGGTGTCACTTCCACCTGGTTATCCAACTTTGAGTTAGATTATGTTTGGTGTTGCATCCATAGGAAAATCCAGTACGTCAACTCCCCCTAGGAGTTTGGTCCTTCCTTAGTTGGGACTGTCACATTCGACACTGAGTTCTTTGGTAACTGTTACGTCTGTCCCAGTCCAACCTACCGTTTGTGTGGCTTTGTCTATGCCGGTTGTTACGACGTAGTCGTCGGAATATTTTCACACTCGCAGGTCTATAGTTCTTAATCCCACGTTGCCTGTCAATCAGGGTCCGAGAAGATCACAAGCTCGTGCTCCAGAGACTGCAATTATTGGTACAACTACGAATACCCCTATGGTTTCTACCTATAATTTTTATGAGAACATGTTGGATATCCACTAACGATATGCTCCTTCTCCGGATACTCAATCTCCTGTGGCCCTGTCTGCTTCTAGTATGACCTCGACTGTCCCTATGATTCTTGGCAGCTTCACTTTTGAAGAGTATTTGTTGGCTGTTCAGCAACATAGCTCTCAGGGTTTTCAACCACCCCAAGTTCCTGTCAATCCTCCTCATCACTATGATGCTGTCGGCAACCCCGTCTATTCATTTCCTATTGATCCTAATCAGGCTGTATATTTGCCTCCAGCAAATCCTCATCAGACTGTTACTCATCAAGGAACTTTGTTACAAGGACAACCCTTACAGGGAAAACCTTCAGCCCAACAGGGACAGTTCTTTGGTCCTCAGGGACAACCTGACGGTCCGCAAGGTCATCCTTCGATCCAAAAAGGACAACCCTCTGGTCCTTCAGGTCAGCCTCAACTAGGAATGCCATTGTTGCTGGCAGGCCAATGTATCCACCACAAGGACAAACTCTTGTACAACAACATTAGCCGTACATTCAGTATGGCCACAACTTTGTGCAAAAAGGAAAACCCTATGGTCCTGCTCCGAGTCAATCTGGTCATCAAGGACAGCCTGGTCCATCTCGACCATTAGGCCAACCTCTTCCACAAGCGCAGCCTGGTGGATCTCATTATCCAGGCCAACCTGTTATACAAGGGAAGCCTGCTCAACTAGCTCAGCAACCGGTTCAACCTGTTCAACAACCAGTTCAATCTGTTCAGCAGCTTGTTCAACTTGCTCAGTAGTCGGTTCAACTTGTCTATCCGACTCAGCAGGGTCTACCTGTTCATTAGCCCGCTCAACCTGCTCAGCAGGGTCCACTTTCTCAACTCCAAGGCGCTTATTACCCTCAAGGACAATATCAAATGGTATATAATTCACCCCAAGGTTTCACTTATTACTCTCAGAATCAATCTCAATTGGTGTATAATCAACCTCAAGGCCATGCTTACATTCCGCAACAGAATCCATACGTTGCTCAGCAAGGACCTTAATGGTATTCTCATAATTAGTACCCTAGTCCTCAACCCCAGTATTAGTAGAATTATCAAGCTTATAACCCCTATGGTCAGAATCCGCCGGGACAAAACATATGGGGGCAGAATTTCTTGCAGGCTGGGTGGAATGTTAACACAGGTCCTTATCAAAGACCTCTAATGCCTTTTAATCCTTGTTTGGTCTAAAATACAGATGCGAATTAGAGTTTCATTTACTATTAATCCGGGTAAGTAAACTTTGAGGATCATCCAATATATATGGACTTAGAGACAAACTAAACTAAGCTAGGTGGAGAAATGCCAAAGTTCCCTTATAGGAAGTCTTTCATTGGGATCTCCGACACTTATTTAGTAATTTAACAAAATGAAATCTAAAGACATTGTGACAAGTGTAAGAAATATTAAAGCTCCCTTACAAGAGAATGTTCATTAATATTTCTAATCATCTTAATCATCAAACTATTTAAACTAATGAAATTAAAGCACTTAAACCTAATTCTAATTGATTGCATGAAATGTTAAAGCTCTCTTACAAGAGACTATTCATTTATATCTCAAGCATATAAATCAGAAACTTGAACTAATGAAATCAAACATTAAATAACAAATCAGATTCATTGAAGGAAACATTAATACTTTCTTACGAAAGGTCATTCATTAATATTCCAAACATATGAACCTAATAATTTAATCTATTGAAATTCACAAACAACATAAAATAAAAGCCTACTAAAATAAAAGTGTACTTAAAATAAAAGTGTACTTTCTAGGCAATGGGGATCCTTCCAAGGATTCACAAGCACACCAAAAGAAAATTCAAATGTAGAGGATCAAAGAAGCTCTGTCTTATTTATCATCAATTGCAACCATTACATTGATTCTCCAATCTAACTTCTCACTACCAACCTATAAGATACTAAGATTACAAATCAAGATTAAGACTACAAATGAAGATTACAAATGAAGGATATAACACTCCTATTTATAAAAAAGCTATGATAACAAACTCATAAATGTAAATCCACTATTCCCTCCTTTGACCCACATATTTCTCAACCAATAGTGACACATAACCCTATCTTCCATGATCTCCTCCATAGGGTCCATGATCTCCTCAAATTCGAATTTGATCATAGAGTGCCACATAAAGATGCCTAGGAAGCTTCTTTTGTACCTACACATGTCAACAAACTCATTCTATTTGTTAGGTATAAGCAGGGAAAATTTTAAGGATGGAAGATTATCTTGAAGTTTAAAACATTGGCGAATCTTACTAGTCCCCAATATGCAAACTATAAAATGTTTATTGATGTATTTGTAAAATTATTCAAATGTATAATGATTTTATACATGATATCTATATAATGTTGGCGATTATTAAGGGAAAATAATTTTATATTGTAAAATTTGGACAAATTATTTTTATAAAAATTGGAAATTAGCGAATCTTTTTTTGGGAAAAATCATGGAAAATTAGCCCACCTGCGAATATTAGCCCCTAAAATTTTCCATGGGTATAAGTATAAGCATATTATTTTCTAAAGTTTAACCACAAATCCACTTAAAAATGTTAAGAATTAATAAAATTTGGAAAATCATAGTTATAACCCAATGATGAGGTAAATGTAATGATGTAGAGGTGGAATGAAGGTGATATGAAGGTAATATGGAAGTAATGTGACGGTATTGGTGAATAATGGAGTGAGAATAGGGATTATTTTGAGGCCCAACATACCCCCAAACTGAAGGTATTGCATGTCCTCATGCAATCTATTACATTACTTTTTGATACTTGAGCTTGGCTTAAACTCTGCATGATATCATTTACTTGACTTTTGCAAAGTGTTTTTGATGAACTGCAACTTCGTTGGTTCTTGTGTTTCAACCATATTTTGTTTGTTGCATTCAATTTTAATGTATGATCTTTGCATATTGATAATGTGATTTTTATTGGAGAGTATTTTTGCTGGAATGCATCATGGTTTGTTCTTGTGTGACAACCATGATTGTGTTGGCATCTAATTATCTTTTAAGTACTTTTTGAAAAATTTATATGCTCATGATGATGTAGTAGTAAATATATTCTGAAAGTATGTGGGCTTTGAATGTGATATGAATGTGGCAACATATGAATGTGAATGTATTTCCCCCCTCAACTGATGGTTTTGGAAATTTGCAAAAAAGACGAAAGGAAGTGAAGTTTTTCCAAAAATTATCATTCTAAATTTTCAAGGAATTAAATGGTTAAAGTTAGAAAATATCATACCTTAACTTACCCTTTCAAAAATGGATGAGAGTTGTGCATATGTGGCTGCAAAATTTTGTTCATATTCTTCTTTACTTGGTTGTGAAAATGGTGGATGAAATCGAAAAAGTGAATCTTTTATTGTTGCTGCATCTGCTGCTGGATCTTCTACTGAATGTTCGGAATCTGCTGCTGAATGCAGCTGTAAATGTATAAGGCTTGGAAGGTATACAAAATTCAAAATTTACACTTCCCCGCCAACCTTATTTATTGAATTGTCCTCAAGTCATTTACATCAAAAACTGAAAAGTAATGAAAGTAATTATGCTTCCTCTGCTACAAAATTATTGGTCTTCAAGTCTTCTACGATCATTGGCACAATTATTGTCATGTGAATATATGTTTTGGTGTCGAACATAACAAGAAATTGTCAACTTAGTGGCCATTGATGGATGCCACTAGTCAATACGAGAGCTCCCATCTTTAATGTGGATGAGAGTCAAGATGCCTTGAACACATCTTTCTAAGTATGAATGAATTTGTTGTTGTCGAATATTTAGAAGATCTGATGAACAAGGGACATTGATGTATTCCCTTTGTTTATCGGCATGATAGCTTGCCCTTAAGGCATGCAAGCTTCAGGGTGTTTTTAGAAAAATATTTAGACTCAAGGACTATGGACTCAATGGTGTATGGAAGGAAGGTTTTATTTGCAAGTGTAGGAAATGAATATGTAAAATGGACCAAAAAACTTGTAGATGAGGTTTTGGTTTTATTGGTGGGTTAGGATTGAAGAAAATGTAATGAAGTGTATATGGGTAATGGAAAATGGATAATGACTCTTGCTGGAAAAGAAAAAAAATGAATTATGGCATGCAAACTCTCAAATATAGAAAATCTGCTCCTTAATTCTGGACTGCTTGCTAAAATAGCTGAGTTTGACCAACGTTGACCAGCCACTGGTAGACGTCGAATTCAAGTGTGGATAGGTATTTCACCATCCACATTTAGGAACAAACCCCAGCTCTTTGAATTTTGCTAATCTGTCATGCAACATGTCAAACCATTAAACTATTACAGGAAGTTGCAAGAACTTGTAATTTTCTGGAAATTTCGTTTATGTTCATGGACTTGTTCTTTATAATTTCTCATGAATTAGTCTTTTGAAGACCAATTGTGCGCACAATTAGTTTCCTTAATGATCATTTGATCATCTGAAATCTGCAAAAACTTAGCATTCACAAAACATAAATATATCCAAGCAAAAGTGATCAATTTCTACTTGGTTTTTTTTTTTTTAATGCAAAAGTTAAACACCAATGAAACAGATTTAAATAAAATCAAATATATAAGTTAGCCCAATTTTATGATTTTCTTTTACAAATCCATTTTAAAATATAAAATGAGTACAATTAATTCCCTTATTATGCAACTTTTTGTAAATAAAATCCAATTTTGTTGCAATTACGTAAATCCCGACCATAGTGGAAATTGTTTCATGATTTGTGTCGATGATTTTGAATTTCACATTTCGTTACCAAAATTTCCTATTGATGTGTTTTGCAAAAGTTTTGTCGTGTTGTCATTTTCTGCGCTTTGCCCATCTGGTTGTTGTCTCTATATTATCATGAACTCGTCCCTAGTTCTTTCCTGCATTGTCTTTTGTAAGAGCTTCATCGTTACTTCTGAGGGGACAATATTTTCATTCAGTTTGTTGATAAACTATTTCATTCCTCCTCTGTTTACAAGCTATAACCTGTTGTTTCAGCTCAAAATAAATCAACATTCAATTTTCTACATACAAAGATGAACTTTCAATGAAATACAGTGAGAAAATGAGCTCAATATAGCATCAATATGATCATATCAAAAAATAATGTAACCCTATCCTTTCCCCTCAAACAATAAATTCAATATATTATAGGTTGGTGGTAACGACATCCACCCTTGTGGCAGAGCCCATCTGCATCTGGTTTAAATGGACGTAACGGAGAAAACAAGTGGATCCTAGATTTGAGCGCAGAACTGCTCTTGGCAATGACGAATTTGCTGGTTCAAATATGTTGTGCATGGTTTTCTTCTCTTGCCATTGAATTCTCCCTTGGCCGTGATACCTATTATTTTTAAAGAAAAATGCCCTTGGTGCGAGAGGAACCAGCAAAGGGTTTCTTCCACTCGTTGCCCAGATCTACTTCAAGAATTAAACTCCACGCTCTTCCATTATTTCTGCTATACTTATGCACATATTTAGATTGGGGTTGAGTACCCTTCTGATAAATTTTCGAGCCCTAGCAAAGAGTCATTTGGATACTTGAATTCTCTTTTGAAAATTTTATGATACAACACAACAATAATGGTATCATTGAATAGAAAACAACCTCTGGTGCCACAAAATTGGGGCTTTAATGATGGTATGTGTTGACACCTAATCCTATGGATGGGTGTGCATATGTATTTTTGTATATTATTTAATATTAGGAAATAAGGAAGGCCAAGAGTCATTGGGAGATGAATCCCAATAGCCTCACCTCCCATCTATAAGAGCATGTACATTCTTCAGCTAATACACATTCTAGTTTTGAGGAGTTACCTCCTGGTTTGACATGGTATCAGAGCCAGCCCCACAATTGGCATTTTTGCCCTGTGGTGTAACTCCCTCTCCTTTGCTCAGTCAATATTTTTTAATAGTTTTTGCTGCTCATTAATTGCTAGACTGTTATTCTGCATTTTTTTTTCCCTATATAGTACTGACATTTGCAGCTCCAGCTCTTGCAGCTCCTGAAGACTGCAGGCTCTGTCATTCTGCAAATTGCAGGCTCTGCCATTCTGCAATTCCAGCAGTCCTGAAACTCTATCATTCTGTAGATTCAATTTCAATTTTTTTTTGTAACGCCCTTTTGGGCCTCCTCCTCTCCATTCATCCCTGCGCTCCTCCATTTTTCTCCTACCCAACGCCTTCCCTTCCCCTGCCTGCATTCCCATTCTCCATTCCCCATTCCTCCATACACCAGCGCTGTCATACATATCGACCTCCATTCAATTATAATATCATTTCATAATTCTCTGCGCCCTCTCCCTCACTGCTACATTCTCCATACACCTGCGCCTACGGAGCTCCCATCTCACGCGCTCCTTCACTGCTGTAAGCACGCCTCCATTTATACGCATTTATATATATCTCTGTCATATTTAACGTGGTATACGCTCTCACTGTCATCGTGGTATACGCTCTCACGCTCTCACTGGTTCGATACAGCTCGGCCCTCCCCTTACAGTACATGGCCCTTCCGACCCGTCCCAACCATATATGACAGTTTTGTTATACAACGCATTAAACGATGTCAATATATATACACGCCTCATTCACCAGCGCTGCCTGTCAATACATATACACCGCCCCTCTACGTTTAATAACACACAACGCTTCACTCCACGCGCTGTCATTCCACCATTTTACAGTCCGCTCTATTAACAGTCCTCCAACGCTATTCAATATTCAATACCACTGTTAATACGCTACCACATATATAATACCGCTCACCAAACATAATACCGCTCAACATACATGATACCGCTCCTCATAAGTTATATAAAACGCTGGTGGTGTTATCGCTGGTTGTATTGTCGTTACATGGTTTGACATGGTTGTATTATGATTATATTTAAACGCTGCCACTGTTTATATTACAATATTCACGCTGCCACTGTTTATATTTACGCCCCTTCCATGTAATACCACGCACCTCCCACGTAAGACCACGCCCCTTCTATATTCAATACCACATTCCAGTTCTGTCCATATTACAATACCACTATACCACTGTTCACATTCATAATTCCGCCCCCTCGTTTCATAATTTCACTTTTTTTTCATATACATTTTTTCCCAAACAAAAAAAAATATATATTTTTTATTATGCAGAATTCAGTTTATAGAAAAGAGTATTTTTTTTAAATTCAGTCTTCAGCAAAGAGTTTTTTCAGTACATTTTCCAGCAAAGATTTTTTTGTTTTCTCTCCTTCAAGAGAAATTTTCCAGCAGAGTTTTTTTTCTCTCCTCCTTCAAAAGAAGATGACAGTCCCTTCATCTTCTAAAGAGGCTGCCTACTTGGCACAGAGAGAAATGAGACATGATTCAGGTCCATCCAAAGGAAGAGAAGGCAGAAGACGAAGAAGAAACTTCAGAGAAAAGGGGGGCAGACAATCTAAACTCGACAAATAAATCGACGGTCTAAAGCATTGACAAAAGTGAAAGGAAAATCGCTTGGTGATTAGAAGCTCCGTGCAGTATACCACTTTGATGTAACAATGGAATAACTGAAAACCTATTTGATGTTTCATTTACTTCATGGAGAGATGATTGGTTGCTAGATTCAGGAGCAACATGTCACATGACATTTAGAAAAGATTTTTTTGAAGAATTCACGACAAAGTTGATGGAGCAGTATATTTCACAGATAAATCCAAAATCAAGCCATCAGGGCTTGGCACAGTCAGGCTTAAACTGCCTGGTCTTCCTGATCATATCCTACATGAGGTTCTATACCTCCCGGAGTTGAAGAGAAACTTGCTGTCCCTGATCGAAATCCGGCAGCAAGGACACTCAGTTCACTTGTTTGATGGCAAGGCAGAAGTCAGATCAGCATCAGATCACTCACTTGTCATGGAGGGAATAGAAGAAGGGAGACTTTTGAAGCTGAAAGGTTCATCTGCTCATGCTCAAAACTTTGCATTCAGTTCATATCATGATGAAGGTACATTTCCATCAAGTCTTTTATGGCATGCCAGATTTGGACACTTAAATTATGACAGCCTTCGTTTGTTGAAGAAAAATGGTGTTGATGGACTGCCTACAATTCCTAGAAAACCTAAGGAATGTGATGCATGTATTCTAGGAAAGCATAGCAAACAGCCATTTCATGATTCACACTCAAGAGAACATAGGAAACTTGAACTTGTTCATTCATATTTATGTGGCCCTATGCCTATTGCTTCTGCAAATGGAAACAAATACATGATGACATTTATTGATGACTACACCAGAATGTGTTGGATTTACTTACTGAAGAATAAGTCTGATGTTTTTCAAACTTTCAAGAATTTTCATGCATGGATTGAAAATGATGCACAAACACATATTGGCTCTCTACGTACTGATAATGGAAAAGAATACACCTCAAATGAATTTGAAAATTATCTTCGTCAACATGGAATCAAACATCAAACCACTGTGCCATATAATCCACAAAAGAACGGTGTAGCTGAAAGAATGAACAGAACCATTTTAAATATGGTCCGATCCATGTTATTTTTCAAGAATGTAAAATTGATGTTTTGGGCTGATGTAGTTCTATGTGCTGTTTACATAAAGAATAGGTGTCCTTCAAGTTCAATTAGAAACAAAACTGCTTTTGAAATGTGGCATGGCCACATTCCTTCAGTAAAGCATTTCAGGGTCTTTGGGTCCACCTGTTATGCCTTGATACCCAAGGGTCAAAGGAACAAACTTGGTGCTAGAAGCAGAAAATGTATCTTCTTGGGGTACTCCAATACCTCCAAAGGATATCATCTCTATGATGAAGAAAATAAGAAGTTTGTGATAGCAAGATATGTCATCTTTCTTGAATCTTCCAAGAGTGACAAGGTTGTTGAGCGGAAACTTGATCGCCTGGACAGATTCACACATGCAAAGTCTTTCCAAGAGTTTGATAATGTGATTCCACACCTTGAAGGGGGGATTCCGATATTGAATCAAACTGTGGAATCATATCCTGAAGCACTCTCTCCCCCGCATGAAGAAACAACCACAGATGACACATTGGATGATGTGATTGATAGAATTGGGAGACTGAATCTTGAATCAATCCCAACTCAGTCAAGTGACCAGCCTGGGCCATCTCAAAAAGGTCCTCCCAAATGGCTGACAAAGACACTTGAGGATGTTCATCCTGATGAGGTTGGAAAAATAGGAACAAGAAGTTCCACTCAAGAAATTGAAGGTGATGTAGATAATTCTGATTCCCCTGTTGATATGGATATTGCTTATAACTGTGAATTGAGTTTGTCTACAGATCATGAACCAACTTCCTTGAAAGAAGCCGCTTCTCATGATGAATGGAAAGAAGCGATGCAGAAGGAGTATGATGCCTTGATAAAGAATGGCACTTGGAAGCTGGTTGATCCGCCTTTGGGAACGAAACCAATTGGATGTAAGTGGGTCTACAAGAACAAGTACAAAGCAGATGGCTCACTTGACAAGCACAAGGCCAGGCTTGTGGCAAAAGGATTCGCACAGAAAGAAGGAGTCGATTATGAAGAAACTTTTGCTCCCACAACAAAATGGACCACCATCCGGACTCTCTTTGCCTTAGCAGCTCAGAGTGGATGGAAAGTCCATCAGATGGATGTAAAAACAGCCTTCTTGAATGGAGATCTAAAGGAGAAAGTTTATATGTCCCAGCCAGAAGTATTTGTGATAAAGGGTCAAGAACACAAAGTTTGCAAACTTGTAAAATCCTTGTATGGCCTCAAGCAAGCACCACGAGCCTGGTATGAGAAATTGACCGAGCATCTTCTCAAACTTGACTTCAAACATTTTGATCTTGATGATGCAACTTTGTTTGTTAAGAAAGTTGGAAAAACAGTTGTATATCTTGTGGTATATGTAGATGATCTTTTGATAACAGGAAACAATGAGAGCTATATTGGATCCATGAAGAAAGAGTTGAAGAAAGGTTTTGAAATGACTGATTTGGGTCATGTTCATTACTATTTGGGTATTGAAGTAATTCAACATCCTAAATTCATATTTCCTTCTCAAAAGAAGTACATTGGAGATCTCTTGAACAAATTTGGCATGGATGACTGTAAACCCTTAAGCACTCCAATGGAACAAAACTTGAAGCTCACATCTATTGAAGGGAAGGAATTTGAGGATGCAACTAAGCATAGACAGCTTGTAGGAAGTCTTATCTATCTGACCACCACCAGACTTGACATTTCATTTGTTGTTGGAATCCTCTCAAGGTTCATGCAAAAACCTTGTGAAGGACATTGGTCTGCTACAAAAAGAGTGCTAAGGTACTTGAAGGGGACTTAAGACTTTGGACTCAAATATGCACAGGTAGGAGACTTCAGCTTGATCGGATACTCTGATTCAGACTTTGATGGCGACAAAGAAACAGGGGTGTTTACTACAGGTTACACCATGAGTCTTGGATCAGGAGCTGTCTCATGGAGATCACGCAAACAGTCAGTTCCAGCAGATTCCACGACCGAGGCAGAATATGTGGCAGCAGCTGAAGCAACAAAGGAAATTGTGTGGCTCCGGAAAATCCTGGAAGATTTGCAGATGAAACAAATGTATTCCACCCCACTCATGATCGACAACACTTCTGCAATAAAGTTGGCCAAGAACCCAAAGTTCCATGATCGAACAAAGCACATCAATACAAAGTACCATCTAATTCGACATCATGTTCATGCCAAAACCATCCATCTACATCATTGTTCCACAAATGAGCAAACTGCTGACATCTTCACCAAAGCACTTGGAAGAGAAAAGTTTGAAAAGTTCAGATCGATGCTTGGACTCACCAACATCCCTTCGGATTAAAGGGGGGAATGTTGACACCAAATCCTATGGATGGGTGTGCATATGTATTTTTGTATATTATTTAATATTAGGAAATAAGGAAGGCCAAGAGTCATTGGGAGATGAATCCCAATAGCCTCACCTTCCATCTATAAGAGCATGTACATTCTTCAGCTAATACACATTCTAGTTTTGAGGAGTTACCTCCTGGTTTGACAGTATGCAGCAAGTCGTCTTCCTTAAATTGCTGAGGTAGCGCGTTGAGGCCGAAATCATACATTTTCACAATTCCATTTGCATCAAGAAGAAAATTCTTGGGCCCAATGTTCGTAAAATTCCAAATTGATATGTTTATGGAAATCTCAGAGTGCACACGTTCTCGAAATTCTTTAGCAGATCTTCAACCATGGCCTTCATCCTCAATCAATTGAATTTTATGCCTCCTTTATATTTGATCTAGTGATAGCCAAATCAGATTTCATTTATCTTGGCGTGATATTCTCCTCATATCGTGGACAAAAATCCTGGATTTTTGATGATTTGGGATGATTTTGTGTCTGGAAATCTTGCTGAGATATGGGTTTTGAATGCGCAATTTTGAAACTAATAAACTCCACATATATAAAACCAATTTTTCCTTATGCAGTAATTTTCTTTTACTGAGTACTGTTGGTTTTGGAGAAGCCGTGGGCAAGTTCACCAGGATGAGCCAGGACTTCCCTCAGTGGCATCCTGAGTATGACCAAAGGGTATTCTTATGAGAAGGGAAAGACAATCGACAGGGTTATCGTACATATTGGCAACATCCCATCTTAAAAAAGAAGAATCAAACCAGTTTGTCACTCCTCATATGACAACAGGGGTATATGTCCACGTTAAAAGAAGCCAGAAACTGGAAGTTTGGTCGACATATGAAGATCTAAAGGGGAATCATGGTGTGATGATGACCATTTTTATTTTGGTTTGTGTTGTTGTTTATTTGAATGAGTTTAAATGAAGTTACTTTGTCATGAAAAATCAAACTTCATTTCTCCTATCACGATTCTTGTCTTTACAGTTATCTCTAGTGCTCTCATGCATAGTAGTGCAAGAATCAACTAAGTTTTTACAGGGTTTTTGCAACAAAACTGGCCATGCCAAAAACTAATCATTAACCCTTCAGAGATCCAAGAAATCTCCAAAAAAACTCAAAATTTTGAAGAAATTCTCACGAGTTCACTGATGACAACGTTCTGAACAAAACCCTTGTCTTGGATTTTTGAATTTTGCCTTTTTTTTACTAGAATCTGTGCTTGAATTTCACTGTGTGAAAATGCCCGCGATTTTTTTTTGGCATAGGCATTAAATCTTAATTGATTTTGGAGGAATTATTTGTAGAAATTTGAATAACTGATATCTTATTCATTGAGATTCTCCTGATCACACACTATTTTAGCTTCATGAACAATACAAAATCTCTTCTACCATTGATCATCACATGCGGAAATAAAATCAATTGCATGCATACATTAAAACCACAAACAATCACACATATGAACACAGTATTTCATGGGAAAGCTTAAAGCTGAAAACACCAACTATCTATATATTATATGTCATAGAGATCATGTAACAATCATTGTAAAAATCTCCTCACAAGCTCTCAGCACAACCTCCAATTGCTACACACTAATCAAGCTAGATCTAGCAAAACACATGCTCCAATCTCTGCCACCTGATAGCCAGCCTCTATTGCGTAATCAATGCTATAGGATGGCTCATTAAATAACTTGAACCACCTGGCTTGTACTACATAATCATCATTGGCTTCTCCAATCACTGGTTGTTGCAAATATGCAATAGTATAGTCACAACTGATAGTTAACTTGCTCTTTCACCTATCTCTGCACTGGTCTCCACTGAAACTGTCCATGCACTGAAGTTAACTGATGTATTATTTAGTTGATTAATGAGTTTATAATTAGTGAATTAATTAATAATTAATTCACACCACTCTCACTAATTGTATCAATTAGTTAAGCTGAATACAAATAGCTCAACTATGTTTAGATTAGTTAAACTGAATACAACTCCACTAACTTCCTCAATCAACTCCACCAAACTCTGTCACATGAGTTCTAACTGAAGTATCCATGCAATAGCTCCACATAACCCTCAGGAATAGCATAATTCCTTAAGCAAGTATCTTTTTATTACTACACATACGTACACATAAGCTGAAAGTGCTCCAAGAGAATAAGATAATGTTTAGAGTCCAAATATTATTAAGAGCTAATAATATTCGACATATCTGTTACTATGCGGGAAATCTAAGTAGATTACGCAATATGTCTAAAAATCGAATTCCATCTATTTTTTCCAACTTGACCAACCATCCACAAACAACATCCTGCAACTCATAGAACATGATCCATATGTCTAAAAATAGACTTTGCACCAAAAATAGCCTGCGGGCCCACTTAGTGAAGGCGACTCTTTTCACTAAGCTCATCATCTTGTTGCAATCTCAACACTCCCTCTCAACAAGATAGGGATTATCTGCCACCCCGATCCTCCCCCTGTGGTATTCGAATTTTCTCCTAGTGAGTGCCTTCGTCAAGATATGAGCATCCTGATCCTCCGTGGGAATGAATGAAAGTAACATGATCTTCCGCTGCACACAATCTCTGATATGATGATACCGGATGTCAATTTTTTTAGATCTAACATGAAATACTGGATTAACTGAGAGTTTGATGCAACTCTGATTATCACAATAAATCACAGTAGGCTCTAAGTGTGAACCAAACAACTCGACCAGGATCTTCCTCATCCATATAGCCTCGCATGCAGCCAAAATCGCTGCCATATACTTGGCCTCTGCTGAACTGAGTGCCATGGATCTTTACTAGCTACTGCTTGTACCAGCTTCATCAACCGGATACGAAAATCCTCCCGGATATGCTCTTTAAATAAAGTTGGGCTCCTTCGCCCAATGCGCATCAATCAAAACCACATAGCCTCACCTCATCGGTATCCCTTGCACCATAATCCATATCAGAGTATTGCCTCGAGATATATCAATACATATTGCACGCCTTCCAAAAAGAGCTTGATTTGACTTCATACATGTATGGTGATTAACATCTATGGCATATATCGGGTCGTGTATTGACCAGATACATAAGCGACCCCACCAACTGTCGATAGACAGTGGCATCCACTACCTCCGCTGAAGTAGCATCCTCCTTCCTCAAACCACCAGGAAGAGGAGTGTCAACAGGCTTGCAGCCTTGCATGTTGAACCTCTCCAGAATCTCCCGGGCATACTTGCCCTGAGAAACAAACAGTCCTCCGCTGCGCTGCCAAATCTCCAATCCCAGGAAATAATGAAGGATGGCCAAGTCCTTCATCTCAAACTCCTTACAGATAAACCTTGCATGGGTGTATCAATAGTTCATCCATAATAAAAATCAAATCATCTACATAAGGTACAATGATCAGCAAATTACACCTCCACCACAATGCGGTATGGATCGGGATGCTGCCTCACTCTTGGAGAATCGGAGGTCGATGAAATAGCGTACGTCCATATGTATAAAGCACGAGGTGCTTGTTTCAACCCATACAACGCTCTCTTGGGCCTGCACACATGCGACTCGCTGCTGAAGATCTCAAAACCTTCGGGCTGCTTTATGTACACCTCCTCCTCAATGAATCCATTGAGGAATGCAGTCTTCACATCCATTTGACAAATGTGCCACCCCATCTGCGCTGAGAGAGCAAGAATCGTCTATATGGAAGAATACCTTGCGACAAGTGCAAAGGTCTCCTCATAATCGATCCCCTTAATCTGTGAAAAGCCTCGGGCAACAAATATTGCCTTGTACTTCTCCACACTCCCGTCAGCTGCCTGCTTCACTTTGTAGATCCATCTCGAACCCACCATTGATTTCCCCTCCGGCCTCGGGACAATCTCCCATGCACTGTTTCCGACAATCGAATCATACTCTTCCACCATGGCATCTACCCATGCAGGGTCCTCCACAGCTTCCTCGAAAGAGGATGGCTCTGTCATGATACACTTGCTCATAAGAGCCATGTATCCGGTATCTGAGTCGGTGTTGTCTTTATGCACTACATAATGGACGCCACCACAACCTGCTGGATCTGATCCGGTCGCTCGACACGTAGTGCGCTTGGCCCTCCTAATGGTTGGCGGCCTGGTGGTCTCTGCGTCCATGAACCTCATCTTGTATTTGATCCACATCACAGGACTCATCATGGGAACTAGCCAGCTCCTCATCTACATGCAAGTGTAACCCTCTCAACCTTGCCTTTCATGGCTTTCTCCTCATGAAATTTGATATCCCGTCGCACAACAGTCTTGCAACTGTCTGGAAAATACACACGATAGTTGTGGGGCGTATCAGTGTACCCCACAAATATCCCAACCTATGCAGTCGGCTCCAACTTCTTCCTGGCATCCTTTTTCACATGAATGTAAACAGGTGAACCAAAAATCCTCAAATGGGAAATATCAGGCCTCTTACCAGAAAACGCCTCCTCGGGTGTACTCATGCTAAGTATCCTGTGAGGACAACGGTTCTGCACATATACTATAGTATTGCATGCCTCCGCCCACAAGTGTATGGGTAGGCCTTGATCATGCAACATCGCTCATGCAGCACCCACGATCGTTTTGTTCTTCTGCTCAGCAACCTCGTTCTGCTGTGGGTTATGAGGTGCTATGAGCTCTCTTCGAATTCCTTCTGCACTGCAAAAGTCCTTGAATTTTCCAGCGATGAATTCACCACCATTGTCGCTCCTTAGAGCCTTCACTTGCTTCCCCGATTCTTTCTCAACCAGTGCCTTGAACTCACAGAACTTTGAGTATGTCTCGCTCTTCTTATGCATGAAGAATATCCAGCACTTACGAGAAAAATCATCAACAAATATCACATAATACCTGTGCTTTGCTGTCGAAGCTGCTGAGAAAGGTCCACACACGTCTATGTGAATTCTCTCAAGGATCGTCATGGCGCGTCTATTCTTCTCGTGAAAGGTGGCTTTCACAAATTTTCCCAAGGTACATCCCTTGCAATGATCTGACTGCGCAAGAGTACCCTTAGGAAGCCTAGTAGAAATCTGCTATAGTATCTTCAAAGCTCCATGGTGAAGGTGGCCCAATCTCCGGTGCCACAACTCGCCATCATCCCGGCTCACCACTCCTTCCTTGCACCCTTCGTGCGCGCAACCATCTATACACGCAATTGATAAAGGTTCTTAACCGAACCCCCCTATCCTCTGGGTCTCACCAGTTGCCTTACTGCGCAGGAAAGCCTTTCCCTCGCTAAAGACAACATCATATCCCTTGTCTTCTAACATCGCCACAGAGATAAGATTCTTCTTCAATCCTAGAACATGCATCAATTCCTTCAATACGAAGGGTTTACCAGACTCCCTCTTAAAGGAAATGGTACCTATACCGGTCGCACTATATCTACCATCATCGCCCATCTTGATGTGCACTCCAAGATCTTTCTCATCCAGATTAGTAAACAAATATAGATCTCCTGTCATGTGAAAAGACGCACCACTATCAAGAAACCACACTAATCCCGTCATACTTGAGACCAAGCATGTGAACAGTGAAAAATCCAGCTCAAACTGTGAGGCTAAGGCCTCTCCAGCTGCAGTCCCAACGACCTGCTTATTTTTCTTCTTCTGTGGACAATTAGTGGCGTAATGTCCGTGTTGGTGACAGTGAAAGCACTTCACCTTGGACATGTCCTGCTTCTTGCCTTTCACACCGGATTGAGAAGCTTTCTTGCTCTTCCTCTTCTTTGCTTTGGCAACCAAAGCACAATTCTCTTCATCAGAGTTGTTTGATGAATATTTGTCCTTGGTACTCCGCCTTATCTCCTCTTGCACAAGATCCGACCAAAGTCGCTCCCATCCTGGCAATTTCTCCCGACCATTGACAGAGTCCTGATAGGAATGCCAACTCTTCGAAAGCCCAAGGAGAGCCAAGCTCACCAAGTCCTCATCATAAACAGTCACCCCCACACTTCCCAGCTCATCCCTGCATTGGACGAATTTCGTGAGGTACTTGGGCATATTGTTGCCTTTCTCCATTTTTATGTTCCCGAGTTTGTCCTTGAGCGCCAACTTCCTCTGATCGCTCTTGCTTTGAAATAAATCTATCAAAGCTTTCCACATCAAGAATGGAGAAGCCTTACCATGAAGGCTGGATACTATGTGATCCTTCATGCCCTCCAACAAAATCCTTTGACACTTTGCTGTCTTCTTTTGCCATGCATCAAGTACGACAGCATCACTAGAAGCAGGCTTTGGAATTTCTGCATCTATGAACTCCTTCAACCCATTGTCATCCAACATTGCCTCCATCTTGTCCTTCCATGCAATATAATTCGAGCTGCCCTCAAGGGCATACTCCAATCGCAATCCGTTGAAAGACATCTCAACTTCGACACCAAGAAAACACTGCTGCAAATTCGAATTCCACCAGCACAAAACTCAACCGCTTCAATGTTTTGCAATTGCTCCAATGATCAATATCGCTCTGATACCATGTAAAAATTTGAATAACTGATATATTATTCATCGAGATTCTCCTGATCACACACTATTTTAGCTTCATGCATAATACAGAATCTCTTCTACCATTGATCATCACATGCGGAAATAAAATCAATTGCATGCATTCATTAAAACCACAAACAATCACACATATGAACACAGTATTTAATGGGAAAGCTTAAAGATGAAAACCCCAACTATCTGTATATTATATGTCATGGATATCATGTAACAATCATAGTACAAAAGCTCCTCACAAGCTCTCATGCACACCCTCAATTGCTACACACTATCAAGCTAGATCTAGCAAAACACATGCTCCAATATTTTTCCACTTGATAGCCAGCCTCTATTGCGTTATCAATGCTATGGGATGGCTCATTAAATAACATAAACCACCTGGCTTGTACTGCGCAATCCTCATGGCTTCTCCAATCACAGGTAGTTGCAAATATGCAATAGTATAGTCACAACTGATAGTTAGCCTACTCTTTCACCTATCTCTGCACTGGTCTCCACTAAGACTGTCCATGCACTGAAGTTAACTGATGTATTATTTAGTTGATTAATGAGTTTATAATTAGTGAATTAATTAATAATTAATTTACACCACTCTCACTAATTGTATCAATTAGTTAAACTGAATACAAATAGCTCAACTATGTTTAGATTAGTTAAATTGAATACAACTCCACTAACTTCCTCAATCAAGTCCACCAAACTCTGTCACATGAGTTCTAACTGAAGTATCCATGCAATAGCTCCACTTAACCCTTAGGAATAGCATAATTCCTTCTGTCAGCTCCTGTGCCACATCTGTGCACTTAACTGAAGTGCTCCAAGAGAATAAGATAATGTTTAGAGTCCAAATATTATTAAAAGCTAATAATATTCGACATATCTATTTTTAGACTGGCAATCTAAAAATAGATTCCGCCCAGTATGTCTAAAAATAGAAGTCCATCTATTTTTTCCGACTTGACCAACCATCCACAAATAGCATCCTGTAACTCATAGAACATGATCCATATGTCTAAAAATAGACATAGTCTAAAAATAGACTTTGCGCCAAAAATAGCCTGCAGGCCCACTTAGTGAAGGCGACTCTTTTCACTAAGCTCATCATCTTGTTGTAATCTCAACATTATTAAGCAAATTTTATTTTGCATCTATCATTTTTCTACAAAACCCGTGAGACGTATGTTCCTACAAACCTAGCAACATCAATGACCAACATCATGACTCTTTGCTTGGAAATAATGTCTTACTCTTTTTCCCATTGAGTGCCACTTCCAGGTCAATGACACATGCTTGGGGTCTCTGTCCAAAGGGTTTTTTTTTTCTTTTTTTATTTTTTTATTTTTTTTTAACACAAGTAGGATGCAGCCAATGAAATGAGAAAGAGAGCCCAAAAGAACAATAGTGCTGATGAAATAAGCCTTCAGTTCAACTGGCGATTAAAATGCTACCCCCTCTTCTTAATTTTTATGAATTCTGGCCTCAGAACATGTCATAGTCCCAAAATTGTTCAAACTTGGCCAATCAGAATAAGAGGGGTGCCAGATTACTAGATTGAAGATAATTTGCAAATTTTAAATTTCTTTTCATCCCCATGGATATTAAGTGACAAACCTGGTGTTGATCCTCTACTCTTGATTTGTAGAGGTATCACTACTAATGGAAAATTGCAGTGTTTTCTACATTTGTTGAAACCAAATATTCCTCCATGGAAAATTTACATTGAAGAGACCGTGATGTTGTTTGTTGTTGCAAGAAAGCAAAGTGCAGATTAACATAATAAAATTTGCTACTTACAAGTTAAATTACACAGCCTTAGATCATATAGATCGATGCTCACGACACTCAATTCTTTTATGATTGAATCCATGAATCAATATGGGTTAAATTTTATGTTGTAGTTAATCAACCATTGTCAAAATGGTTCTGTGAGATGTGGGCATTAGCAACAGTAAAAAAAATGGCATGTGTGCAGCAACAATGAAACATCTGCGTAGCATTGTGGAATAATTCCGTCATTGACAGAACGAAGAACAAATTTCTACAAGAGAAGATTTTTTTATTATGACTCAAACGATCGTCAAGTAGATTTGCAATTAAATTTCAAGCAAGATTTTTTATTATTTTTTTTATTATAAATAATTCAATAGATTTTCTGATCTTCCTAATTGCTCGAAGCGCAGGAAGAGAGCATACTAATTTCTTGAATCAATTTTATTTATGTAGGTTGGTGTGGATGGAGTGAAATGGCTCTTACTATGCCACTTAAATTATTTATGATGATTTTTTTACTTTTTATTTTTGAAAACAAGACTAAAAACTTCTAATGAGCTCGTTTTATTTTCCTAATTTATTCTATCTAACTTTCTTGAAAGATTTTTTATTTCTTAGGTAAAAGAATGCTTCCAATGAAGCCATCTACAGACTAAAAATTCAAAAATGCTCACATCAAGATTTAAAATTTTTACCTGATTGTTTGTAAGGATGTGAGTAACCTGTTTGATCCTTGGATTTGGTGCAAGGTTCTTTTGAAACTAGTCTTTGATATTATCCTTGCTCTCTAAGAAGTACATGTTTAACATTTTCAAATTTCTCATCCGTAGATGAGTTAGTAAGAAATGGGGGGTTTTCTTTTTTAACTAAATTTGAAATTAACTAAATACAAAAAGAAAAACCAAAAATCTCAACTTGAACTCCTTTATGAAGATCCTGCTGTCACCAGGTTTCACAAGTTAGTCCATAAAAAGAAATTGCAATAAAAATGACTTCCTAAGTCTATCTCTAAATCATCCTCCCCAGCAACGACGCCAAAATGTTTGGTCTAAAATGCAGATGCGAATTATAGTTTCATTTAATATTAATCCGGGTAATTAAACTTCGAGGATCATCCAATATATATGGACTTAGAGACAAACTAAACTAAGCTAGGTGAAGAAATGCCAAAGTTCCCTTACAGGAAGTCTTTCATTGGGATCTCCGACACTTATTTAGTCATTTAACAAAATGAAATCTAAAGACATTGTGACAAGTGTAAGAAATATTAAAGCTCCCTTACAGGAGAATGTTCATTAATATTTCTAATCATCTTAATCATCAAACTATTTAAACTAATGAAATTAAAGCACTTAAACCTAATTCTGATTGATTGCATGAAATGTTAAAGCTCTCTTACAAGAGACTATTCATTTATATCTCAAGCATATAAATAAGAAACTTGAACGAATGAAATCAAACATTAAATAAAAAATCAGATTCATTGAAGGAAACATTAATAATTTCTTACGAAAGGTCATTCATTAATATTCCAAACATATGAACCTAATAATTTAATCTAATGAGATTCACAAACAACATAAAATAAAAGCCTACTAAAATAAAAGTGTACTTGCTAGGCAATGGGGATCCTTCCAAGGATTCACAAGCACACCAAAAGAAAAGTCAAATGTAGAGGATCAAAGAAGCTCCGTCTTATTTATCATCAATTTCAAATTACAATTGCAACCATTACATTGATTCTCCAATCTAACTTGTCACTACCAACCTATAAGATACTAAGATTACAAATCAAGATTAAGACTACAAATGAAGATTAAAAATGAAGGAGATAACACTCCTATTTATACAAAAGCTATGATAACAAAATCATAAATGTAAATCCACTATTCCCTCCTTTGATCCACATATTTCTCAACCAATGGTGACACATAACCCTATCTTCCATGATCTCCTCCATGGGGTCCATGATCTCCTCAAATTCGAATTTGATCATAGAGTGCCACATAAAGATGCCTAGGAAACTTCTTTTGTACCTAAAAATGTCAAAAAACTCATTCTACTCATTCTATTTGTTAGGTATAAGTATAAGCATATTATTTTCTAAAGTTTAACCACAAATCCACTTAAAAATGTTAAGAATTAATAAAATTTTGAAAAGCATAGTTATAACCCAATGATGAGGTAAATGTAATGATGTAGAGGTGGAATGAAGGTGACATGAAGGTAATATGGAAGTAATGTGAAGGTATTGGTAAATAATGGAGTGAGAATAGGGACTATTTTGAGGCCCAACAATCCTCAATTACCATTTCTCGCTACGTTGGAACTGCCTGATGTGTCAAAGTTAACGAACGATCCAATTCTTCATAACCCGTATTATCCTTCGGTTCCGACTAAGATTCCTAGTGATTGTCCTAAGTTTGAGGGAAAGTCTACAGAAGACCCCCAAGCACATGTTATGACTTACCACTTGTGGTGTTCTTCTAACTCTTGGGTTGATGATTCCATCCGACTCCGTATTTTCCAACAGACTCTTACTGGTGCCGCTGCAAAGTGGTACATTGAGATATCTCGTGGGAATCTTTTAAGACTTCAACTCTCTCACGATGGAATTCCTTACACATTTTTAGTTACTGGTTCGTTATGAGACTGGGACACACCTCCTCACATCCTTGAAATAGGACCGAGCTACTCATATCTCAAATCATATTCATGAATGGAGGCATCATCGTCGCTTGATTAAGTTTGATATTCCTGATCAGCTTCTAACTGATTGGTTCACTACCTCCTTTGTCAATCAGATCGCGAAAGACATAACTATGGGAGCATGTGTAACCGAGGAACAAGCCATAGCTCGTGCCCAGTACCTTGATCTTGTGTACTCTCAGTCCGGAACGCTGTACGATATCTTGCTTGATGCCCCGCGAGCTGGAACTTCTAAAGCATCGACGACCCCATCGGTAGATGATGTTATTGGTTTCGTGTCTCAAACTTCTTAGAAGTCTTCTCCTTCAAATCCTGGGAAGAAAAATTATAATCCTTCCAATGATGTTGCTTCTCAGCCCACTCCAAATCCTGGTAAAACCTCGGAAGTCAATGTCGTTTAGGCCAATCCGGCGGACAAAACTTCCAAGGGGAAAACGAAGGGTAAAGGTAAGGCCAAAGCCGATACCCCGAAATGAGATTCATCCAAAGATCATGATGATGATGGTTCACAACCCAAGTCGAAGTACCCTTGTTTGATCTGTGACGAAGAGAACTACGCCAAGGACTGTCCTCGACGGGTCGGAGTAAGTAGATTTCTTAAAGGCACCTAGGGAACTACAACTATTCTTAAAGAACATTTTCCATCTCAGTAGGCCCAGATGGTAGAGAAACCTCAGTCCTATGCCCCATTTGGCTCTCAGGTGTTCATGATGAATGGTTCTTCGCCCATTTATATTACTACTCGATCGAAGGATTATACCGAATCGTGTCAGGCTATGGGGAAGGAGTTCGCTGATGGTCCTCCTCCTCCACCTACTTCTGGACCTCTTTAGATTGAAAGGCTCAGTACTGAGCCCGTTGTATGACCACCTTCTAAAGGTGTACTCTGCAAGTCTTCTTACAATCAAAATGCCCGTGCCGCTCAACATTACAGTATTGTTGAGGATTTGGCTCAGGCACCATCTGCAATTTTTGCTCTAGAAGTACTTCATAGTTGTCTGTCTCAATGGAAAGCTTTGTTATCTACAATTGACAAGGTTATCCTACTGATACTAGCCTTCTTTCTTTCAATTTAGAGAATGTTGTTCAAGGAATACTGCACCAAATTGCGCTCATTATACAAGTTGTCATTAATGGTCTCGATATTCATCGAGTAGTTGTGGATGAAGGTGTGTCAACATGCATCATGTCATCTTCTTGTTGGAAAGCCATTGGTTCTTCAGTCTTGAATTCATCACCAAATGCCTTGGAAGCATTTGATGGAAGGGAATCAAAACCTTTGGGTGTTCTTGCTAGTTTACCGATTACCTTGAAAGGGAAGACAATCAATGTCGAGGTAGAAGTAGTTGACGCCAAGCTCCATTAAAATATTCCCCTCGGTCGCAGTTGGACTCACACCATTGTGTGCATTCTGTCTACTCTCTTTTGTGTCCTAAAATTCCTGCACGAAGGAAAGATTGTTACTGTTGATAAATTGTCATTCTTCACTTCTTCTTTTGAGAACAATGTTCTGTACGTGGATAAGATTCCCACTCCCTACGAGAGCATTGGGCCGGGTCTCTTCAAAGATATTGCACTCATGGGTATTTTTCTTCTTCCTCGACCTAACACTGTTCAGATCAATATGATCTCTTGGCTTGATGACCCATGGATCATCCCTTCGCCTGAAAAAGTCGATTATTTTTGAAATTCGATGCCATTAATTTCGATTGAGATTGACTATTGTGAACTTCTTGCAGCTTCGGATGCTCCGCCTTTTGATCATGATCCTTTGAGGATGTCTCTCGACGCTTATTCTCAATCCCCTTGGCTCGGCAATTCAGATTCGTCCGATCCCTT
Source organism: Pinus albicaulis (assembly GCA_034641835.2). Taxonomy (NCBI): domain Eukaryota; kingdom Viridiplantae; phylum Streptophyta; class Pinopsida; order Pinales; family Pinaceae; genus Pinus; species Pinus albicaulis. The sequence goes on from MU968389.1 coordinate 593,250, forward strand.
AAAAGAGATATTTCCCTCCGATGAAGCCATCATGGAAACTATGTCTCTTGAGGATTTGCTGTGGGATGATGGTCATCATCATTCCTCATTCATGCCCGGCCTGGGGGCCATGTCTACGTGTCTTGAGAGGTTTTCATCTCAAGTTCCTTCTCCTATGCTTCAAACGCTTATTCTGACACATGAATTTTTTATAGAGGGTAGCTTGAGTAACATTACACAAACGATGCCTATTGACATTTCCGTCAAATCGGGAATCGTCGAGAACATCCATCTCAAGGTCACCTATTATTCAGATGAAGTTCAGGTTTATACTAGCCTTTTCCATGAGTTTTGTGACATCTTTGCATGGTCCTATGAATAAATGCATGGCATCTATCCTAGTATAGTGGTGCATGAGATTCCTACCTACCTTGGTTTGAAGCCTATTCATCAGTTCCTTTGTCCTGTGTACCCTCGAAAGGCTGCCGCCATTAAAAGTGAAGTTGAAGAAATTATCAATGTTGCTTTCATCTACCCGATTCCCTTGATAGAATGGGTGTCCAACATCGTCCCTGTAGATAAGAAACATGGTACCATTCGTGTCTGTGTTGATTATCGTGACATCAATCGGGCCTGTCCTAAGGATAATTATCCTAATCCCTTTATCGATAAGATCATTGATTACTGCGCTGGGAGTGAGATCTTTTCCCTCATGGACAACTTTTCTGGCTATAACCAGATTAACATTGTCCCGAATGATAAACATAAGATGACTTCATCTGTCTCTGGGGTACTTTCGCGTATAAGAAGCTTCCTTTCAGCTTGAAAAGTGTTGGGGCCACATTTCAGCGAGCGATGTCGTATGCTTTTCATGATATTAACCACATCGTTTAGCCTTATCTGGATGACCTTCCGGCTCATTTAGCTAAGTCTAAAGACCATCCTGACCATCTTCGTCAGATTTTTCTTTGTTACCGATGCTATAACGTCGGGTTGAATCTGCACAAATGCATCTTCTGCGTCGATTCTGGTAGAATCTTAGGGTTTATCGTGTCCAAAGATAGGATTCACCTTGATCTGCTCAAATTTGAGGCTATTATTAATCTCCACTCTCCATCTTCACTACATCAACTGCAAAGTATATAGGGGAAGGCTAATTTTCTACGACATTTTATACCTAACTATGCCGAGGTGGCTAAAGGATTTATGCGATTATTAAAGCAGGGTGTCCCATTCCTCTAGGATGAGTTTTCTCAGAAGTATTTTGACGCACTGAAGACATTTCTCGTCAATGCTCTCTGTTACATCCTCCCATTTATCATCGCGATTTTTCCCTCTATTTAGCCGTCACCTTCAACACGATTGCCATGGTTTTGGTACAAGATGATGATGATGGTGACGAGCATGTTATCTACTACCTCTCTCGTAACCTTCTCGATACCGAAACGCGTTATGCCCATGTCAAGAAGTTAGCATTAGCTACAGTTCAAGTAGTTCAATGTTTTTGTCATTATATTCTGTTGCGTACTATGACTGTGATTTCTGAATGAAACCCCATGACCTACATATTGTCTCGACAATTGCTAGGGGGAAATACTCAAAGTGGATTGTCATCCTCCAAGAGTTCGATTTGGAGTTTACTACTGCCAAGTCAAATAAATAATTAGTTATTGTTGATTTAATCTATTCCCTTCCCTCTGACTATGCTCCATTTGGTTATGAAGAACACATTCCAGACAATACGCTTTTTTTTATTAGCACCCTCGATCCTTGGTACGGTGATATCATCATATATCTTCAGAATTCCACTTTTAGATCTGAGCTGACGAAGGATGCTCACCGACACATCTATCATCAATCACAACCTTATTTTATAGTCAGAGATACACTTTACCGTATTGGAGTTGATTCCATTCTCTGTCGGTGTTTGACCGTCAAGGAGGCTGAGAAAGTTCTGAATGATTTCCACAGTGGCGCCTATGGTGGTCACATGTCTGGTTATGCTACTACATAGAAGATTCTTCATGCTGGGTATTTCTGGCCCTCTATCTTCAAGGATTGCATTGTTGCTATCCGTAAATGTCATGATTTCCAGATCTATCAGTGCAAGATGTGCGCGCCGCCTGCACAGATCCACTCTGTCATTACCATTGGTCCCTTTGTGAAGTGGGGCATCTTTTTTATGACGTGTAACTCTCACTCGGACGGGTGTATGCTTATATTATCATAGCCATTGACTACTTCACTAAATGGGCCGAAGCAATGCCTACACTTGCCACCGATGGTAAGACAACAACTCAATTCATATTCAATCACATCATTTCTAGGTTTGGTGTCCCTCAAGCCATAGTTATCGATCATGGTTCCCATTTTCGGCATTATATAGTGGCAGAGTTGACTTCTAGGTTGGGCTTAAATCACGACAGCTCAACGCCGTACTATCCTCAGGCCAATGGCCAGGTTGATGCTGTGAACAAAGTTCTAGTCACTATGCTTCAACGTACGATTGGGATCCACATGTTATCACCAAAATCATACCTGATTGGCTTCTGATCAAACAAATTTAGTGTAACTATTTCAAACCAATCTTGTGACTGAGGCTTAGCCTCCTCAGCCTGAGAGGGCTCTCTCAAGGGTTAATGATATGAGATATAGATAGATGGCTAACTCTATTATTTGTGTTTTGGTTCAGGTTGAGAAGATGAATTCTTGCTACCATTGGGCTATGGAGTCAGTGATAGGGCTCTCAATAACAAAGGCTTTCCTTGTGGAAGTTGAGGCTTGTATATACTTCAATGAAAGAGTAACACATTCAGGAAAATCCCAATAACTTGAAGTTCAAAGGAAGTCAGAGCATGTAATACATGAATTCTGAGTAATGAGACATCAAGGCTATGGAAGAGAAACATTTCAAATATAGGGCATAAAACTCATTGAAAATACACTAATAATCTTAGGTGAAGAAAAGTCGTATGTTACTGTATATATCAGTCAATCCAAAGCTTTACAAAGTGGTATGCTTAGATAAAATTTTCCAACCTGTAGGTTGAAACTAAAATTATCATGTATACATTGGGCTTATGGAGTCAAAGCAATCTTATAAAATCAGTGAATCTAATTGACATGGAATTTGAGGCATATCAGGGTTTTTAGTCATGAGACACACACTTGAAACATGTAAAAACACAGTTAGTCCATTTATAAAGGAAGTCAGAGCATCTAAAGATGGGTTCTGAGTAATATGTATGAACACCACTTCAAATAAGATATATAAGAAACACTGATATAACAGGAAAACACTAAAAACCCCTTCTGAATCTCAAGTTGGTCAAGTAGAAGCTCTTTGCATTAGCTGAAACAATCTTTTTACAATATGCACCAGTTTTACCAAAAGGTCTCCAACCCCTTGCTAATTCAACCTCTTGGCCTTTAATAGACCATTTAAAATATATGATAAACTTATCCTCTACTAGATACCTCGAAATACTACTGTTTGACACCTTTTCTAACCATAAACATGGTCTTTATTACAAAATGGCAGCTGCAAAACTAATGAGCAGTCCTATTTCAAATAGGAATACAAATATTTAACTTAACTCCTAAAAACCTTATCTAAAGTTAAACACATCAAATGACACTTGTTACCTTCATGAAGTCGAATTCTGATGATGAGCTCCAACTTTTTGTGACGATGAGGGTGATGATGTTGATTTCCTGCAATTTAGGAAACTGCTCCCCTGTTTTTAGGCTTAGGATCCTTTTAGTTTCTTGAGATATTCTGACCACTTCCAACTGATAATTTCGAGGCTAATTTATGTTAGGATCATTATTGAAATATTTCCCAAGTCATCCTTTAGTGCTAGCTATTCAAAATCCACTTCAAACTCTCCAAAATAGTGAAACAGATCTGCACTACGAAATCAACCCAGTTTCGTAGCGCTTTTTCGTAGCGCAGTCTTTTTAACCTTTTTCCTTCAAAATTTTGGCTTATTATTTTCAGATTTATCTTCCTTGACACTTAACACAACTCCCTTAGCAATTTCAAGTGAAAATTAACATTTTTCCCCTTCAAAAATTTAAGAGAGAGAGTGAAAAAGCATGCTACAACAGTTTCATAGTGCGTTTCACTCATTTTGCACTGTTGGTGCTACGAAACTGCTCAGTGAGTAGTTTTGTTCAAAATTTTCAAAAATGAAAGTCTGAAAATGTGCCAAAAATCAAAATCAACATGATTCCAACATATAAAACAAAAATTTCAAGTGAAAAATACTTTCATAACAGTCTTTATGATATTCCTTCTTCATTTGCAAATTTTTCCTGTTTTTCCCTTAAAATTAGGTCTTGGGACAGAGCTTATATCTCTTACTCCATGATGTATTTTGAGAAACTGAAGAATTTTTTTGTAGGCCATGATTTATTTAATACAAACCTCTCTTGGTTTTTTGAAACACATCTCCTGTGTCCAGAAACTGCCTTTGAAAAGTATGTGTAAAACAGGAAAACTCCGTTTCTGAAAATAGGGCTTCAATGAAATCCTTTTATCTCCCAATTGATAACACCTGTGAAAAAATTGAGAGAGGTTTTTTTAGCTGGGGATGTTATTAAGACAAAACTCTTTCTAAATTCCAAAATATTTTTCCATTTGGCCAGAAGCTAAACTTTAAGTGAACTTGTAAAAAGTCATGTACATGACAATTTAGTAACAACAGTTTCGTAGCTCATTTCAATTTATCAATTTCTCCCACCTCATAATGAATTTAAAGAAAATAAGAGAGGTTTTTATAGTTAGATATGTTATGAAGAAAAAAATCTTTCAGAGTTCTGAAATTCATTTTCAGTTGCTCAGAAACTGCCTTTGAAGTTGACAGCTACAAAACCGTGTTTTCGTAGTGCCTGTAGTGTATTTTCTGCATTTTGCGCTACGAAAGTAGCAGCGCTTTCATAGCACAAATCCTATTTTTTGAACTAGGGGCACTAAGAAATGGAGGATTCTTGGCTAATTGCAGAAATTTAACCCGAAACCTTATGGATTGACCCCTAGATTGAAAATGTTAATATTTGATCATGGAATGGACCTCTAAAGACTTTATTTGAATCCAATAATGACCTTTAAACTTACAAAACTCTAACCTGCACTTAACCAAATCCCAAAATGAATTTCAAACCAATTTTATACCATGATCAAAAACAGAGTTGACACAATGATGTTTAGAAATTTTTTTGGGTGATAACACCACAAATCCAATTGGCATATCATGCTATTTTTGGCTCTCTGGGCATACCGCACATCAGTCAACATTCCAGCTTGTTTATAGTATGGAAGCTGATTGAATGTGAAATAAATTCGTTGAAATTAGTTTTTTAATTACTACCCAACGCTTCACCTGAAGAAGAACGTCTTCTCTACTTAGAAGGCTGGATGAAACTCGCCGCTTTGCTGCTTTGGTCATCGAGGCACATAAAAAGTGGGTTAAAGCCCATTTTGACCAGTCAGTTTCCCTGTGTTCCTTTGTAGAAGGAGACCTCGTCCTCCTATACAACGAAGCTCATGATAAGCTAGGGGCAGAGAAATTTCAACCCATGTGGCATGGGCTCTACATCATTAAACGCGTTTTGAAGAATGGGGCCTATGAGCTCATTGATTACTGTTGGGAGAAATACTGAGAGGGGGGGGGGGGTGAATCAGTATTTTAAAGCTGAACAATTTTTCTTTCTTACTGCATCCAATCATGTACGTTCAGCTATCTTATTATATCTTTTACTTAGAGCATTGCATCAGATAAGCATTAAGCATGAACAGTAATAACAAAACAAAGCATCAAACATGAACTACACATATGGACACAGGATTTTAAGGTGGAAACCCAATTTGGGAGAAAACCACCACTGCTGCAATATCAGTCTTCAATATTTTATTATAGAGAAAACTTCTTACAATATATGCTGGTGCAGACTCATACCAGCACGTAGGCACCCACCTGCAGAAAGCTAAAACCTTCTCTCGTTTACCAGCCTCTCCTGGAAGGGAGCTACAACCCCCTGACTGAAAGCTTCAACCTTAGCACCACTGTGGACATTGTTTCATCAATTTTCAGACTGGATCACATAGCCGCAACCCCATACTTCAGAAAATGTATGCATTCGACATCCCGTTTGGCTTTTTGGATAAAAATTCTTCAACGGACATGCGTTAGCTCTTCATTGATTCTTCTATTGAATGAATCCCAGATTCATTCTTTCGCTGGGTGCAACATGGACTCAGAATTATCAGTTAAGCACGCCGTCTGTCCATCCAGATATTCCTTAGAGGAATTCGCTCTTCTTTCGCGCTTCACTCTCGCACCTCTTTTTTTTTTTTTTCAAATAATGATCTTTTCCCTTTATATAGATCTCGCCTTTCTCAATACCATGAGTCTAAAACCACTCAACCGTTAATGGTATTCCTTTAGTTTATCCCCGGGGCTCTTCGATCCCCCTTTTTTTTTTTTTATTCAAACGAGGAGATTCAAATTGTCTATGTGCGCCCAGCCTTTAACCCAAAGTTTAACCCTTTGTATTTTATAAAAGATATCCAACGCTTTTCATACGCAAGTGTCTTGTTGATGTGGTGAGTTCCGCAAGCGGAACAACCATACATCTCAATCGTTTTGTATTAATAATTGTGCCAATCCAATTTGAAACCCCAATCTTTGTCTCCGCCATATAATATTATAAACATTAATGTGCCACTGACTCATCAGTAATATATATATCCATATAACCTTTCGGGTTCTTCAAATAATATTCAATCTTCGACACTAGGCCCACATCGTAGTTGGCAGATCGGCAGTGTCAAAAAAAAATTGACATTGCGATTGATCAACCAGACGCGACGACCACATAAAACATGGCTCATAGCGCAATCGGGTCCGCCCTTTGAACAAATGCAATCGGGGCACACCATAGAAAAGTTTCGATTGCGATCAAGACACGGATGCGATTGGCACATATTAACTCCAGCATATAATCGGATCAGGTCCGCCACTTCAATCGCAGCATATTACAAAAGGTATGCGATCAATCGGAAAGTTCCGATTGCGATTAAGATCCCGGACGTGATTGAATCTATTAATTCCATCGTATAATACTATCGGGTCCACCAATTTCAATGTGCAATCGGACCCAACACTTAAGCTCTTCCGATTGTGATTGGGAACTCGGATGTGATTTGCAATAAACTGAGGCATATAACTCGATCGGGTCCGTCCTTTGATCGGAGCACATAACAAAACTCTGCCGATTGAACCTTGTGATTCAAGACGTGCGATTCCATTAAAACATCGCCACATGGTCAAGTGGACCCACGGGCCTCGGCTGTTGGTGCGGGCGATTTATAATGTAACATTTGGTTGTATTGTGTACAACCGTTCCACTATGGAACACTGCCACATCCACAAGACATTTTTATGTTTCATTTACATTGCGATTTGTGATTGCGATTGGATCGCATCGCATCGCCAGACTCCATATCAACAAGACACTACTTCACCAAAATAACTTGCGATTCCGATTTAGAGCTTAAGTGGTGGGGACCACTTGTCCCGCCAAATCAGAAATAAAATACTTCTGCCAGTTTAATTCAATTTTTATTCATTTTGGTTGTTGAGGGCTTAAACGCCCGAAATGACTGTCTTGAATGACTCTACTCCTCCGTAAATTAAATCTACGGGAATATCTTCGTTCCACTGTTAAAACGGCTCTGCCCATCACATGTTAATTCTCTTCTGAGCTTTGCTGCTAATCGTATGATCTCTGCAATTCTGTTGTTCTTCTGTTTCCCATGCCTTTGCCACATCCTTTGCCATCAATGAAAATATTCCAACAATCTCCCCCTTTTGCATTGATGGCAATACTCTTCCTCTGATGACCTTAGACTCCTTTGTTGCTTTTCCTCCCCCTTTGACATCAATGGCAAAGAGTTTGATCAAGAAGCCATGCTCCCCCTGAGATCATGCTGCATCTTCATAATATGACCAACAATTCATCCTTTACATATGACCAATGCTCCCCCTGAGCCTGTGCAGTCAGAGATGCCTGGCGACACCTCACAACCAATTTTAGCTTCTGTAATTAAGTAGACCTGAACCTCTGCATGGCAGAGACTACTCCCAGTTTCAGTCTGAGATATACGAACGCTTCCCTGGGTAGAGGTTTGGTAAATATATCCGCAACTTGTTCTTTGGAGGAAACATATTCTAATTTCACCTTTTTCTCAAGCACTTGTTCTCGTAAGAAGTGATATTTGATGGGAATGTGCTTGGTTTTGGAATGCATAACAGGATTCTTTGAGATACTGATGGCACTTGTATTATCACACATAATGGAGATAGGGGGTGAACATTTGATTTGAAAATATTGTATGGTTTGCATCATCCAAAGAAGTTGAGTGCAACATGATGCTGTAGCCACATATTCAGCTTCTGCTGTAGATAATGCAATGGAGCTTTGCTTCTTGCTGAACCAAGATACTAACCGGGGCCCCATGAAGAATGCACCACCACTAGTGCTTTTTCGATCATCAACACTTCCAGCCCAATCTGCATCAGTGTATGCATGAAGAGTGAGATCAACATTCTTTGGATACCATAGTCCAAAGTCTTAAGTTCCCTGTAGATATTTGAATATTCTTTTCACAGCCTGAAGATGAGATTATTTTGGATTGGCTTGAAATCGTCCAACAATCCCAACTGCATGCATGATGTCTGGTCTTGTCCCAGTGAGATAAAGTAGACTTCCTATCACAGATCTATATTCTGGTTGATTTACGGTGGGGGAATCATCATTAGAACTGAGATTGCATCCAGTTATCATTGGTGTACTTACAGGTTTGCAATCTTCCATGCCATACTTCTTCAGGATTTGCTTGAGATACTTTGCTTGTGATAAGAATATACCATCTGTTGCTTGTTGCACTTGCAGGCCAAGAAAAAAATTTAGTTCCCCGAGTAAAGAAATTTCAAATTCTTGCTGCATATCAAAAGCAAATTTCTGACTCATAGACTCTTTATTACTTCCAAAAATGATATCATCAACATATACAACCACAATCAACAGTTTGTCATTTTCAGTTTTTGTGTACAAGTTGCTATCAACAGACCCCTTTGAAAATCCTTGTTTATGAAGATATTTGTCAAGACGATAATACCATGCCCTTGGAGCTTGTTTGAGACCATATAGAGCCTTTTTAAATTTACACACAAGTTTTTCATCATTTCCCAAAATGAATCCTTCTGGTTGTTCTATATAAACTTCTTCTTCTAAATCACCATTGAGAAAAGCAGATTTAACATCCATTTGATAAACTTTGATTTGTTGGAAGCTTGAAAACGCAAGAAACATTCTTATGGCGTCAAGTTTGGCTACAGGAGAAAAGGTTTCTTCAAAGTCTATACCTTCTTGCTGAGCATACCCTTTGCACACAAGTCTAGCTTTATTTCTTATAATATCCCCATTCTCATTTAACTTGTTTTTGAATATCCATTTAGTTCCAATGACATTTTTGTCATGAGGCCTTGGTACTAACTCCCAAGTGTCATTCTTTTCAATTTGATCAAGCTCTTCATTCATGGCTTGAATCCAACATTCATCTTTGCTCGCTTGACTGACATTGTGAGGTTCAATCATGGACATAAATGCCAGGTTGCTAGAAGATCCCACAAGAGTCCTTCTTGTTTGTACTCCTGATTCCTTTTCTCCCAAAATTTGAGATTCTGGATGATTCTTTTGAACATATCTATATGGAGCCTTTTCAGACATCTCTTCTTCAGGTTCTTCACTGGGTGTACTGTTTGTATCATTACTGTTTAATGTAGGAGGATATGTGTCCTCATCATCTTCATCTGTTGTTTGCTTTTCTTCTTTTGGGGCTGCAGTAGACTCATCAACAACAACATCAATACATTCAACAATCTTTCAAAGTATTTTATTGTAACATTTATATGCCTTACTCCTAGAGGAGTAACCAAGAAATATTCCCTCATCAGCTCTGGGTTCAAACTTGCCAAGTTTTTCATCATTATTTTTGATAAAGCATTTGCTCCCAAAAATTCTAAAATGATTTATAGTGGGAGGATTACCATACCAGAGTTCATATGGAGTTTTATCACTATTTACACGAACATGTGCTTTGTTGAGAATGTTTGCTGCTGTATGTGCTGCTTCTCCCAAAAATGTGTTAGGTGTTCTAGAATCATCAAGCATAGCTCTAGCCATTTGTTGAATTGTTCTGTTCATTCTCTCTGCAACACCATTCTGTTGTGGAGTGCCGGCTACAGAGAACTGTCTTTTTATGCCGTGTTGTTCACAGAATTCAAGAAATTATTTGGATGTATATTCTCCACCTCGATCAGATATAAGGCACTTGATTTTTAATTCTAATTCATTCTCCACTAGTGCTTTGAAAATCTGAAATTTCTCAAATGCTTCATCTTTGTGTTTAAGCAGCCCAATCCAACACATTCTAGAAAAGTCATCAATGAATAAGATATAGTATTCTTCACCACGCGGTGAATTTTTCCTCATAGGTCCACATATGTCAGTATGGATAAGTTCAAGAGGCTTACTTGATGATCCTTCCTTGGCATTAAATTGTACTCTGGTTTTCTTACCGAATTGGCAGGATTTACATATGATATTTTCAGGTAGAGAAATATTGGGAAGATCACGAACAGCTTTGAGTCTGCTTGATTTGTTGATTTGAGAGAAACTCAGATGCCCCAATCTTCTATGCCATAGCCAATTTTCTGAATATTTACTCAAATAGCATTGTTCTTTGCAGTTCTTCAGTATATATAGGTTGTTTGGAGTTCTTTCCCCTTTTATAATTGCTTTACCTGTATCAAGATCACATACCACACATTCTTTTGAACTAAAGACAACTTCAGTTCCTTGATCACACATTTGACTTACACTTAACAGGTTATGCCTTAATCCATCCACATACATGACTTCATTAGCTTTCACATTTTCTTTTAGAAAAACAGACCCTTTTCCTTTAATGACCGCAGGAGTATCATTTCCAAAAGTAACCTTATTTTCCTTTTCTAGAGAGTTATATGCAAGAAGTTTGTATTTATCACCTGTCATGTGTCTTGAGCATCCACTATCAATGTACCATTGGTTTTCTTCATCTTCTGCAAATAACGCTATGCCAAAATTTTCAACCTGTAATTTCTTCTTTTTCCATACTTTCGAGCTTGAAGGGACATGTTCTTTTAGCTGAACTTTGCTTCTGCATTCGGATTCTTCATGGCCAAAGTTATTGCAGTAAGCACATTCAACTTCATTTTGAAGAGGAGAGAAGTTGTTATACGCGTTCTTCTTTGATTCAATATCCATTCTCTTATTTCTTGCTTCTCTTGTCATGATAGTTTTATATTCAACACATTGAACAGCTTTATGACCAAAATTGTGACATGAGAAACATTGTCCATTGAAGTAGAAATTTCTTCGATCACGAAATCTTCTATTTGAATTTACCTGCTGGTTGGTGTTCCTTTGAAGAGTATTCGAGTTGAAGTTGCTTGACTTGAGCTGATCATGCTTTACCTGTGAGGAATCTTTATCCCTTTGCTGAGTGGCAGAATGTTGCAGACCAGTTGTAGCAGCTTTTAGATAGTTTGGTGCTGAAGCTTGAGAAGTTTCTCCGGTATATCCAAGACCTGTCTTTATAAAAGGAGAACGTTGTACCTTGATAATTTCATCCAAGGTTTCAGATCCTTTAGCAAATCTAAGATTCAGAGTGTTTACTTTCTCAAGTTCTTTTCTTAGACTTACCACTTCACATTCTAATTTTTCATTATGCTTCTTTTCTTCTTCAATCTGATTTTTCAGAGTCTCTATGATTATTTTACTTTCTTCCAAGCATATTCTGAGTTGATTGTGTTTATTAAGAAAATCATTGTCTTCCAGAGCATCCATAAAATTATCCTTTTCTTCTTTAGAATCATTTTCAAAAGCCATAAGAAGTCTAAGATCTTGTTCACCTTCTTCCTCACTATCAGATAACCCATCACTGTCTTCATGAGTATAGTAAATTTTTCTAGGGCTAGACCAGTTCTTATTTCTTCTTGCTGCTTCCTTTCCTTTAGCAGGTGTTTCTTTGTAAGGACACTTAGCAGCATAATGACCAACTCTTCCACAATTAAAGCATTTGAAGGGAAGCTTACCTCTAAACTGTCCGGTGCCAAGTTGAAGTTTCTTTACGAAGTTTATCTCATCTCCTTCTGAGACATATCCTGATCCTTCTGTTATTTGTACTTCCTTCCATTTTGTAGAAGTTCTAAAGACTGCTTCTTTGACTTCAGATGGTGCTCCTCTTCTCATTTCATATGCAGTTAGTATGCCATGAAGTTGTACCACAGTAAGATTTTGAATATCCTGCTTTTCTTCAAGAGTTGAAACTTTTGACTCAAATTTTGCTGTTAGAGATCTTAAAATTTTCTCAACCAATGTAGATTCAATTATTGTTTCTCCCAGATTCCTCATGCGATTTACGATATCATCAAGACGTAGAAAGAAATTTGCAATTCTTTCTTCATTAAGCATTTTGAGATTTTCATATTGAATTCTGAGAGTTTGAAGTTTAGCACTTTTTACCTTTGCATCACCTTCATAGCTTAGAATGATTTTGTCCCATATTACCTTTGCAGTATTCAACTGCATGAATTTGACAAATTCTGATTCAGTGAGACTTCCCAATAAAGCATTGACTGCCTTTGAATTTGTTTCATAATTCTTTCTTTCCGTTGGATCTGTTGGTACTGCAGCTGGATATTGATATCCTTGTTCAACAATCGCCCATACCTCTGCTCCCAGAGACTAAAGATAGGATCTCATCCTTGTTTTCCAGAAAATTAAATTGTTTCCATTAAAGAGTGGAGGCCTGATAGATGTTATTCCATCTTGATTTCTCATCTTGCTTGATCTTCCTTCTAGCGGCTAAGCTTTTTCAAAAGGACCTCCTCTGATACCAATTGTTGGGAAAAATACTGAGAGGGGGGGGGGGGGGTGAATCAGTATTTTAAAGCTGAACAATTTTTATTTCTTACTGCATCCAATCATGTACGTTCAGCTATCTTATTATATCTTTTACTTAGAGCATTGCATTAGATAAGCATTAAGCATGAACAGTAATAACAGAACAAAGCATCAAACATGAAATACACATATGGACACAGGATTTTAAGGTGGAAACCCAATTTGGGAGAAAACCACCGCTGCTGTAATATCAATCTTCAATATTTTATTATAGAGAAAACTTCTTACAATAAATGCTGGTGCAGACTCATACCAGCACGCAGCACCCACCTGTAGAAAGCTACAACCTTCTCTCATTTACCAGCCTCTCCTGGAAGGGAGCTACAACCCCCTGACTGAAAGCTTCAACCTTAGCACCACTGTGGACCTTGTTTCATCAATTTTCAGACTAGATCACACAGCCGCAACCCCAGACTTCAGAAAATGTATGCTTTCGACATCCCGTTTGGCTTTTTGGATAAAAATTCTTCAACAGACATGCATTAGCTCTTCATTGATTCTTCTATTGAATGAATCCCAGATTCATTCTTTCGATGGGTGCAACATGGACTTAGAATTATCAGTTAAGCACGTCGTCTATCCATCCAGATATTCCTTAGAGGAATTCGCTCTTCCTCCGTGCTTCACTCCCGCACCTCTTTTTTTTTTTTTCAAATAATGATCTTTGCCCTTTATATAGATCTCGCCTTTCTCAATACCATGAGTCTAAAACCACTCAACCGTTAATGGTATTCCTTAGTTTATCCCCGGGGCTCTTCGATCCCCTTTTTTTTTTTAATTCAAACGAGGAGATTCAAATTGTCTATGTGCGCCCAACCTTTAACCCAAAGTTTAACCCTTTGTATTTTATAAAATATATCCAACGCTTTTCATACGCAAGTGTCTTGTTGATGTGGTGAGTTCCGCAAGCGGAACAACCATACATCTCAATCGTTTTGTATTAATAATTGTGCCAATCCAATTTGAAACGCCAATATTTATCTCTGCCATATAATATTATAAACATTAACGTGCCACTGACTCATCAGTAATATATATATCCATATAACCTTTCGGGTTATTCAAATAATATTCAATCTTCGACTCTGGGCCCACATCGTAGTTGGCAGATCGGCGGTGTCAAACAAAACTTGACATTGTGATTGATCAACCGGACGCGACGACCACATAAAACATGGCTCATAGCGCAATCGGGTCCGCCCTTTGAACAAATGCAATTGGGGCACACCATAGAAAAGTTCCGATTGCGATCAGGACATAGATGCGATTGGCACATATTAACTCCAGCATATAATCGGATCAAGTCCGCCACTTCAATCGCAACATATTAAAAAAGGTATGCGATCAATCGGAAAGTTCCGATTGCGATTAAGATCTCGGACATGATTGAATCTATTAATTCCATCGTATAATACTATCGGGTCCACCAATTTCAATGTGCAATCGGACCCAACACTTAAGCGCTTCCGATTGCGATTGGGAACTCGGATGCGATTTGCAATAAATTGAGGCATATAACTCGATTGGGTCCGTCCTTTGATCGGAGCACATAACAAAACTCCACCGATTGAACCTTGCGATTCAAGACGTGCGATTCCATTAAAACATCACCACGTGGTCAAGTGGACCCACGGGCCTCGGCTGTTGGTGCGGTCGATTTATAATGTAACATTTGGTTGTATTGTGTACAATCGTTCCACTATGGAACACTGCCACATCCACAAGACATTTTTATGTTTCATTTACATTGCGATTTGTGATTGTGATTGGATCGTATCGCATCGCCAGACTCCATATCAAAAAGACACTACTTCACCAAAATAACTTGCGATTCCGATTTAGAGCTTAAGTGGTGGGGACCACTTGTCCCGCCAAATCAGAAATAAAATACTTCTGCCTGTTTAATTCAATTTTTATTCATTTTGGTTGTTGAGGGCTTAAACGCCCGAAATGACTGTCTTGAATGACTTTGCTCCCCCGTAAATTAAATCTACGGGAATATCTTTGTTCCACTGTTAAAACGGCTCTGCCCATCACCTGTTAATTCTCTTCTGAGCTTTGCTGCTGATCGTATGATCTCTGCAATTTTGCTGTTCTTCTGTTGCCCATGCCTTTGCCACATCCTTTGCCATCAATGACAATATTCCAACAATTACGAAGGTCATCCTTTAGATCAACCCAGAAATGGGTTGTATCTCAAGAAGTATTATGCATGAGTCATTCGTGCATGTTTTGTGTACATAGGTGTTTTTTTTCATTTTTGTACATTCTTTAGCTTAGTGTGTTTTGCGAGCGTTTTCCTGCTTATTGGATTGTTGCTTATTGTGTAGATGTCTATTAACCCTTACGTCAGTTTCTCGGATGGTGCTTCCCGTAGTACCCAGAACTTGTCTTCGGTAGCCTGGGTGATTTATGATCTTCCTGGTGATTTGATATACCTGCAAGGTATTTGTCTAGGAAGAACTACAAAAAATTTCACTGAATATAGTGCCATCATTGAACTGTTAACCGAGGCAATTTCCCTCGGCATTATTGCATTGGTTGTAAAACTAGACTCACAGCTTGTTGTTCTTCAGCTTAATGGGCATTATTCAGTTAGAAACCCTCATATTTTCAAATTGTATTTACGTGTTCGTTTGCTGGAAATACATTTTGATTATATCACATATCAACATATTCCTAGACAAATGAATGCATTAACTGATACAGTGGCTAACATTGCATTAGATAGGCATTTGTGTAATCTGTAAAATCATAATATATATATATATATATATATATATAGGCATTTTAAAAGATCCATGTTGGAAAATATATATATATATATATATATATATATATATATATGTATATATATATATATATATATATATACATATGTATATATATATATATATATATATATATATATATATATATATATATATACATATATACATATGTATATATATATATATATATATATATATATATATATATATAAATATATATATATATATATATATATATATATATATATATATATATATCGAATGTTTGCATCAGTGTGCACCATAAGTTTCAAAAAATATGTGTGTTTCTGTTACATCCTGAGACATTATGTCTTTCAACAAAATGCAGAAATAAAAGCCTAGGTGTCTAATAGGCATGATGGTCATGATAGCATGTCACTGCTTGAACAAGCCACCTCAGTAAGCGGTGAACTCAGTTTGACACCCCTACAATATGTCTCTGATATGCATGAGGAACATCGTCGAATCGCGCATAGTCTGGGACCTCACAAGTGATTCCCTCCAAGTTGTGCACGATCTCCTCCTCCTCACCCTGAGGAGCAACATCAAAATCGCGAGGTATTTTCCTCGCTATCAGAGACATCCCTGCAGGTCTCTCTAGGCCTACATCTGCAAATTCACAGATAAAGTGTTAGAACATACATACCAAAAAATCATAATACTCATAAAAATTAAAAAAATGAGTCTTACCAAGTGCTTCATCCCAATCCTCTCCTTCCAGGAGCGGGAAGTTCAGATCACCAGTGAAATCTGTGCCAGAGTAGGGCCAGTCCTCCACGACAATCAACTGTCAACTGAGCCAATCAAATAACTCTGATCTCCAGGACATCTGCTGATCGCCCCTTGACCTTGGCATCAGAGCTTCCCATCGGGCCATCCATGGTTCCAGTGTTGGTGGTGTTGGGACTATCACCTCCTGATGCTGAAATATTGGTAGTCGTTTCAGGAAGAACGATACCAGGATAGACCCATAACCAAATTGCTTCAATTTGGGCTTCTTGCACTTTGTCAGTTGACGTTTTATATTGATTGTCACAGCCTCTGCCCAGTTGAAGATGGTCGGTGACGAGCAGTCTACAACAAGAAGTAGCTGTGTTTTTGTTGCTTCGTGTGGTGCTTGTGTTCCCACAGCTCGTGCGATTGTGTGTAGCACTACCCTTAGTGTTAGATCCGGGATAGTCTCGATGTCCACCTTCCTGCTTTTTGATCCTTTCTGTGCTCCCATGCTCTCCATTGTGGGCCCGGTGCCGGTCAAGATTGGTGCTATCCCCTCTGCGACAGTCCTGTTATGAAATAGACATCAGAAACATCAATCTCGAGCTCTTGATCTCGAAGAATGAATTTTTCTTGATCCTCATCTCAGATACTGATCACGTATTGCAACAGCTCTGGTTAAGCTCTGAGACACAGAGTCATGAAGAAATTTTTTAGTCCACATTCTCTGAGAGCTTCCATGCATCTCACATTTCCCATGGCAAGCTCATCCTCTTTGCTGTGTTCCCGTTTCTGCCACTCGATCACCATTTTTTCACTCTTTCACCTGCAAACATGTTCATATGGACATTATTAGCCAAATTCAAAGCTGAAATTTGTGAAATTTAGGCTTGCTTTCTTGCATTGAAAGTTTTTAAAAAGGTCTGCGCAGTTGGTGTGACTATTTTAGAAACAGTCGCGCCAATGGGGGTGCCCCAGTTTAGAAAATCGGGTGGTTGGCGTGAGTCCGTGCCCGAAACCCATCCCGACCGCCGTGCCCTAATTTCACAATTTCCCCCTCTAAAATAAAAAAATAGAGGTTGTAGGTAATGAAATAATGATTAAAATGTGGGGAAGGATGTCAGCTCTTACCTGGAACTGACGGATTCGAGATTGATCTGCTGGATTGCCCATTATCGTCGCCGCAAAATCACAATGTAAAATGGGCCACTATTGCTCCACAACAGGAAAAAGTGAAAAGTAATTATTTTTTACCATTTTTGGCATCTCATAACTTTTCAGAACCCTAATTTGGTTTTAATACATTTTTTTCGATTATTACATTATGTTATTTCGAGAAATGGCTTTTACGTTTGTTTCTTGTGCAACGACAGGTCTTTAATGAGATAGTGATGAAGTCACGAGTTGTATTTTATACTTTTTCAGACTCGGTAAAAACACAAAAAATTAACTACTGGAGTTATCTTTCAACTTTTTTTTGACTCTCTAAACTAAAAATATTGTCGAGACTCTTGTCATTTTGAACTCGTTAAATGGCTGCAAAACGATATCTACCCAATATACGTTTAACCCTTTTTCGGGCTGGGATAGATTATTTATGAAAAAGGAATACCTTAGCCTATCACGACTAAGAGGTTCTTTTAGATATTGTTTTCTACCTTTTCAGATCTGAGAGACTGATTAAGAAAAGGGACATGCTGTAGTTTTCTTTTCCGCTTCTTTTAAAACACTCTAAACATGAAAAGACGTCGCATTCTTCCTTTGTCAGACTCGTTAAACTTTGATGACATCGGACATCATCACCATGAAGTTCATTGAGTTCCTCCTTCCTAAGGCTCGTAAAATGTACTAGGATGGATTTGTGCAAAGGAAAAAATTACAACGCAAGCATATCCTATCCCCTTCAATCTTGTTTTAAAAAAATAATTGGGGTACTCGCCATAAATGGTGGGGGAAAATGGAACCAGTTTTTAGTCGTGTTGGTAGTATGTCGCTCTTGAACATGATACTCGTCTGCATTCGTGTCGGGTTGGGGACATCTCATTTTTTCATTTTTTCCCCCATGGGTTTGGGTAATCTGTTTTGACCTCTCATCTGCTCTTTTCCACATCATCATGACCTCAGATCCCTTGATGTCAAATACTGCCAAATCCAAAGTCGTGTCGCTAATATGTTCAAGAGAAGTTTTCCTTTGCAGTTTTCAACCTCCCTCTGATTCTCTGTTGGTCTTGATTCACTTTCATCATGGTCCTCTGTCTCGTGTCGATGATGTGGGAAACATTATGGCCCTCATCTAACTAGGTCACTTCCTGTCGAATTTAGCTCATTATCTAGGAAGTTGGTCTAGAGACTCCCTACTGGTACCTTGGTGCCGACATGCCTCAATGGTAGGTTCTTCACATTAGACGATAGGTCCACATCATTGGCCTTAGATCGAGTGATTCTATGGGTGTTTGACGTGAAATCACTGTTCACATTCCGTGGATTGTACCTATTTTACCTTGAGAACCATTGTCATTATTGGTGGTTTCTCTTGTGCCTGTTAACAACTTTCATCATTGGCTAGTAATTAGGTGATTTTCTTGCATGTTCGACTTTAGCTTACACATTTTCATGCTCAAATTTGTACTTGTTCGGGTCGAGATGGAGCATAAGACCCTGGATTTTATCTGAGAAGATATAGGCTGCAAGATATTATGATTTATCATGACTTTATTACATGAATCTTTTTATTAGATGGCTGCAACCATACCTGAGTCTATTTGTTGATCCTTACTGCTGGATGGTTGCGCCCATGCCACATGTTCATGTCTTAGATATGTCTGTTGTACTTGTAATTGCAGGCCTTCTCACAACGGTGTTTGGTTCGAACATGTTCTCGTATCATTTCACCCCTTCCTCTCTCTCGGACCTCATGCTTTAGGGGGCATCTATTACATAGTATTTTGTCACCATCCTTGCAATCCCCATCCCGCACATTGGAGGCTCATTTTTGTGATCAAAATAAAGTGTCATGCCTTAAAAATACCATCATTGCATCCCTTGCCATGAATATAACATTCCTTCTGTTGACCATTTCCTGAACAGACCACCAAAAACACCTGTTTTTTCCTTGGCACTGGTAGCTCGTTATGACCTCGCGCCTATGAGGAAAATTAACACTGGTCCTCGCGCCAGCTGGTGCTCTATTTCAGTTATTTTCCTGTGATAATCTATTTATGGAAAGTTTTTTAAAAATAGAGGCGAAATTTCGATCATAACAACTTCGTGGACGAGTCATAGGGAGTTGTTCGACTGAATAAATACGACCTTCCTCCTTTGGCCTCTTGTTTCCACCTTTTGGGGAAGCCTCCCATGGGATAATGCCTCCCTTCCACCATAGTAGGGATCCTAACCTCCTCCTCTCCCTCTATAAATACAACCATCTTCCTTTGATGAGCTAGCTGAACTAAAGATATTATAGCAGAAACACTAGAGAGATTCCTATTCAAGATAGAATGGAAGAGTCCCTTATTGAGAGAGCTTAGGCTTGTGCCTTCATCCCGTCTGAATTCCCTGACATTCCTCGAGACGCGCTTCAAATGAACCCTGCTAAAGGAGGCTACGATGTCAAGGTTTGGTTGTAACTCTTTCTTATATTAATACATATGTATAACTATTGTCTAGTTCCCATTTTGCGTTGATGTGTTTTATTTGATGCAATATTGTTAACCCTCCTTCACTGGTTAGTAGTTATGAATGAGATTGTTGTTTCATATACTGCTCTTGTTTTTTGATCTTGTGCAGGTATCCACGCATCGCTGCGAAAGGATCATGACTCGCCGAGATAAGAATCGAGAGGCCACCACTACAATAGCCACGACGATAGCGTTGGACTCTAGGTAGGTCGATCTACCTCGTCTATTTCATTCATTAATTAGGAACCTACACTCTAGTTTATCCTTTTGTTACTAGATCCACTCTAGGGCTAGAGGGATCGTCTCTGTCTGTAGAGAGGATTTACCTTCATAACACTTGGCGTCAGTTTAGAAGACATATTTTTATACAAGTGGAACACTGCAATAAGAAGGTAAAAGGAGAAGCCTCCCAACCAGTGAAGTAAGGAGAAGGAAGAGTGAAGTCCTTAGGGATATTTTTGGGTATATTTTAAGGGTTGTAAGTCTACACACGTCCAAGGAAGAAATAGGTTTGTTGCAACAGTGGGAGACGAGGAAAATTGCAGTCCTCCTGTGGAGCCAAATTAGAATAAGGGCTAAGTCGAGACAAGCCTAGAGGATACTCTATCTCAAGAAAGTGTATCAAGAAGAAGGTTTCTGAATTAGGATTACAAAAATAATTCAAGGAGGCCGAAGTTTTGAATCATAAGGAGGTCTAGGTTGAAGAAGAATCCAAGAAAAAAGGAGGAGTAGAAGGATCATGGACTAAGGATGTCATCAAGGGAGATTGTGTCTTGGTCTTGGAGTGGCAAGTAGGTCAAGGGTCTTGGTCTTGGTATTCGTCAATTCAAGTCTCTATAAGAAGAATATTTTGATCAATTTTTCCTCTCAAGTGGGAGAGGTTTTGGCCCTGGCTTATCACCTATATTATGTATCTCTTGTATATTTATGGTTTATGCATTGGTAGTTTTTTTATGAAGAAGAGCACTAATAATCTAGGAAAGAGAAGACCTTAATCTAAGAAAGTAAAAAACATTCACAAGAAGTTATCATAAGTAGAGGAATCAACTAATACCTAATGCCATAGATTTCTTAACATGGTTTTAGAGCTAAGGTGACAATGTCAAGCAAGGGAATCTTATCAAGGGACACTCAAGGATCGAATCTCGAGAAAGACATCAAAGCAAATTGAAGGATATCAAGTAGAACTCTACACTAAAAGGAAGTCTTGGGGTCACCATCAAGAAAAGGGAAGCCCAGAACCCTACATTTACTCAAGGTCAAGAGATCTACCATTAAAAGCACCTAGGAGTCTATTCATTCAAGAAAACCACTTCAAGGAAAAAGGTCACATCATCACATTGTAAAAATTCAAAACCCTAGTTTAATAAAAAAAAAATTTCTGAGATCCACACTCAATATTCACCTAAGGAGTCGAAGCATCTTGAAGGATAGCCATCCAAAGGAAGCTATGTAAAGGGGTATTTCATCATATTCAAAAATTTTATAAGGAAATTTCATGTTTTTGAATCAATATTTTTTCCATTGAATGACGTCATCAAGAAGTCATCATCAACAAAGTGATCTCCATCCTCGAAGGATCGAGGATCATTCTTGAAGAAGAAATCTATCTTCATCAAGGAGAAGGTTTATATCATCTATATCATCATAAAATTCAAGGAATAAGAAAGTGGAAGAATCATATCAACAAGTAAGTATATGATCTTATCAGAATCTATCAAAATGTATTTTTGCAAGGAAATCAACATATTGGTTGGGGCTTCAATCTATCTTGCATGGAAGAAAAGGATAGATATGAATCTCATTGAAAATTAGGTTATGGATCATCTCAAAGGATCTACCACTAAACTAGGAAAATAAGATGCTCAAGAACTTGCAAATTCTATTAAAGGGCAATTTAGGGCTCATAGGATTCTAATTGAATCCATTAAGGATCCTCTCTACCCATATGTATCAAAACTTGAAACTTCAAAATAAATATATGACAAACTAGTAGAGTTGTATTCCGTAAGCACTACAGGGGAATTTATCTCTCTAAGGAAAGAAATATACAAACTGAATATGTCAAGGGAATATGGAATAGCCTCATACTTTATGAGGATATTTGAAATCTTGGATTAACTTCAAGATCCGGGAGAAGTCATGTATGATATAAAAATGACTACAGTAGTACTAAATACACTACCATAGGAGTGGGGTAACTTTACTTCAAGAATTTATGGGAAGGAAGAACCTACTCCATTCCATGAGCTGTGGTCACTATGAAATATTAAAGAATTAAGACTAAAGGAAAAATTTGATGTGGGATTAGGTGAGAAAAATCAGGCATATGCTGCAATGACAAGAAGGAAAGGGAAATTCTGAAAGTTTGGTCCTTATAAAAATAAAAAGAACATGGCTAAGATTCAATGCTATGGGTGTCAAGAATATGGGAACTATAGAAGATATTGTCCTAATCTCAAGAAGGAAAATAAAAAAAGAGGAAGAGAATAAGATCATATCACTGAAGAGGTGGAGGAAGCTTAAAAGAAGAAGTCCAAGAAAGAGGAAGTCAGATATCTCTACTATGACTGAGATAGTCTTCCTCACCGAAGCTCTTTTCATAGTTCCTAAGTCTTTTGTTATAAGGTATGGTATAATAAATTATGGGAAGCATCATAACATCATAGAAGCATTGGAATCAAGATATCATGACATTATCATAAGGAAACATGAAGGATATCAAGAAAAAAATCTATGGCAGAAAAATATGAAGGATGTAGTCCTTGGGAACCTCATTGGAAACATAAGTGGCACTTATGGAAAGGAAAAAGTCATCCAAGATAGAGCTCATCATACATAAGTAAAAATGAAACATTTGTTGGATGCGGATACTCAATATCCTCAAGATTCTCTAATGGAATATTCATTGGAAGGTTTATTGGTATAGATAGGAAGAAAGTGTTTCATCAAGAATTCCAAACTTGAGGAATTCATGGGATGATGGTTTGATGACATAAAATGGTAAGGCATCTCAAGGGATTTTGTCTCTTTCAACCAAGGAAGTTGTTGCAGGAATTCTGGATGATCAAAGAAAAATGAGGTATGTATGATTATATTCAATATTGAAGAGTCATCCCATATGGTTTCAGGTAATATGGATCAATGATCTACCTTAAGAGCATGATCAAAGGAAAAAGGGTATCCTCCTATGAAAGGATGAAAGATTGCATGGGTCACATATTCACTATATGAAATCAACATAATATTTCCTCATATGTAGTATGGGAATGAAATATGTGAAGAAAGGAAGGAAGAGATCATGGAATATGCAACTATGGAAAAAGAAATAAACATTCAAGGACTATAAGATTTGACTAGGATATATTTGGAAAGATATGAAGAATTTGATGAAAGTTTGAAAAAAAATGGAGACCCTTGATAATAAATATATTATGGAGTTGTGTCAATATTTATGTAGGATGGTGATCCAAATTGGAAAATTTCATGATAAAATACCATCACAAAGGTAATTTTGATTTAATGTTCATTCCTTTATTTTTGAACAAATATCTGGATAGGATTATGCAGGGTTGTTGAGGAAATAACTATGGATGTATTCCACTGTTAATGACCATGTAGTATGATGAAATATCCTTAAGAAACCATGGCATGAAGAAGGAAGCATGGCATGAAGGAAGGCTAGATATGGACTAATGGATCAATTTCCAATGATAAGAACAATGACATGACTCAAGGATGAAAGTGATGGATGGTTTGTGACCTAAGAAGAAGTATTGAAATGTGAAGACTCCTTAATAACGGAAATAATTTCATGAAATCATGAGGAGTTATTCAAGCACTGTAGTTTTCCCATCATCTTCACCTAAGAAGCTCATGTATGTCCCTAATTAAGAGGGAGACTACAAACAAGTTTATCAATTAGTTGATCTAGGAGGATCTCAGAGGACAAGTGGCTTAAATTTGCTGAAAATTCAAAGTGGTCAGATGGCTCTCGAACCAAGTTCAAACTGAATTTATCGTCGCCTTGATTCAAACGATGCGAACATATCTCCAATCTGATCCCATATGGAGAAGTTAGGGCGATTCAAAGTTCTGGTCAAAGTTTGGCAGTGGGCCAGGTTTAAGTGTCCCACAAATTCACCGTTAACCGGCAGGGTATCCAGCTCCTGAAAATGGGTCAAATTATGGCCTCATTAATTTTCCCAATTACACTTAATTTCATTAAATTGAAAAAATACCATTCTATTTTAAAATCCAAAAAATATATAAAAAAAGGAGGGGTGGTGGGCCACAACACCTGCGACCCCATGACATATCATATTTAAAATTTTTGTTGGGGGGCAGGCTGTCAATCCCGCCACCCCTGGAACCTCCATATAACAAATTTAAAAAATCTTGTATCATTGTTATGGTGCCAACAGATTGGGTCGAGGCCGCATCGAGCAAACCCCGCCCATTTTCTATGTATTTGCTCGATGTTGTAACCACCCAGAGGTAGTACAACAGTACCGGCGGGGGTCAAACCCGCCCGGTCCATGTGGCCGGCCCTCGAGTGGGTGGTCCCTTCAACATAAAATCAAACAAAAAATGTGCAAATGAACAATGTAAGTAAGGGTAGGGTCGGTTTTTGAACCCGGACCCTCCGACCTCCTCTGCGCTCCACTAGTGGGTGTTGCCAACGCACCACCAGCCCCATTCTTTGAGAAAATATGCCACCATATAATATATAAGCCTCACTTTACACAATGTGCAGGAAAACTAGGTACATATAGGCACGTGGTTCAAGGTGGTGGAACCCTGAGCCATTCAGGGAGGCAGTGGAACCATGGTCTGAGCCACATTTTCAGAGGGTCTGAAATTGTCTAGTGTCCAAATTGGGAAAGTTTTATATGGATTCTACACCTCTCGGTGACTAGAATCTGATGGTGATGTCCGTTTATGCAACATAGGTCTCAATTTTTTCAGGAATTTTCCAGTTTGGAGGTATAGGGGTGTTTTATGTAATTTTTCTTATACTTATTCTTCTTCTCACAACTTAATCAATGAATTCCTCCCCACTATTGAGTAGGGCCCGAAGACGTAAACCGAACTGGATGAATTTCGTAATCAATTTTTGGTGTCTTGGTCTCTTTGTTTTTTCATTTTATGAGTTTATGTTTCATGGTTTTAAATGCTCTGTTATATGTAATTCTTTAATGCATCTATATGAAAAATATCTTGGATCAAGTGATATTAGAGCAGGTCTTTGTTGATGTGAATTTCATGAGTATATGATAACCAGAAACAAGTTGCAAAGAGGCGAAGGGAAGCTTAAGTATTTTGATCCTGAGGTAGGACATATGCGTCGAAGAAGGAACATGGCAGACGAGGAAGCTCATTGGGAAGAAGAGCGGAATTACTGCAAGGAATTCTACAACATGGCAGAGAAAGTAGACAAGTTGTTTGCAAAGTATGAGAAGACTGTCAAGCCTGAGAAGAAAAATGCAGATGACAACGGATCAGTAAACCATAGAGATGGTGGAGAAGAGCCCCCTCCCTCTCCATATTCTATTGATAGTTTCTCTTCTCCTTCTCATCATTATCGTAGACGTCAAAGGCATACATCTAAGAAACCATTCCTTAAACTAGATGTAAAGTTTGAATTTCCTATGTATATAGGAGAATGTAATGCGGAAAATCTCAACAATTGGATTAGACAAATTGAGTTCTACTTCCAGATTCAACAGATCAAGAAAGATAAGGAAAATATCTAGTTGGCATCCCTTCGAATAAGTGGCACCGCTCTCGTTTGGTGGGAGAGAAAATTTCAAGGCAACAAAAATCTGGGTAACCTTCTCTCCTCATGGTCAATTTTTTTTTTTTTTGTTCTGCATTGAAAACTCAGTTTTACCCATTGGGCTATAAGAAAAACACATTACTGGAATGGCAACACCTAAAGCAAGGCAAAGGCCAAAATGTGCAAAACTTCACTAAAGAATTTATAAAACAAGCATTGAACTTAGAAATTCCATTAGATTCACCAGATATTGTAACTAAATCTATTGGTTCTTTACATGGTTACATAAGACATTCATTATAAAACTAGAAATGACAGTAAAGGAAACTAAATGCGACAGTAAAATAAACAGCTAAAGATGTATCAATTTAAACCCAAGGAGGTGGAATTCCCAACAACTAGTCTTTGGGTGGGTGAAATCTAGTCAAAACACACAAAATGGCCAATGGATCTCAATTCGGGAGGGAGAGGGATCTAAAGGCCAGATCTGCTGGAAAGAGGGGCAAAAAACAACAAAAAAACAGAGGGAAAAAAGCTGCTAAAAATATGGCGAAAGGCTACAACCTGAAGGGAAACAGGGTGAACCCTAAAGGAGGACAAAAAAAAACTAAAAAGGCATTTTTTGGATGGATAAATAACCCATCTGAAATGGATCAGAAAGTACAGGTTCAAATTTGAAAAATGGTTGAAAACCACTGAAATCTCAGAGGACCTGCTTCAGCTAAACTCCTCCTAACAAGGTGCAAGCGTACTGAAGCTCTAAGGATTTTGGTTCCTACTTCGAGGAGTAAAAATAAGCAATTACAATTCCAAGACAGGTGGACAGGGAGGTTAGATAACGCTGAACAATGGCCCAAACAAACCCAGAAAAATCACAGAAAAAATCACGCAAAAAGTACAAGTTGCAGTTTCTGACCTGTTTTCTGCTCAAGTTGTAGTTTTCAGGTTGTTTTCTGCTACCTGAGAGCCGAGGTCACATTTTTTGGCCCAAAAAGTGCAACCTGCACTTCTGGCTGTCTTAGGAGAAGTTTTCATAAAAAAGTGTCGTCTCTGTTGCAGCTGATACCTATTACCTGCGCAATAGGCCCAGAAACACATGGAAGTTAGAATTTTTACTGTTGTAGGGTTTAAAAGGTTAAAAACAACATCAAGAAATGAAAAATAAGACGTTGAAGAAAATCCCAAGGGGTTGAAGCAGCTGGTCATGCAGGGATCTCAAAAATGATAGCGGTCATAATTATAAACCCTTGTGGAGTCGCTAGTTATTAGTGTGAATTCTAATCGCAAGCGTACGAAAAAAGTTCACTTTAGTTGTGCATAAAAAACAACACTAATATCAAAGATGGCTGTCAATTTCCTTAGATCTACAGTTAGTGATAAGAATAAATGCTACAGATATCCAAACCTATGCAGTTAAAGACATTAAACAACAAATAATAAGCAAGAGTTGCTCCATGCATCCAATGAACAAGACAAGAATTTTTAAAGAATTTTTTGTATTATGACACCTGGGAAGGGAACATAAAAAGATGTTACCAGTCCCCCTCAATGGGATGGGTTCTTGTATGTCCTCAATGCTTCAGATCTAAGATCTGTCTCTATTGATGGTGCAGAAAATCTAGACAAAAATGGAACTCAAAGGGATCTCACAAGCAAAAAGTAGAAAAATATGACAATGAAAGTAGAAAAGTATGACAATAATGGGAGGATCAAAGTTAGACAAAAATTATAGATCAAGAGTGATCTCTAGGCAACCAAAGGTAGTGAATGAATGGAAAAACCCTTCTATTTATAACAAAATATTGAGTTAGTCTAGATTTTGGTGCATACTAAAAATATTATTAACCAAATCTAGATCCAACTTTTATGGAATATTTGATTATTTTTGTGGAGGGAAAAATAATTTGAATTTGGTTAAATCCCTTTATTTATAAATAATAAATAAAAAAATGATTTATTTATTATTTCAGGAATGTGGTTGAGTAATAATTAAATAAATAATGATTTATTCAATTATTTATAAATGATTTAGTCAAATTTAACAAGGATTATTATTAAATAATGTTTTAAATAATTATTCCTAGAAAATAATAAGATAAATAATGATTTATCCAATTGGTTTTCCTGTTTTAGGTTAAATATGACCAAGAATATTAATTAAACTGTGGTTTAATTAATTATCCCTTGAGGAAAATCAAACAAATAAGGATTTATTCAATTATTCCTCATGGGTTTCCTGTTTAGACCATAAACAACTTAATAAATTATGGGTTATTAAGTTATTTTTCATAGTGAAAGCAATTTTACTATGGTAAAATTAGTCTTACATGGTGTACTTTATTCCATCTAATAGTAATAAGTTAGATGACCAAAAATTGGTGTAATAGTATTCACTGGGTTATTTGACCATGGCTGAGTCAACATCTCTAGCTGTACCATCTATTACAGTTGCGACAACATCAAATGTTGCCACTTCGTCGATGTTTACCACATCACCCAAGTCACATCTTTATGGTGGTCCGTCCATCCCACTGGGTTACCAATAATTATCTAGAACCTACTCTGGTGCCTCCTCAAATCCACCATGTCATCTTCTGGTATCTTATCTGGTAAATCTCTAATGAGTACTGAACGACTTGATCCTTTATGCACATCTTCAGTTCAACATCAAGCTGGTCCATCTGGGTACCTTCCATCTAGTTCAATCTTGACTGGACTCCCACCATTTGGAGATCAATATATTCCATCTTATTATACTCCTCATGCTGGGGGGAAACCTATGGTCTCCCATTTTGATATTACTTCGTCGTTTTATGGTCACCCAAATGTTGGAATGACTGTTTGTCAGTGGCAGCCTATCCTGCCTGTTCAACCACAAACGATTGTGCATTCATACCAACCGGTTCAAACTATTATGCCTACGTCAATCCCACCTGTTAATACTTAATTACCCCATTCGCAGGCTTAGTTGGCTATACCTCAACCATCTCAGGTGGTTCCTTCAACCCTTTACCCTCAAGTCTTGGGCCTCCAAAATCCAACTCCTTTAGCTGGTTTACAACAACCACCTGTATCTAGAATCTTACAACCAATATAGGTTGGATTACCCTTTTATGGGATGTCACAGACTCCTACTGGTCTTACTTATTCACAACCAGGTCCAATCTATTCTAGTTTGGGATATAATCTTAGTGGGAAATCACCTTGGCAGCCACAAACTCAAATACCACAACAACAATTTCAACAACAAGAAGCTTATCCAGGTCTTGGTCAATAGATCCATCAAGCATTTGGTCATCAAAATAACCCCTATCTCGGTTATCAACAACAAATTCCTTATGCTAATGCACAAAGGCTTGTTTCCCAAGAAATTCCATCCTATCCTGGTTATGATAAGCCTGACTTGAATCGACAGCTGCCCTTTGTCGCCACATTAGAATTACTTGATTTAAATCGGCTTACCAATGATCCCATCAACTATTCTCCTTGGTGGCAGATGATTCCACACAAATTACCCTTCGACATTTCTAAATTCAATGGAAACCCTGGAGAAGACCCGTCAACGCATGTTATGACTTATCATTTGTGGTACTTGTTGGTGTCTAATTGATGATGTCAATCAGAGTTCAATTAATGTCAACTCGGGAAGGTAAACTTAGAAGTGCCACCTATAGGTCTAGAAATATTCCTAATTTGTCCGAAATCTTTTGGTTCTCTTACAAGAACACATTTGTCAAGATCTCTTCCAACAACTAAACAAACCTAAATCTAATAATTGTCTAAGATCTTATGGTTCTCTTACAAGAACACATTCATTAAGATTTCTTCCAACAACTAAACAAACCTAGATCTAATAATTGTCTGAGATCTTTGGGTTCTCTTACAAGAACACATTCGTCAAGATCTCTTCTAATATTAGAACATCTAACAAAAACTTAAAAGCTGAAATAAAAACATAAATTAAATTATACCTAAAATAAGCATGCAAGTGAGACCATGGGGGCCCTCCATAACTCCACAAGCACACCTCTTCAAAGGAGACTCAAATGTAGAAGCAACAAATTCAAAGTATAATTATTTATTTCAAAATCTCCATCACGATGTACAAACCAAATCTAAGATTACAACTCTAAGATTACAAATGGGGGAGATTGTACTCCTTTTTATACAATGGGATGAGATAACAAACTCATAATGATGATCCACTAATCTCTCTTTAGTTCCATACATCTCTCAACCATCTAGACACATAACCCCCTTTTGTCCTTGATCTTCTCCATGAGATCATGATCTTCTCCATAAGGCTTATCTTATCAAATTCGAAATTGATCATTCAAGGCCACATAAAGGTGTCTTGGAAGCGTCCTTGGAACCTACACATGTCACAAAAACAATCCACTTTCCATATATGAAGTAAAATATATTATTTTCTAATATTTAATCAAGAATTTCTCTTAAAAATTCTTGAAAATAAATAATATTTGGAATATATAAATGATACCCATTAATGATGAACAATAGGGAAAATGAAGTGACATGGTAGTGAATAATGAGTGATATAATGGAAGCATAGGTGAAAACTGTACGGAAATGAGTGATATTTGTATAACATTTTGAAGCCCAACATATCCCCCAACTGAAGCTCTTGCATGTCCTCATGCAAGCTACTACAATGACTTATTTAATTTGATTCTTAAATGAGCTACCTTTGATTGAATTACAAAATGTTTGGTTCTTGTGTAACAACCATCTTTCAATCATGGACTTCCTTTTAACTTTGCACATCTTTTGATAACTTTTATTTTTGCAAAGCATTTGCATCTTTTAATGATTGGTTCTTGTGTTACAATCATTATTTTCTTTGCACATCTTTTAATAACTTTTATTTTTGCAAAGCATTTGCATCTTTAAATGATTGGTTCTTGTGTTACAATCATTATTTACTTTGTTGAGATCTCTTTTTAATGATTAGTTCTTATGTTACAATCATTATTTACTTTGTTGAGATCTCTTTTTAATGAAGTCATTTAATATGCTCATCATTTTGTAGTAGTTTTTATTGTGGGAAGACTATGTGGGTTAATATGTAATATGAATGAGAGAAAGAAATGAAGTGTGCAATTCCCCCCCAATTGATGGCTTTTGGCAATTTTTAATGAGAAAGGGAATAGTGAAATAGTGGAATATTTTCCAAATATCCTCATTTTAGCATCTAAAAAGAATTTCAAGATTAAAGGTTAGAAAGCATCATAACTTACTTACCTAAAGAAGTGGATGAATCATGCATGTTCAGCTGCTGCAATTCTGATCTGAAGCTTCTTTCGCAAGTTGTGGATGAAATATGGATTTGTATTGTCATGTCTGCTGCTGGATCTTTTGTTGGATATTCTGATGAATTTGATGAGTACGCTGAATATGGCTGAAAATGTATAAGGCTTGGAAGGTATACAAAATATAGAAATTACATTTTTTTTAGCCATATTTATTGTCTTGTCCTTAAGTCATGACAAACTGAAAAACAATGAAAGGAAATCTGCTTCATCTACTACAAAATATGGGTTTTCAAGTCTTCAATGCTCGATGGCACAAATCTTGCTATGTGAATAAATGTTCTGGTGTCGAGCATAGTAAGAAATTGTTAACTTAGTGGCCATTGATGGATGCCACTAACCAACACGAGAACTCCCACCATTGATTCCAATGGGACTCAAGATGCCTAACACATCTTTGTAGGTACGAATAAATTTGTTGTGGTCGAGTCACCTACAAGATCCAATGAACATGGAATATTAATGTACTTCTATTGTTCATTGGCAAGAGTACTTGCCATTAAGGCATGCAAGCCTCTAAGTGTTTTTTTAAAGATTATTAGACTCTAGGACTTTGACTCAATGATATGTAGAAGCAGGGTTTTATTGGTGGAAATGAAAAATGCTAGGAAAAAGGAATTGGAAATGGAAAATGGTAAGAAGTTTGTAAGTAAACTTCTTTGCTTTTATTGGTGGGTTAGGAATGGAGAAAATGTAATGAAGTGTATGTGGTAATGGGAGATGGATAATGACTCTTGCTGGAATTATGGCATGCAAAATATCAAATATAGCAATGGAATGCAAACTCTCAAATATAGCAAATCTGCTCCTTAATTCTGGACTGCTTGTTAAAATGGCTGAGTTTGACCAGCGTTGACCAGCCACCTATAGATGTCAAATTCAAGTGTGGATAGGTATTTCACCATCCTTGTACATTTAGGAACAAACCTCATGTCTTTGAATTTTGCTATCTGCCATGTAACATGTCAAACCATTAAGCTATTACAGGTAGTTGCAAGAACTTGTAATTTTCTGGAAATTTCGTTTATAATCATGAATTGGTTCTTTAAAATTTCTCATGAAATTAGTCTTGGAAGACCAATTGTCGTCACAATGTAATCTCCTTACTGATCACTTGATTCACTTGTAACATGCGAAAAAAACCTTGGCAGAAAGAAACATAAGTGTGTTCAAGAAGAAATGGCCAGTTCCTTCATGATTCTTATGCAAAAATTTCGTACCAAATAAAACAAATTAAGGACAATCAAAGTGTTGAAATTGACTCAATCATGATATTAATATCAATCCATTCTTAAAAATAATGATGAAAAGTAATACTCCCTGTCTGTGTCAGATAACACATGTGCATGGCAAAGAGCTCGATATTATAGATTTGTTGTATCCCTCAAACATGACCCTTTTTCTCAAATGAATGCATCCTACTTTTGCCCACAAATTCACTTTAAAATGTATGACAATTCTAAAAACCCAACATACTTTTATTCCCCCCTAAAAAATATTGCATATCCTCATGCAATTTAGTCATTTTATGAATTCTGGGGAAGAAATAGTTGGCTTTATGACTTTTATGTGGGGCAAAGTTTTTTTAAGTGAAAAAAAAAAAAAAAAATTATTATGTTTTTTTTTTTAAAATTAAAAAGAAAAATTATTTTGTCATTAATGATTGATGTTGATTTTTTTAATTTTTTTTTTTTTTTTTTTTTTTTTAAAGCAA
The DNA here is from genome assembly GCA_034641835.2 of Pinus albicaulis. NCBI lineage: Eukaryota > Viridiplantae > Streptophyta > Pinopsida > Pinales > Pinaceae > Pinus > Pinus albicaulis. The sequence continues at coordinate 626,312 of MU968389.1, forward strand.
CAAATTTAAAAACAAAATTTTTAATTTGTTGATTTTTTTATAGTTTTAAAAAAAAAAAAAAAATTAATAAAAAATAATAAATAAATAAAGACAATTTTTTTTTGTTTATGTTGATTTTTTATTTTATTTTTTAACAACAAATTAATTTTTTTTTTTGTTTAATTATTATTTAAGTTGAATTTTTTTGTTTTTTGTTTTTTTTTTTTAATTAAAAAGAAAAATTAGCAGAAGCTTCCAATCATTAAAATTTTTTGAGCTAATATTTTTTAGTTTTGTATGGATTTCAACCCTAGAGAAACTCACATCAACCCCATAAATAAACAAGTGTTAATTCATGGCATTTTCTCCAACTCTCTGAAGCTAGAATTTTAGCCACGAAAATCGGATATGGGCGTAATCTATTAAATTAGGCTCGAAAGAACCCCAATTTTCTCCTAAATCGCTGCAAATTTCAGGAAATTTCTTGCGATTCACATAATTACCCCCATTCCGGAGAAAACCCTTGTCTCAGTTTTTTTTAATTCATCTTTGTTTGCTCAAAAAATTGATTTTAAAATCACGTGTTGAGACTGGAGCGATTTCGTGAAGTTGAAATAAAAGTTTTTGAATATGTGAAATTGAGCATTTGACTTGGCTTCAGAGGCTTCCCATCGTTGAAGAGGCAGTTATCATAGGCAATCCGCTTGAAAATTTTAGGGTTCACCATTTCAGCAGAAGCAAACGAGGCACAGTGGAAATGAACGTCGTATGGTGCGCATCGAGAAATGCAAGTATTGACAACCATGTACTTGAGAATGCCAGTTGTAGAATTCTGGCTCTGAGAAATACTAATGTCCCTCCTCGTACACGTATCAAGTAATCTGCGACTTCTATATCTGGATGCCTCCATATTTCCTCGGAAACCAAGTATTGATCCCTCGGCATGGCATGATGTCCTTGAATTTGAATCATATTCTTAGAACCTGAACATACTAAGAAGAAAATGATGCTGAAGCTGATGAGAATAAGGTATGCAAAGCAGCCTATCGCATATTTCCAGGTTCTAACCATTGTTGAATTTACAGCACAGAATGCTTGACTTGTCCCTTCTTGGTCATTTTCTACAACAAGCTTTATAACCCGGACAAAGCATTCAGATCTTTTAAAGTTTCTTAGATGCAGAATTTGATGAGAAGGCTTTTGTTGATCTCCTTTAACCAATTTCAAAGCCAGTAACTCATCACATGGAACATCCCATTCTATTTTGCAAGGCTTTGTAAATGTCTTGTTCGATGATGAGCACAAAACCATTAGGACACATTTATTTGTGATCAACAGTAGCAAACAGTGAGGTAAGGGCTCCTTATAAGAATTTGACCAGGCAAATTTTATGTTTTATTGTTTGTTTTATTTTTTCGTTGTGTTTTGTTATTATTATTATTTTTTTAAATTTTTTATTTGTTTAATATATTTTTTTGTTTTATTTGTTGTATTAGTTTGAATTGTTATTGTTTTGTTTTGTTTTTTGTTTTTTTTTTACTCTTAAAAAAAATTGAAATTGAACCTATTTCTAAAAAATGGTTAGTTTTTAATTTTTTTTTTAATATAATATATATATATATATATATATATATATATATATATATATATATATATATATATATATATATATATATATATATATATATATATATTATTATTATTATTATTATTATTATGTAAAATTTTATTTTTACTTTTATTTTTTATTTTCAAACTAAAAAAAAATGAAATAAATAAATAAATTTATCTATATATTTTTTTTAAGATGATCTTTCGCTCATTCAAAAAAAATTTATTGTCATATCGTAGATCAATTTTCCAACGAGAGTATTTTTATTTGAAATAAATCGATAGATTTTCTGATCTTCCTGATCGCACGAAGCGCATGAAGAGAGCACACTAATCTCCTGATTTGTTTTTTATTTATGCAGGTTAGCGTGGATGGATAATAAACACAATCAAGATTTGCAACGAAACCTCCCATTGTCTATACTCTTTCTACAATGTTGTGGGGGCGTTTAGACTCTCGGAAGACAAAAATTTCCAATAATCAAGCTCCTGGCTTACCCGTGATATAGAAACAAGATATAGAAATGCGATGATGATGCAACTCTTACTGTGCTACTGAATTTATTCATTTATGTATGATGATTTATTATTTTTTATTTATTTTTGAAAATAAGACTAAAAACTTCTAATGATAACGAATTCTAACGATTTGTAATGATAACGAGCTCGTTTTATTTTCCTAATTTATTGTATCTATCTTGTTTGAAATATTTTTTTTTCCTAGGTGAAAGAATGCTTCCAGTGAAGCCATCTACGGACTAAAAATTCAAAAATTCTCACATCAAGATTTAAAACTTTTACGTTATGTTTTACAAGTATGTGAGTAACATGTCTTAGAGTTGGCTCAAGGTTATTGTCCTTGCTCTCCAAGAAGTACCTGTTCAAAATTGTCAAATTTCTCATCCGTAGATGGATTAGTGAGAAATGGGGGGTTTAAAATAAAAACTGAATTTAAATTAACTATGTGTGAAAATAAATAAAATGCTCCAAAATTTGAACTCCTTTATGAACCTGTTGTCACCAAGTTCCACAAATTAGTCCATAAAAACAAATGCATAAAGTAATTACTAAATCCTTCTAGTTGCACTTCCCCGAGAACGACACCAAAATGTTTGGTCTAATTGATGATGTCAATTAGAGTTCAATTAATGTCAACCCGGGAAGGTAAACTTAGAAGTGCCACCTATAGGTCTAGAAAGATTCCTAATTTGTCCGAGATCTTTTGGTTCTCTTACAAGAACACATTCGTCAAGATCTCTTCCAACAACTAAACAAACCTAAATCTAATAATTGTCGGAGATCTTATGGTTCTCTTACAAGAACACATTCGTTAAGATTTCTTCCAACAAATAAACGAACCTAAATCTAATAATTGTCTGAGATCTTATGGTTCTCTTACGAGAACACATTTATTAATATTTCTTCCAATATTAGAACATCTAACAAAAACTTAAAAGTTGAAATGAAATAAAAACATAAATTAAATTATACCTAAAATAAGCATGCAAGTGAGACCATGGGGACCCTCCATAACTCCACAAGCACACCACTTCAAAGGAGACTCAAATGTAGAAGCAACAAAATAAAAGTATGATTCTTTATTTCAAAATATTCATCATGATGTACAAACCAACTCTAAGATTACAAATGAAGGAGATTGTACTCCTATTTATACAATGGGATGAGATAAAAAACTCATAATTATGATCCACTAATATCCCTTTAGTTCCATACATCTCTCAACCATCTAGACACATAACCCCCTTTTGTCCTTCATCTTCTCCATAAGGCTTATCTTATCAAATTCGAAATTGATCATTCAAGGCCACATAAAGGTGTCTTGGAAGCTTCCTTTTGGAACCTACACATGTCACAAAACAATCACTTTCCATATATGAAGTAAAATATATTATTTTCATTTCTAATCAAGAATTTCTCTTAAAAATTCTTGAAAATAAATAATATTTGGAAGATATAAATGAGACCCATTAATGATGAACAATAGGGAAAATGAAGTGACATGGTAGTGAATAATGAGTGATATAATGGAAGCATAGGTGAAAAATATATGGAATGAGTGATATTTGTATGACATTTTGAAGCCCAACAATACTCATCCAGTGTACACTTATTGGTATGACTGTGAAGTGGTATATTGAATTACCACGAGCTTCATTTGATAACTTCAATGCCTTAGCCACTACCTTTTTAACCCACTTCCAGTTACCCATACGATATGAAACTAGAACAGAACTATTGACCAACTTTAAACAAGCAACTGCCACTCACATTTCTGATCATATTCATGAGTGGCATCGTCGTCGTCGAGTGGTTAAAACATTTGTTCGTGATCCGATTTTGGCTGAGTGGCTTATTAAGTCCTTGCTACCATCTATTGTCGAGGATGTAGCTAAATGTGATGTCGTCACTGAAGATCAAGTCATTTCTTGTGCCCAGTACTTATATTTGATTTATACTATGTCCAGAATGCACTATGATAAAATACCAAACGTGCTGCGATTAAATTTTACTATTCCTCCTCCATTTGGTAAGGACTCTCATGTCGGCGACGGTATGATTGATTCTGCAAAAAATCACACCTCTACTGCATCTGATCCTACAATTTCTTCTGAAATGCATGTCGTGTCATCTGAAAAAGGAAAAAGTGACAAGCAACCCTGAAGCAAGAAAAAGGGTAAAGGAAAGAAAAACAAAATTCACCCTAGCAGGAATGATCATATATCAATAATCTAGAAATTCTTGGAAATCTCGTTACCCTTGATTGATATGTAATGAGGAGCACTTTACGCGAGACTGTCCTCACCGCTCTGACGTCTCAAAGGTTCTTAAGAATTCTCCTGCATCTACTGTGTTGACAGATCCTTTTCCGAATCCGGACACAAACATGGTTGCTACAGATCTCTCTTTTAGATCCCAAGTGCTTATGCTATCTGTCACCAAGCCAAAAACTGATGTTTTGGTATCTACGCAAAATAAATATTACGGTAGTCAGCCTACTGATCAACCTACTACCTCAACCATGAATCCTTACACTGAATCAATTCTACCACCTGTTATTCTAGAGTTAACAATAAAGCCACCAAAGGGAGTTGTCCAAAAATTGACGTTCAATCCTCGAGCCCACGTAGCTCAAAATTACAATATATTTGAAGATATGGCTCTCTCACCTTCAACTATGTCGATGCTTGATTTACTTCAAAACTGTCCCTCCCAGAAGTAAGCTTTGCTGTCGATAATTGGGGGAATCGATCCGACAGATTCTAATCTTGTAGTATTTAATCACACGGGCTATGTGCCACAATTACCAGCCGAATTAGCCATTAGGGGAATTTTGAGGTCTAAAATGGGCCTCCTAAGAAAAATGTACAACCAAAATAAAATTTATAAGAACCAATAGGATTCAAGATGATGATGTCATCCATAATGGATGATTCACCATTTTTGGAGTAAAAAAGTAAAAATATTAAAAAATAATAAAATAATAAAACTACTTTTTCAACTCGTAATTTACGACCTCCAAAATTTTTACTCAAATTTCGAGCGGGAGTACTCGTTGGATGTGAAATTTAATTCCTCATCCAAGGAGTACCCATGTTGCATACTTTCGATGAACCGTACTACACGAAAAATGAGAAATACATAAAAAAAAACGTGATTGTAATCACGTTTTTTTATGTATTTCTCATTTTTCGTGTAGTAGGACCCATCGAAAGTATGCAACATGGGTACTCCTTGGATGGGGAATTAAATTCCGCATCCAACGAGTACTCCCGCTCGAAATTTGAGTAAAAACTTTGGGAGATAAGTTGAAAATATGAATTGAAAAAAGTAGTTTTTTCATTTTTCCCTCTAAAATTTGATGATGTCATCAAATCTTATTTGATTTTTTCCACTATTATTTTATAATTTCCTTAGGAGGCCCATTTTAGACCTCAAAATTCCCCTAATGATTTTCAATCCAAGTAAATGTTCTAAATCACCTCGTTCATCACACTATTAATTATGAGGGAGCATATACTTGTATTATGGCTACCAATTGTTGGAAGTCACTTGGCTCAACTCACTTATCTCAATTGCCTACGACGTTGAAATATTTTGACGGCCGTACATATAAGCCTTGTGGTATTATCAATAACTTGCATGTCGAACTAGGGGGAAAAACTGTAACTGTTGAAGTTGAGGTCGTTGATGGATCCCTTGACTACAACATTTTACTTGGAAGGCCATGAGTTTATGCTATGATTGCGATCATTTCTAATTAGATTCGAATGATTGCCTTCCCTCATAAAGGTGCTATCACAGTCATTAATCAACTCTCCTTCTTTTTCTCTAGTTCCCAGGTATCTGGAAGCATTCCTTTAGTTCACGCACCCCAGCTAGCACTTCAAAACATTAGTGTTGGTCTCTTTAAGGATTCTTCCCTAATGGGCACCTTTTCATTACCACTGCCTGCGACGTCGGTGGAAATTGCGAATATAGAGACCTGCTGCATGATATCTTCCACTTCATCTGACTTAAGGAAGATTATCAATGATTTTGAAGTAGATATGTTGGGTGATTGTCTGCCACCAAGCCCAATTGAGCTCATATAGAAATAAATTTTCTTATCTTGGGCGACGCATCTTGATCCATCGTCGCCGATCATTTGGGTTGATCGTTCATTAGATTTTGGTACTCATTCTGATCCTTTTTCATCCACATTCTTGACTAATGAGAGAATTGTGCAAGCCATGATTCCAAAAGGAGAACCATGAGACGATTATCATCATCGTTCATGTCTTCCAGATTACAACGAAGATAATCTTATTAAACTATATCACCCTATGATTGTTATAGGTCAATTTGGGCACCATTCCCAATGACCTGGTTAACTGGACATCATCTCCAGGACCAATGATCAAGGGTATATCATTCCCCATAATTTCAGTTGCTATATGCCCTAAGACAAGAAACAAGACAAATCAAGCAAGAATTTCATCAAGAAAATGTTTCCATGGTTTGAAGCTTATTATATAGCATATGAGAGCTCACCAACGCAGGCTCTAAGGGGCCTAAATGCGTTGCATATGCAGGTAGCCCCATGCAAGGCTGCTCTGCAAAGCACTTCCCGACATTCACAGGTGCGTTGGTCACATTGGGAGTGAAATTCTCATTGTTCCGGAATCTCCACTTGCCCAGTGCCTTCTAGAAGAGTTCACACGTGTCAAGCTTCGGATCCAAGTGTCCATTTGACATCTACATGAATGGAAACATGTCTTGCCTATTTTTGGAAAGTTATTGATTGAAAAACAACCTACAGTTCATCTATAAATTGAACACAGATCTAAGGGTTTGGGAAGGAAGAATTTGAGTAGAGAAATGTTGGAGGATTTTCAAATGAGAACTAGATTTGTGAAGCTGCTGCTGGAGAGATTTATACTGTGATGAGGCTTGGGAAAATTGCTGGAAGGTCACTTCAAATCAGTCAATAGTTTCTAACCTCTCCTTCTATCATCAATAAAGAGTACTTCTGATTTTTCCCTACATGCATCTGTATTGGCTTTGATTTTCTATATTGTAAGATCTTGGTTGATGTATGTGGTTTATGCTTTACTGTTTAGCTAACTAGCTTGAATAGATATCTATATTATTGCATCTTCTGTTGTTTCAGTGTTCTTTCTTGCAAGAAGCATTCAGCTCCAAAACCGCTTGAATTTGAAGCTACAACAAAAGAGACAAAAGGATCCATTTGGAAGCGACTGAACAAGTAAGCCTCCAATCCTCTCTGTATATCTATTCTGAGTTAGGAGAAATAGTCGTATAGTCTTTCACCTGTTGTTCTAGACTAGCACCTGTACAGGGAAGCGTAATTTATCCGTAGATTACAATTCTGGCCCAACAAATTGGCGACTCCATTGGGGATAATTTCTCTTAGTTCTAGGTGTTTTAGCCTTTAATTTTCTTTGTTTATCCACCCAATATTTGTTACACATAAATATTAAACTTTTTTAGTGCTTAATTTCCAAAGATAGTGAATTTAATAGTAGAATTTTTCCTTGTTTACTGCGCCCAACGCACCCTTAGGTTGGACATAGTGCTTTGCAGAGCACTGTCTCCCTTCCTAGCCTGCGTTGCAGAGCACTGTCTCCCCTTGGAGACTGAGTTGACTCCTGAAAGTGACCAAATTCCCTTGAATTTGACTTTGCAGCTTGCTTCAGTTTTGTTTGCTGTTGTGTTCTAAAAAGTTTGATGCTCAATTGACCAGTGAATCTATATACTTCTTCCTCCTTTGGCTGAAAATTTGTTCAATGTTGTTTTAGAAATGTTTTTCTTTATCATTGACAAGTTGATTTCAAAGTAATTTTTATGGTCGCATTAAGAATCATTTGCTTTCGAAATAGGAAATTGTCGTAAAATCTTCGTTTCCTTGATAAGAGAAATTGTTGTTTGTATTCTTCGTTTCTCTAAAGTAAAAAGCATTTGGATTATTGATCTAGTACACCTAATTTCTTTTCTGCATTCATAACATTAAGGAAACTGAAAAGAAAAACTTGCATTTTCATGTAGGATTGTGTGTATTTTGCAAAAGGAACATTAGGAAATCTGCATTTAGTTTGTGATTCATTGATTTGTTTGCTCACGAACTATTTACTCTCTTCCCTTAGTAGCTAGGTTCTTCATTGAAAAAGCTAAAAGTGAAAGTTTTTTTATCATTCTTAGCTTGCATTTTAGGAGTTTCATATACATCATCACGATGAACCTGAAAGGAAAATTGTTAAGAAATATCAAAATAAAATAAATATCAATTTACTTAACAACGCATTGGAACCATAACGATAACATTTAGAAGGTCTAGGCTAGAGACGTGTTTCGGCATCGTAAAACATAGCAGCTGTCGTTAACTTGTCTGCGATACATTTCGAGTGTGATACCTCACTCCATGTATGTAAGTATATCGTAGCTTGTCCATGTACTCTCAGGTATATCGGGCGGTGTTACAGTATGATAAGTATAAAGGGGCGCTCTCACTGTGTGGTTTCGCATCAAACAACGATAATATGGACTTGGGCCTCCACGTACCTTCAGGTATATTTGGGAGGAAAAATTTTAGGTGTTATCCATCCATAGTGAACCGAGTCGGCCCCCTTGAAATTGTGATACACTGAACACAACATTCGGGGAGATTACCTGCCCGTACTTCTTGGTTCTCCAGGAGGTATTCTACAGTTCACAATTTCTTGGTAAACCCTTTTGCCTAGCATTACCCTCTTTTTGTTTATTTTCTTTTGGTTAAAATAAATCAGTAATTGTGGAAGAACAAAATTCTATCCCCCATCGTTCACTTAGATTAGCTTTAAAACCACCTTTACCACTGGAAACTTCTGGTATGCGAAGGCGATCATGATCTGCCGAATCAAGTACCATCAGTACCTCTGGTGAAGCATCATCTTCTCATATACCAGAATTGGCACAAGTTGTTTCTACAAATCTCGGTTTGTCTACTGTTGTTGAGACAAAGTCTTCACAGCTACCCGTGGTCACGATCCATCCAATCTGTGAGACCATACCTCTCGAACCTGACGTTGTTCAACTGGAAGTTGATCGTGATCCCATTGTGCTTTAGGGGGCAGCTGTTATTGGTCAAACTGGACATCATCCCCAGGAACAATGAAATAGGTTCTATCATCCCCTTATATTTCAATTGTTATATTCCCTAAGTGGAGAAAATCTTGACCTCGAAGTCGAACAACCGGAAGTTGTTCCTGTATTGGTCACTCCAAAATATATTGTAGCCATTGAGTCTCCCATATCGCGCAGTCAACCCCTGACATATACTTCGGGCCTGACAGTGAAGTTCTTCCACCTTAGTTTGATTTTGATTGAAGAAATATCACAAGACGAGACACCTTTAACTCCAACTCATTTTCGGTAGGAGCTTTACCTATATGAGTCTTTTCCTCAATCACCTTCCTTTGCTTTTGTTGATCTTGTTTCACTTTGAGTTCCCGTAGATTCTATAGGGTATACATTGGGTCATTTGACCATGGCTGAGATAACATCCTAGACTGAACCATCTATTTCAGCTGCGACAACATCTGTTGTTGCTTCATTTTCGATGTTTTGTCCATTGACTTCACCCATGTCATCATCTGGAATCCTATCTGGTTCCTCTCCTTGGTGGCTGGTGAAACCACATATGTTACCCTCAGACATTCCTAAATTCAATGAAAACCCTGAAGAATACCCGTCAATGCATGTTATAACTTATCATTTGTGGTATTCATCAAACTCCTTAAATGATGACTCCGTTAGACAACGTCTTTTCCAGCACACACTCACTACTCCAACTGCATAATAATAATGGTTCTTTTCCTGTGTCAACCACGTTAAAAAATGAAACAGATTATGAGGATGGTTCTTTTCCTGTGTCAACCTCATTAAAAAATGAAATAGATTATGAGGATGGTTGTTTTCCTGTGTCAACCTCATTAAAAAATGAAACAGATTATGAGTATGGTTCTTTTCCTGTGTCAACCTAGTTAAAAATGAAACAGATTATGAGCATGGTTATTTTTACTGTGTCAAACTCATTAAAAAATGAAACAAGTACCTATGAGGACAGTTCTTTTTTCTTCTGTCAACCTCGTTTAAAAAATGAAGCAAGTGCCTATGAGCATAGTTCCTTGTCTTGTGTCAAGCTCGTTAAAAAATGAAACAAGGTTCCATGAGCATAGTTATTTTCCTGTGTCAAGCTCATTAAAAAATGAAACAAATCCTCTCCTAATTACGATGATTATTCCATTTGATCTCATAAATGAACCTTCATTCCATCCAGCTATTAGTAACCAATAGTTTACTTAATTGAATGAAATGAAGCTTGGGGGGAATCTTTTCTTGCAAGGGGCATTCGACAAGTGCTCTTGCAGGGGGCATTCAAAACATTCCTACCAATTGCATGCAATTGACTGCTGAAGTTTAGGGGAAAATCAGGTTCAGAGCTCGAAAATGCAAATGGTAACTATGGAATGGTAAAAATGAATAGTAAAACTACTTTTGATAGTCATTTAATTATTTTCAAATCATATTTATTGCTATGACTGTCGTTTTATTATGTTTTTATCATGAAACAGGTATTGTTAATCCATTTGATGTTTCTCTGAATAGGAAATACAACTGATGAACAGATTAGTTGTGCAGATTTATTCAAAGAATGACTTGACCATGAAGCATACCTTTTCTCCTTATTTTTCGAGCTTTGTTAAAAACGAAAAAGGATTTGAAGTGCACTTTTATCTCTTTTTCGAGCTTCGATAACAGTGAAAAAGGAAACCCTGGAGTCTTCTTTCAGCTCGTTTCAGACTCCAATAATATGAAAAGATTGCCGAGAACTTGTCTTTTCAAGCTCGTTAAAGTAAATGAATTGATATCTACTCAGTATAAGTTTAACCCTTTTCTAGACTGAGATAGATTATTTAGGAAAAAGGATCTAAGAGACAAATTGACAAAAAAGGATCTGATAGATTACACTTTTTCAGATCTGAGAGACAAATTTACAAAAAAGTAATTTTGGGTTCTCTTTTTTCCTCTTTTTCAGACTCTCTAAATATGAAAAAGGACCAGGCTATCACTGTCATTAAGCTCGTTAAAACATAAATAGCGATGGGCTTGTCGATCATGGCAAGAATCAAGTTTCATTCATCGCTAGACTCGTTAAATTATTAAATAGCGATACATTATTCGCCCAAAGGGTTGAATTATAGATCAAGAAAATTTTATCCTCCTCAATCTTGTTAAAAAATAAAGAGGTACTAGTCAACAAATGACCAGGGAAAATTTGGGAAAAGTAAAAAAAGTTTCTTTTTGGTAGGAAGTCGCTCTTGAACATGACACTTCTTTCACTCCATGTCCGTGACTGTTTGGGTTGGGTAATCATCTTGACGGTTCATTCACACCTATGGTTCATCATAACTTCACTTCGGTTTTGGGTCAATGCTACCAACTCATCATAGTGTCACCGATATGTTCAAGAGAAGTCATCCAGTGATTAAAAAACTCATCCATCTGCAATACTCGTAAACCTTCATTTTCATGACCGGTCATCCCTGAAAATTTCTATATCAAGTCATACCCTTGTCTCCGAAATCAGTAACTCCTGTTTTACAATAAGGTGACTTCCTGTCGAAAACAAATCAATATCAAGGAAGTTCACTTAGAAACATCGGATTTCAGTACCATGAGGCTTGTTACAGCATCGACAAGATCCTCGCTTCCAGACCTTTGACCGAAATATTTTGTTTGGCGTTCAACATCAAATCATTTATTCGTGCCTTAAGAAATGTACTGCAGTACCTTGAGGGCCATTGACATTAATGGTGGTTCTCTCGCGTTTGTTAACAACTCACATCATTGGCTGGTAATCAAATGATGTCTTTCCATGTTCGAATAAAAATCATATAATTGCATGGCTAGACTTGTACCTGAATGAAGGAGTGAACGAGATAAGAAGACCCCGAATCTAGTTTCATCCATCCGGGCTGCGATTTCAAGATTGTTGTACACATCATCTGTATAATGAGCTTACATACAGATTGTCATCCAAACATGGGCCTATATCTGTAGGCATGTCTGCATCTGGGCAACATTCTAATGAAGACGACTTTCTGAATTATGTACATGTTATTAGATTGTTTTATGTGTTGAATATGGGAATGCCTACCCTCAACAATTATGATCAAAAGAGGATATATCATGATGTAATGTATTGTAAGATTGATGCAGGTGACCACTCCGCTTCGTTTCTAGACTCATCACAGTGTAAAGCATCTCAATCAAATGTTCTTATTATTTGGATCTCATGCTTTAGGGGGCAATTGTTATAGGTCAATTTCGGCACCATTCCCAATGACCTGGTTAACTGGACATCATCTCCAGGACCAATGATCAAGGGTCTATCATTCCTCATCATTTCAGTTTCTATATGCCCTAAGACAAGAAACAAAAAAGATCAAGTAAGACTTTCATCAATCAAAGGTTTCCATGGTTTGAAGCTTATTATATAGCATATGAGAGCTCACCAATGCAAGCTCTAAATGGCCTAAGTGCATTGCATATGCAAGTAGCCCCTACAAGGCTGCTCTGCAAAGCACTTCTCGGCATTCACAGGTGCATTGGTCACATTCGGAGTGAAATTCTCATTGTTTCGGATTCTCCACTTAGCCAATGCCTTCTAGAAGAGTTCACATGTGTCAAGCTTCAGATCCAAGTGTCCATTTGAAAACTACATGAATGGAAACATGTATTTCCTATTTTTGGAAATTTATTGATTGCAAAAAAACCTATAGTTCATCTATAAATTGAACACAGATCTAAGTGTTTGGGAAGGAAGAATTTGAGTAGAGAAATGCTGGAGGATTTTCAATTGAGAGCTAGATTTGTGAAGCTGCTGATGGAGAGATGTATACTATGATGAGGCTTGGGAACATTGCTAGAAGGTCACTTTGAATCATTCACTAGGTTGTAACCTCTCCTTATATCATCAATAAAGAGTACTTCTTATTTTTCCCTACATGCATTTGTATTGGCTTTGATTTTCTATATTGTAAGATCTTGGTTGATGTATGTGGTTTATGCTTTACTGATTTAGCTAAATAGCTTGAATAAATATGTATATCATTGCATATTCTGTTGTTTCAGTGTTCTTTCTTGCAGGAAGCATTCAGCTCACAAACTTCTTGAATTTGAAGCTGCAACAGAAACGACAGAAGGAGCCATTTGGAAGCAACTGAACAAGTAAGCCTCCAATCCTCTTTGTATATCTATTCTGAGTTTGGAGAAATAGTCGTATAGTATTTAACCTATTGTTCTAGACTACCAACTGTCTAGGGAAGTGTAATTTATCTGTAGATTACAATTCTGGCCCAACAACGATCTTTGATTTATTTTCGAATTATGTTCCAATTAATATCATCGAATCTAAGCGAAACCTGTCAAATATTGAAGAAATGATTTCTATCGATATTTATACCAAACTTGGCATTGTAGAAAACATTCATGTTGACGTGTCCTATTCTCCATCCGAACTTGACACTTATCGCTATCTTTTTCATGAATTTCGAGATGTATTTGCTTGGTCTTATGAGGAAATTCTAGGCATAGATTCTAGTATTGTTGTACACACAATTAAAATGTACCCTGATATCAAAATGATACGTCAATGTCTTCGTCTTGTTCATCTGAAGAAGGTTGCTTCCATTAAAGCAGAAGTTGAAATTTTTTTGCGTGCTGGTTTCATTTACCCTGTTTCGCTTACTGATTGGGTTTCCAACTTTGTTCCTATCATGAAGAAACAAGGGACAATCAGAGTATGCTTTGATTATCAGGATGTCAATCTTACTTGTCCAAAAATCAATTATCCTACTCTCTTTATCGACTAAATTATTAACGAATGTGCCGGCTATGAAATATTTTTGTTCATGGATGGATTCTCCGGTTACAATCAAATCAATATTCACCCAGAGGACTAATATAAGACAACATTCATCTGTCCTGGGGCACATTATCTTATTTTAAACTCCCATTTGGTTTGAAGAATGTTGGGGAAACATTTCAGAGTGAAATGGATTATGCTTTCCATGACATTAAGCATATTGTTCAACCTTATCTAGATGATTTACCCGCGAATTCACGAAAACAAACTGATCACCCGACGCATCTGAGAGCTATATTTTTATGCTGTCGACACTACAAGATTTGCCTCAATCCACACAAATGCGTGTTTTGTGTTGGTTCCGATCATTTTCTTGGATTCGTTGTCTCAAATGATGGAATTCGAATTGACCCACTGAAGGTCCAGGTCATTCTCGATTTTCCTGCACCATCAAACTTACTTTGGTTATAGAGAATTCAAGGAAAGGATAAATTTATAAGGAGGTTCATACCCAACTACACTGAAATGGCTAAAGGATTTACTTATCTCTTGAAAAATTGGATTCCTTCGATTGGGATAAGGTTGCACAAGCTTCTTTTTATGCTCTTAAAGATACCCTAATCCGAGCGTCATTAATGTATCCCCCTAATTGTCATAGTGACTATTTCTTGTATCTCGCCACTGTAGATACAACCATTTCTATGTTTTTAGTCCAATAATAATATGGGATATAACATCTGATATATTATTTGAGTCGTAATCTCAATGATACAGAAGTTAGGTACTCATACATCGAAAAGCTCGCCTTGGCAGTTGTCTAAGATGTCCAAATATTTCGCCATTATATCCTGCTCCGGAATACCATTGTCATTTCGGATTGCAACCCTATGAAATACATTCTATCACGTAAATTTCTAGGGGGGAATATTCAAAATGGATCATCATTTTGCAGGAATTTGATTTGGAATTCATCAAATCCAAGTCAAAGAATTCTTTAGTTTTTTCTTAGCTTCTATGTGACCTTCCCTCTGATAGTACTGAGTCTACATTAGAACCATCAATTCTAGATGAGTCTTTGTTTCTAATTGGGTCATATGACCCTTGATATGGGGGTTTTTTCATTTATCTCCAAACCAAATTTATGGCTTGATACCTCTCGCTCACAACAATGACGTATCCGATACCAAGCCAAATATTAGCTGATCGTCGGCGATACACTTTATCGTCGTGGTGTCGATACAATTTTAAGGAGGTGCCTCATTCACGAGGAGGCCGAGAAAGTTTTGAATGATTTTCATGCTGGTTCTTGTGTTGGACATTTCTCTGGTTGTGCTATCGCGCATAATATTCTCCGCGTTGGTTACTTCTGGCCAACCATATTCAACAATTGCATTCTTGCGATCAGAATTTGTCATGCATTCAAGATATTTGATTGTAAAATATGCATGCTACCAGCACCAATGCATCCTGTCATCGTTTTGGGGCCATTTGAAAAATGGGGCATTGACTTCATGCCCTACAACCCTCGTTTGGTCGGGGGCATGGTTATATTATTGTCGTCGTTGACTACTTTACCAAGTGGGTTGAAGAGATGCCTACATTCAATAACACGAGCGAAACAGTTTCATTGTTCTTTTTCAATCATGGCATTTCTTAGTTTGGTGTACCACAAGCTATAGTTACAGATCATGGTAAGCATTTTTGAAATAACATGATGAATTAGTTGACTTCCACATTAGGGCTGTCGCATGATAGTTCTACCCCTTATTATCGACAATCTAATGGAAAAGTTGAAGCCATTAACAAGATCCTTAATCCAATGCTTCAACGAATGATAGGGGTTCATAAACGAAATTGAAATTTAATCCTGTACTTGACTTTATGGGCATATCGAACCTCAACGAGAAATGCAACCGGATTTACTCCCTTTCAGTTGGTGTATGGTCTAGAAGCTATCTTTTAGTTGGTGTATGGTCTAGAAGCTATCTTACCAATCCAATTTGAAATTATGTCATTAAAAATCACTATTGACCTACTACCTGACACCTCTAATGACATATTTTTAACCTCATCCATCTAGATGACACAAGTCGTGAAGCTGCATTAGGCAACGAAGCACATAAGAGACAAATCAAGGCACAATATGACTACAATGTCAAACCTCGCATCTTATTAGATGGATACTTGGTCTTGCTTTATGATCAGGAAGCTGATTTGATAGGGATAGGAAAATTTGAGCCACTATGGCATGGCCCCTACATTGTCAAAAGAGTTATGGCTAAGGGCACCTATGTGTTAGTTTATTATGATGGAATTCCATTGGCACAACCTCAAAATGGGTTGTATCTTAAACGTTACTATGCTTAATTGAGCGTAGAAAACTTTTGTATCATATTGTGTATAGGCTTTAATTGCATTAATTGTCCTATTTTTTTTTTTAGAGTTTTCTTGAAGTTAGTAATCCACTTTACATTTCATCGCAGATGACTGAATCTTTGGAACCATTCGTTGGGTACGTCGATTGTGCTAGTCATAGTACGCATAACCTATCCTCTGTAGCATGGGCCATTTTCGCTCCAGGTG
Organism: Pinus albicaulis; assembly: GCA_034641835.2. Taxonomy (NCBI): domain Eukaryota; kingdom Viridiplantae; phylum Streptophyta; class Pinopsida; order Pinales; family Pinaceae; genus Pinus; species Pinus albicaulis. The sequence goes on from MU968389.1 coordinate 642,912, forward strand.
GCGAGTTAGTGAGTTTCAAGGGATTTTTATCGGTCGATCAACAAACAAGATCGCTGAGTATAGCACATTGATTGAACTTCTCTCTGATTCCATTTCACTTGGAATTAACCACATCATCATTAGGTTAGACTCACAACTTGTCATATTACAACTTACTAGTGTTTATGTCGTCCGAAATCCAACAATTCATCGTATGTTCCTTAGAGTTTGACTTTTGGAAAGAAATTTTGATTACATTCAATATCAACACATTTCCAGAAATTTGAACACATTAACTGATTATTTAGCGAATTATGTTTTAAATAGACATTTGCAACACATGTAAAGATACATTTTAAATTCACATCATACAATTGAATATGATTACACATTAAACATAGGAAAACTTTAAAATCAAATAGATAGATAGTTTAGGTTTTTACAAAATTTGTGACCTAGACACATTGGTCATCTGACCTCAAAATGTATACAAAAATGTCAAAAGTAAAAGTAGTGATTCTCATGATAACAAGCAACTTCTATAGCTATCCTATGCAAAAGCCTCATCGAATGGCTAGGAACACCAATAGTATGGCACTGCGGCCTCATAGGTAACTCCTCGATCCAGACATTAGGTATCCCAAGAGTCAATCCGTCAACATGTTGTTGCAACTCGGCAAGAGTCTCGGTCAAATCTAAACCCCGAAGGACTTTTCTCCCGATAGTCCTCTCTGATGGTTCATCTGCTGCTTTATCTGGTCGATCCACTGTTCAAATGCGACCCACATCTGTGTACATAAAAAAACTTTAGTTTAATCCTGGAAAACATAAAAAATACAAAAAACATGTAGAAACCTTAAAATCAAAAACATGGTCAAATTTTTTTTACCCATTGCACCCCATTGAGCGCCATTTGGTAAAATCAAATCTGGATCTCCATGGAAATCTACGTCTGTGTACGATACTCCTCTACGGAAATGTTCTGTCGTCGGAGCCATACAAAGATAGAAGTAGAAAATATGATAGTCGATTGACCAACATGCCTAGCCATCAATTCGACCCATCTTTGCATTTGAGGATCTCTAGGACCATAAATGATCAGTGTCACATGTTGTGGTTGCATCAATGTAACTCTCTCTAAAATAAAGGAAATCAAGATCGAACCATAACTGAAATTATTCCTACCACCCTTTACTTTAGTCAGTTTTTCTTTCATCTGAAAGAAAATTGCTTCAGCCTAGTTGAACATTGTCGGTTTGAGACACTCGAGAGCATACAACATGTATGAACGGTTTGCAATATGTAGTGTCACAGAGCCAACAATTTTTTCAATAGTGAAAAGGATAGTTGTCAAAGGCAAATCACGCACATCACGAATGTTTATCTTCCCATGTTTGCTAGGTTCATTACCTGGCCGACAATGCTGGCGAATGTAGTCCTTCACTGTTTCGCCTCCAAGAGCAGATCCCACAAAGGAAACATGAGAACCACGTCTCAATAATCCGGTAAGAAATTAAACATCCTCAACTAGTATTGGGACCACTTTGTCCCCAATATGAAATTCCTGAGATGTCGGATCCCATGAGCGAACCAGGAACTCTAATAGTTCAAGATGCTATCTCATCCCTAATAATCTCACATACTTAAGTAACCCACCATCCTTGAGGGCTCTTACAGTGCCAGGATCATTTAGGAAAATCATGTCTTGTTCTTCATGTTCTCTTTCTCACCATGTAATGGTCATTTTGATCTGATCAATACCTTAAATCCAACCATAAGCTTAATTAGGATCTATTTCATGAAAAATAAATGGAAATTTTTTAGTACCCATCAAGAACAAATTTGTAAAATGTGCCCAATGCATCGTTGGTCCATAGACAGAGCACTGCAGAGCATCTGAGTTTCAATTTCAGTGCTCTGCAACACATTTTTTAACATGTAAGGGTGTGTTGCCCTTAGAATGCAATATATTTATCCTAGGGGGCTCAAAAACCTAAAAATTTAGCATGAAATGAAACAAAAATGACACTAAAATAAAAAGAAGGTTCAAATGTCCAACCTAGATCAAACGATGCAAGAAATCATCCACAGAATCTGTCGCAATCGACCGTTGAAGTTCGAGGGAAAAACATGTTTAGAGCTCCTAAAATTCGAATGGTAACTATGGAATGGTAAAATGATATGGTAAAAATTCATTTTAATAGTCATTTTGATTATTTTATTCATATTTAATGAGACGACTATGGTTTTTATTCATTTTTACTATGAAATAGTTATGTTTAATCCATTTGATGGTTCTCTAAACAGGTTTACAGCTGATACAGTGAGTTTCAAGTGCACAACTATTCAAAAATGATTTGACCACAGAGCAAACTTTTTTCTCTTTTTCGAGCTCTGTTAAACACAAAAAATGAACACCCCTGGAGTATTCTTATAGCTCTTTGTAGACTCCGTTAATGTGAAAATATTTCCGAGCACTTGTCTTTTCGAGCTCGTAAAAGGAAATGAAATGACATCTACTCAGTATAAGTTTAACCCTTTTCCGGACTAAGATAAATTATTTACGAAAAATTAACATCTTAGTTGAACATGGCTAAGAGGTTTTCTCAGGTATCATTTTGCACTTTTTCAGACCTGAGAGACAAATTTAAGAAAAAGGACTTATAGATTTTTCTTTTCGTCCCTTTTTTCAAACTCTCTAAACATGAAAAAGGATCGAGTTTTCATTGTTGTTAGACTCATTAAAACATCAAATAGCGACGGAATTGTACGATCATGACAAGATCGAGTTTCACTATCGCTATACTAGTTAAATCATGAAATATCAATGGATTCACCCGAAGGGTCAAATTATAGATCAAGAATATGTTACCCTCCTCGAGCTTGTAAAAAAATAAAGAGGTACTGGTCAGCAATGACTGGGAAAAATTTGGGAAAACGAGCAAAACACTTTATGGTAGCAGGTTGCTCTTGAACATGACACTTTCACTTCATCTCCGTGGCTTTGGGTTGGGTAATATTCTTGACGGTATATCATACCTATGGTCTATCATAACATCTATCACTTTGGTTTTGGGTCAATGTTTCCAACTCATTTTAGTGTCGTCAATATGTTCAAGAGAAGTCATCCAGTAATTCATCATCTTCTACAATACTCATAAACCTTCATTTTCATGACCGCCATCCCTGAACATTGCTTCATCAAGTCAAATTTTGTATCCAAAATCATTACTCCCATTTCATGTCGTATCTACGATGAGTCGCTTCCTGTCGACATAAACTCATCATCCAACAAGTTGACTTAGAAACATATTTGCAGTGCCTTGAAACTTACTTACATCAACGACAGGTTTCTCGCTTTCGACAATAGGTTGACATCACATACCTTCGACCAAAATATTTTTTTTGGCATTTGACATCAAATCATCTATTCATGCCTTAAAAATTGTACTGCAATACCTTGAGAAACATTACCATCAAAGGTGGTTTCTCTCGCATCTGTTAACAACTTACATCATTGGTTGGTAATCATATGATGTCTTCCCATGTTTGACTTCATATCACATATTCATATGGTTAGACTTGTACTTGAAAGATCAAATAAACAAGATATAAGACCTTAGATATAGTTTCATCCATCCAGGCTACGATTTCAGGAATTGTACCAAATCATCCCTACAATGGCTTTACATACAGATGGTCATCCTATCATGAGCCTATATCTGTAGGCATGTCTATATCTATAGACGAAATTCTTATTTATGTATGTGTTATGATAGTTTATGTGTTGAGCATGGGTATGCCTCCCTTAGCAATTCATGTCCAATATTTACAAGATATCATGATGTAATGTATTGCAAATTGATGCAGGTCACCGTCCACTTCAGATCCTACTCATCACACCGTAAAGCATCTCATCCAAATATTATCATTATTTTGACTTCATGCTTTAGGGGGAAGTTGTTATAGGTAAATTTCGACATCATCCCAAATACCAGTATGAACAAGGTCTATCATCCCCTAATTCAGTATAAACAGGGTCTGTCATTGTTGTGAAACTAGCTCCAAAAATAGAAGAAAAGAGATATCAACACCTTAGAAATAAGCCACTTCGAGGGGGCAATCTCCAATACATTACATAAATGAAAAAATCTGTGATGATACAAATGGCCAAAACCACCTTCTATATATAGGAGTCCATGGGGCCACAATGTAATCCTAGCCGACCTAACAATAATAATTTAAGGGCATAATAATAACAATATTGGGGTTACAGGGGTACAACAATAACAATAAGGGGGGCTATACTAACATAATAAGGGACTACACTATTAATATAGGGACCTAACATGCCCCTCTCCTTCAAAAAGGTGTTGTCCTCAATGCTTCAGTAGCTCCGGGTGCTTTTGTATAAAATTCTCATCCTCCCATGTAGAATTTTCAGTGGGTAAGTTCTTCCATTTGATGAGATACTCTGAAATTGATCGATTTCGTAGTTGTCGAGTTCTTGTTTCTGTGACTGCTTCAAGTTCGAATATGGTTTTTCCTTCCTCATCAAGTTCTGGCAGTATTGTTTGAACTGGAATTTTGTCCCCTATAACCTTTTTTAAGCATGAAACATGGAAAACTGGATGCACTCGCGAAGAAGCAGGAAGCTCCAATTTGTATGCCATAGTACCAATATTTTGCAAAACCTTGCAAGGACCATAGTACTTTGGCGATAATTTATTATCCTTCTGAGCTTGCTTGAGGGACATTTTTTTGTATGGTTGTAGCAAAAAATACACAGTCTCCCACATCAAAACTTCTCTCACTACAATGCTGATCTGCCTATTGTTTCATTTGATTTTGTGCCAAATTTAGGTTATCCTTTAAGAGTTGGAGAACTTCTTGTTGATGCTCGATGTGATCCTCCACTGTTTGAACCCTAGAATTTTCCCTTAAATAAGATGTGCTGGATGGTAGATGATATCCATAAAGTGCCATAAATGGGGTCATTTTTGCTGCAGTATGGAAGGAAGTGTTATACCACCATTCAGCGAGAGGTAACCACTTGACCCATTGTGCTTGCTTATCAGATACTAAACAACGAAGATATTCTTCCAAACATTTATTCACTATCTCTGTTTGACCATCGGATTAAGGATGATAAGATGAGCTATGAGCTAGTTGAATACCCAAACAAGAAAATAGTTCCGTCCAAAAATTTCTTGTAAAAATAGGATCTCTGTCACTTACAATAATCTTCGGATTTCCATGTAGCTTTTGAATTGTTTTCATAAATGTGGTAGAAAATGTACTCACTTTAAATGGATGAGATAATGCACAAAAGTGTGCATACTTGGTAAGTCTATCAACTACCACCATGATGACGCTCCTTCTTTCAGACTTAGGTAAACCTGTGATAAAATCCATTGAAATCTCCTCCCAACGTTGATTTGGAATGGATAAAGGTTGTAGAAGACCCGGAGTCTTAATTGTATCAACTTTATTTTGCTGGCAAACCAAAAATTCTGCCACAAAATTTTGAATATCATATTTAAGGCCATCCCAAAAAAATTATTTCTTCACCCTGTGGTAAGTTTTTAAAAATCCCGAGTGTCCTCCTAAAGGAGAAGTGTGCAATTCCAAAATAATATTTTGTTTTAGTTTGGAATTTTTGCAAATATATAAGGGATATTTGTACCATAAGGAATCATTTTTCCAACTAAATGTATCAGATGTACTAGGATCTTTCTGCAACTTTTGAATGAGAGTCCACACATCTTCATCCTTCTTCCATTCATCCCTTGCTTCGGTTATCCAATTTGGTTGGATAATTGAAATGGCACAAAGCAATGCTTCCACCTCTTCATCCTTTCTTGAGAGTGCATCTGCAACAACATTTAGCTTCCCTTTTTTGTAGAAAATTTCAAAGTCATAACCCAACATCTTTGTGACCCATTTTTGCTGCTCTTCTGAAGATATTCTTTGTTCCAAAAAGTGTTTAAGACTATCATGATCATTTTTTACCTTGAAGTGTCTTCCCATTAGGTAAGGTCTCCATTTCTTTAGTGCATGTAGTATTGCCAACATTTCCTTCTCATAAATAGCCTTTTGTAAATACTTTCATTTGATTGAACAACTTTCAAAAGTAATGGGTCTTCCTTCTTGCATTAAAACAACACCAATTCCATTTCCTGAGGCATCACATTCCACAATAAAGGTTTTTGTGAAGTCCAGTGTAGCTAAGACTGGTGCTAGGCACATTGCCTCTTTAAGATGTTCAAAGGCCTTAGTTGCTTCAGGAGTCCATGAAAATTCATCTTTCTTCAATAGTGTTGTTAGAGGTGCTGCTATTCTCCCATAATTCTTAACAAACTTGCGATAATACCCTGTTAACCCGAGAAATCTGTGCAACTGCTTTATGGTTGTCGGGACTTTCCATTCCTTAATGGCTTTAATTTTGTTAGGGTATACCTTAACACCCTCGTGAGATACAATATGACCCAAATATTCCACCTCTTGTACTCCAAAGAAACATTTGGATGTTTTTGCATACAATTGTTTCTCCTCCAATAGTTTGAGCACCCTGTCAACATGTTGAACATGATCCTTCCAAGATCTGCTATAGATTAGTATATCGTCAAAAAATACTAGCACAAATTTTCTAAGGAAGGGTTTGAAAATGGAATTCATCAACCCTTGAAATGTATAAGGTTCATTGGTAAGGCCAAAAGGCATGACTAAAAATTCATAATGACCTTCATGAGTTCGAAATGCTGTTTTCGGAATATCTCAGTCTTCATTCTAATTTGATGATATCCTGAACGAAGATCCAACTTGGTAAAATAAATTGCTCCATGTAATTCAACCAATAATTCATCAATCACAGGAATGGGAAATTTATCTTTAATAGTGAGCTTATTGAGCTCCCTATAATCTGGACACATGCACCATGATCCATCTTTTTTGTGCACCAATACTACTGGAGCAGAGAAAGAACTTTGACTAGGATGAATTATACCAGCCTCTAACATTTCTACAATCATACGTTCAATTTCGCTCTTTTGGACATAAGGATATCTATAAGGCCTGATGTTTGGAGGAACAATTCTTGGAATCAAATGATAGCATGATCATGATCACGAATAGGTGGGAGTCCTTTGGGAGTATCAAACACCTTGAAATTATTGTCCAAGACTTTCTGGAGATCTGGAGAAATAGATGATTTTGATGTTGGAACTTCTAGTGAGCATAATTGTGCAATTACGCCTCTTTGTTCTTTCTTTAGAAGCTTTTTAATGACATTAGAGATTATTATCTTTCATGGCTTCCCTGTGATACCCAGTATTTCTATTTCCTTTCCTTCCGAAAAAAATTTCAAGAAAAGTTCTTGAAAATTAAAAGCTAACGTCCCCAAAGATTCTAACCATTGTACTCCTAGTACAACATCATCACCTCCCATTGGGATGGAAATTATTGGACTATTCAATACATATTCCCCCATGGCTAGCTTGACATTATGGCATTTTCTAGAGAAATTTATAGTTCCTCCATTTGCAACCATCACTTGACATTCTGGTGCTGGGTATAGGAAACAATTCAATTCCTTGGCTACCTTACAATGAATAAAATTATGGGTACTACCTGAATCAATCAACACTATTACCTTTTTCTTTTTGATATGTCCTTCTATCTTGAGAGTTTGAGGAGTGGTAATTCCTGCCAATGCATTACACGATATGGTCGGACTCATTTCTTCCTCTTCTTGGGTTGGTTCCTGGTGTATATCCTCTTCTTGTTCATTTTCTTCTTCCTCTTCACAATCTATGTAAAATAATTTTTTCTCAGCACACTTATGACCTTTAGTGTATTTGCTATCACAACTGTAGCAAAGCCCTTTTGCTCTTTTTTCTTCCAATTGTTGTGGTGTCAACCTTGTAGGTTGTGGAAATCTAGGCGTAGCAACATTTCCTTCTTTATAGAATTGAGTGGTAGGCTTCCTTGTCGCCATAATTGTACATTCAACTTTTCTTGCCAACCTGAATGCCTTCTCCAATGAATCAGGTTCCAAAACGCGAACTTCATGTTGGATGTTATCCTTTAAAGTGCCTATGAAGAGATCAATCCTGTGTTCCTCTGGAATATCAGTTACCCTTATATTCAAATTTTGGAAGTCCTCAATGTGCTCCCCCACTAAACCCTTTTGTTTGAGATTTATCAATTGGCTAAAGAAGGTGTTGCTCTTTGTATCCTCATAATGTGCTATCATTTCCTCCGTAAAAATTGACTAAGTGACAATTTTTTTACGGGAGCAAAGCCATCGATACCATACAAATGTATTTTGTTCTAAATGTAAAGTTGCAATGCGTACCTTTTGTGTGTTTTTCACATTATGGAGATCAAAATATTGCTCCATCTGTAGTATCCATGTTACAGGATCCTTTCCATCAAACTTCCTCATATGCATTTTTGGAATATGGTGGTTCTTCCCGCCAACATTAGAGTTTATGAAATCACAATTAACATTTATTTTGTTCTCATCATGAGTTTCCTCTACTATCTTTTCACCATTATGAAAAATTTCTTGTATCAACTTTGTCAAACCTTCCATGTCTACTTTTAGATCATTCTTCATGTTTTCCATTTTTTCATCGATCTTAGCTTCCATGTCATCCATCTTAGATTCCATGCCAGCTTCCATGCCATCTATATTAGATTCCACGCCTTTCTTCAAACCATCCACATTATTCTTCAAACCACACATCTTCACTTCCATGCCTTTCTTCAAAACTTCCATTTCATTTTTTGCTGCTCTTTGCGAGAGCGAATTTTGGTGCACTTGCTCTTGTAATTTTGATAGATCATGTTGCAATTCTTCATCTTCATGAGTCATAGTAGAGCCTTCTGAAGGCTTAATGGGTGTTGAATTATTTTTACGGGGCATTTTTTAGAACCCAATACCGATATCTATTCTACAATTTGCCCTTGGAATCAATTCAAATTGATTTTTCAAACAAGACTTATGCAATTCGGAAAAAAAATACACACCTTTTTCTTGCTTTTGAGGAGCTCAATATTGAAATTGGATTATCTCTGTGATTGCGGCTCTTCAATATCTGAAATTTGGCACTGAGGTAGCCCTCTGAATTCTCTTTCGAATGCCACAGGTTTGACCTGATTTGGATTCTCCAAGACAAAGTTATGTGCAATCTCCCACAATGACCTAATTATGGAATGGTTCAGTAGAGCAAACTTGTATGACTTGCCACGTCTCACTGTTTCATCCTTCGGATCTGAAATTGATAGAAAAGAAACTACAATCTATTTACTTGCGACTAATTTTTATGACACTCCAATCCGATGCTCAGAGAGAGAGAGTTATGAATCTTTTCCCACGATCACCTCTTTGAGATGAAATTTGGGAGCCTGAAAAAGTACTACCTTCCACAGATCATATCTCCGAAAATATTGCGAACCAAGCTCTGAAATTTTGTGATGATTTTTCTTGGGGTTTCTTCTTCGCGCCCTAAAAATTTCAGATTCTGAACCTTCGTAGAAAAAAATTCATAGCGAAATTTCCACGCTAACCTGTTTAGAGAAGCGAAACCCTAGAATCCAAAGCTCTGATACCAAATGTTGTGAAACCAGCTCCAAAAATAGAAGAAAGAGATATCAACGCCTTAGAAATAAGCCACTTTGAGGTGGCAACTTCCAATACATTACATAAATGAAAAATTATTTGGTGATACAAATGACCAAAACCTCCTCCTATATATAGGAGTCCATGGGGCCACAATGTAATCCTAGCCGACCTAACAATAATAATTTAAGGGAAAAATAATAACAATATTGGGGTTACAGGGGTACAAAAATAACAATAAGGGGGGCTACTATAACATAATAAGGGACTAAACTATTAATATAGGGACCTAACAATCATCCCCTAATTCAGTTGCTACATGCCCTAGAGATCATTCCACTTATGGATTTAATTCATGAGAGTTTCAATGTTCAAAGTATAGTTAAAATGACCCATTGACTCATCAACACTCCTCTGAATGGGCCTAAGTGCGTTGCAAAGCACTTACCCCCATGCAAGGGTGCTTTGCAAAGAACTTCACAGCACTTAAGGGTGTGTTGGTCTCCTGGGAGTAAAATCATCATTGTTCTGAGAATATCCACATGTCCAGTGCCTTATAGAAGATCTCATAGGTGTCATACTTAAAATACATGTGTTCATCCATCACCATTGAACCTAGAAACATGTCTCATCTATTATTGGAAATCCATTCAATATCATATATTAAGAAACTACCTACAATTTCCCTATAAATTGAGCACTCATCTAAGTGCAAATGAGGAAGAAATTTGTGTAGTGTTATGATGTTGGATTCTCGACTCTTGGAGAACTGAGTACTGTGATGCTGCTGGATTGATGCTTGGTGTGATTAAGATAGGATGAAGTTGGATCAGGTTGACATCGAACTTATCGAATGGTTGTACTCTATTCCTTCTAATACTGCAATAAAGATATATGTTCTTTCTCTCATATATGCGATTATATTTTGTGAATGTATTCTCAACGTGTGCATGTATTCTCATATTTATTCGGTTCAATATGGTTATGATAGATAGATATTGTATATTTGGATCGTCATTTTTTGTCTTCTATTTTTTACTGCAGGTATTGATCTAGCGAGTTCAGTTGGGTCGAGAGCGACAAAAGCAACAAAAGAAGAAGAACGAGAGCGAAGGATAACAAGTAAGTCTCTTCATATTATGTTTATATGTTTAACTTAGAGATAAAATCATTTATCTTTCCTCTGTTGTTCTAAGTGAAGGAACACCACACTCAGGGAAGACTAGTTTATCTATAGATTAGAATTCCTCATAACACTAACACGCCCCTTTCCTTCAAAAAAGTGTTGTCCTTAACGCTTGAGTAGTTATGGAGGTTTTTGTATAAAATTATCATCCTCCCATGTGGAATATTCAATGAGTAAGTTCTTCCACTTGATGAGATACTCTGAAATTGATCGATTTCATAGCTGTCGAGTTCTTGTTTCCGTGACTACCCCAGGTTCCAATATGATATTTCCTTCCTTGTCAAGTTATAGAAATATTGTTTGAACTGGGAGCTTGCCACTTATAACCTTATTTAAGCATGAAACATGGAAAATTCAGTGCACTAGGTAAGATGCAAGAAACTCCAGTTTGTATGCCATAGGAACAATATTTTGCAACACCTTGTAAGGACCATAATGATTCGTTGATAGTTTATTATCCGTATTAGCTTGCTTGCCAGACATTTTTTGTATGGTTGTAGCTGTAAAAATACCTAATCACTTACATCAAAAATTCTTTCACTGCGATGTTGATATGCCTGTTGTTTCATTCGATTCTTTACCAAATTGAGGTTATCCTTTAAGAGTTGGAGAACTCGTAGTTGATGCTCGATGTGATCTTCCACTGCTTGAACCTGAGAATTTTCTCTTAAAGATGTTGAGATGGATGGTGGATGATATCCATAAAGTGCGATAAATGGGGTCATTTTTGCTGCAATATGGAATTAATTGTTATATAACCATTCAACCATAGGTAAACACTTGACCCATTATGTATGTTTATCAGATACAAAGCAACGAAGATACCCTTCCAAACATTTTTTCACTATCTCAGTTTTCCCATCATATTGAGGATGATAAGATGAGTTATGAGCTAATTGGTTACCCATACAAGAAAATAATTTTGTCCAAAAACTTCTAGTGAAAATGGGATCTCTATTGCTTACAATAATATTTGGGTTTCGATGTATATTTTAATTATTTCCATAAATGCAGTAGCAATTGTACTAGCTTTAAATGGATGAGATAATGCACAAAAGCATGAATTCTTGGTAAATTTATCAACTACCACCATGATGAGACTCTTTCCTTCGGCCTTGGGTAAACCTATAATAAAATCCATTGAAACCTCCTCCCAATGTTGACTTGGAATGGATAAAGGTTGTAACAGACTCGGGGTCTTAATTTTCTCAACTTTATTTTGTTGGAAAGACAAACATTCTGTCACAAACTTTTGAATAATATATTTAAGGCCATCCCAAAAAAAAATCTTCTTAACCATGTGGTAAGTTTTTAAAAATCTTGAGTTTCCTCCTAGGGGAGAGGTGTGCAATTACAAAAGAATATTTTGTTTGAGTTGGGAATTCTTACAAAGATATACGCAATCTTTATACCCGATAATGAATCATATTTCCAAATAATTATATCAGATGTACTGGGATATTTTTGCAACTTTTGAATGAGTGCCCACACTTCTTCGTCATTCTTCCATTCATCCCTTGCTACAAAGCAATGTTTCCACATTATCATCCTTTCTTGAGAGTGCATTTGCAACAACATTTTTCTTCCCTTTTTTGTAGATGAATTCAAAGTCATAACCCAACATCTTTGTGACCCATTTTTGCTTCTCCTATGAAGACAATATTTTTTCTAAAAAGTTTTTAAGACTATCATGATTTGTTTTTACCTTGAAGTATCTTCCCATTAGGTAAGGTCACCATTTCTTAAGTTCATGTAGTATTTCCAACATTTCCTTCGCATAAATAGGTTTATGTAAATAATTTCCTTTATTGGATGACTTTCAAAAGAAATGGATCTTCCTTCTTGCATTAAAACAACACCAATTCCATTTCCTGAGGCATCACATTCCACAATAAAGGTTTTTGTGAAGTCTGGCGTAGCTAAGACTGGTGCTTGGCACATTTCCTCTTTAAGATGTTTAAAGGCCTTAGTTTCTTCTATAGTCCAAGAAAATGCATATTTCTTCAGTAGTGTTGTTAGAGGTGATGCTATTCTCCCATAATTATTAACAAACTTGCGATAATATCCTATCAACCTGAGAAATACTTGCATATTATTTATGGTTGTGAGGATTTTCCATTCCTTAATGGATTTAATTTTGTCAGGATCTACCTTAATAGCCTTATGAGATACAATATGACCCAGATATTCCAGCTCCTGTACTCCAAAGAAAAATTTGGAGGTTTTTGCATATAATTGTTTCTCCTCCAATAGTTTGAGCACCCTCACAAGATGTTGAACGTGATACTTCCAATACTTGTTGTGATTAACATATCATCAAAAAATACTAACACAAATTTTCTAAGGAAGGGTTTAAAAATGGAATTCATCAAACCTTGAAATGTAGAAGGTGCATTGGTAAGGCCAAAATTCATGACCAAAAAATCATAATGACCCTCATGAGTTTTAAATGTTGTTTTCAGGATTTATTTAGTCTTCACTCTTATTTGATGATATCCTGAACGAATATCCAAATTCGTGAATTAAATATCTCCATGTAATTCATCGAATAATTCATCAGTGACAGGAAGGGTAAATTTATCTTTAGTAGTGAGCTTTTTTATCTCCCTATAATTCAGACACATGTGTCGTGATCCATCCTTCTTGCACACCAATACTACTAGAGCAAAGAAAGAACTTTGACTAGGTTTAATTATACCAACCTCTAGCATTTATGCAACCATACGGTCAATTTAACTCTTTTGGGCATAAGGAGATATGTAAGGCCTGATGTTTGGAGAAACACTTCCTGGAATAAAATGAATAACATGATCATGATCACGAATAGGTGGGAGGCATTTGGGAGTCTCAAATACCTTGGAATGATTGAACAATACTTTTTGGAGATCTGGATAAATAGATGATTTTGATGTTTAAACCTCTAGTGAACATAATTGTGCAATTATGCCCCGTTATTCTTTATTTAGAAGCTTTGTCATGCCATTAGAGCTTATCATCTTTCTTGGTTTCCCTATGATCATCTCAACTTACCCAAAGATTGTAACCATTGGACTCATAGTACAACATCAACACCACCCATTGGAATGGAAATCATTGGACTATTCAATACATACTACCCCATGGATAGCTTGATATTATGGCACTTTCCAAAGAAATTTATAGTTCCTCCATTTTCAACCATCACTTGACACTCTGGTGCTCGAAATAGGAAGAAATTCAATTACATGGCTATCTTACAATGAATAAAATTATGTGTACTACCCGAATCAATCAACAATATTATCTTTTTCTTCTTGATATGTCCTTCTATCTTGAGAGTTTGAGGCATGGTAATTCATGTCGATGCATTAAAACATATGTTCAGATTCATTTATTCTTTCTCTGGCATTGGTTCCTAGTGTATATAATATTTTTTGACGTTTCTTGATCCTTTTCTTCCTCCTAATCACAATATATGTAAAATAATTTCTTCTCGGTACACTTATGACCTTTAGGGAAATTGATATAATAGTTGTAAAAAATCCGTTTTGCTCTTTTTTCCTCCAATTTTTGTGGTGTCAAGCTTGTAGTTTGTGGAAGGCTAGGAGAAAAAACAATTACATCATTATAGTTGTGAGTGGTATACATCCTTTTTTCCATAGTTTTTCTTTCAACTTTTCTTGCCACCCTGAATGCCTTCTCCATTGGATCAGGTTCCCAAAGGAAAACCTCATGTTGGATGTTATCCTTTAAGGTACCTATGAAGACATCAATTATATGCTCCTATGGAATATAATTTACCTTGATATCTAATTTTTGCAAGCCCTCAATGTGCTCCAGCATTGAACCCTTTTGTTTGAGATTTATCAATTGGCTAAAGAAGGTATCTCTCTTTGTATCCTCATAATGTGTTATCATTTCCTCCGTAAAAATTGACCAAGTGAAAAGTTGTCAATGAGAACAAAGCCATCGATACCATACAAAATTCCTCATATCTATATTTGGAATGTGATGGTTCTTAAAACCAACATTGGAGTTTCTAAAATCATAATTCATATTCCTTTTTTCCTCATCACGATTTTCATGGATTACCTTGTCACCACCCAGAATCCTTTCTTGAAAAAACTTTCTTAAAACTTCCTTGTATAATTTCAAACCATCCATCTTAGATTCCATTCCATCCTTACAACCATCCATCTTAGCTTCCATGTATTATTTTAAACCATCCATTTCATCTTTGGTTTCTCTTTGTGAGAGCGAAATTTGTTGCACTTGGTCCCGTAATTTTGATATATCATGTTGAAATTCTTCCTCTTCATGCGTCATAGTAGAGTTTTATGAGGGCTTAATGGGTGTGGAATTATTTTGTTTGGGAGGCATTTTAGAATCCAATATTGATATATATGCTTCAATATGCCCTTGGAATCACTTCAAATTGATTTTTCAAACAAAAGTTAAGGAATTTTAAAAAACATACACAAATATTTCTTTCTTTTAGGAGCTTGATCTTGCAATGTTTGTGACTCTAAAATTGTAGATCTCCAAGGTATAAAGTTCAGTATTTTTGTATCCCTCTGAATCTTATTTTCAATGCCACAAGTCAGACCAATATTGGATTCTTCAATATGAGAGTTATATCAAATCTCCCACAATGTCCTAATTATGGACTGGTTCAGTAGGGCGAAGTTGTATGGGATGCCACGTGTAAATGTTTCAAAATTCGGCCTTGAAATTGCTACAGGAAAACCTATAGTACGTTTCAATTTCGGCCACTTTTTATATAATTCAAATACGATGTCTGAAACAAAAGTTATGACAACTTTCCCTAGGTCACCTGTTTGAGATGAAATTCCAGAGCCTGCAAAAACCTAACTTCCTTGAATCATATATCTACAAATATAGTGAACAAAGATCTAAAATTTATATAAGAGGTTCAACAATATTTCAAGTCCACATGGTTGGAATTTCATCTTTCAAAGTTTCGGAGAAACAAAGTTATAGCTGAAATTCCAAGATGACTTATTTGAAGAAGTGAAACCCTAGAATCCAAAGCTTTGATTCCAAATATTATGCAACCATCTCAGAAAATAGAATAAAAAATAGATCAACGACTTAAAAAATATCCACTTCCATGGGGAAACCTCCCTTACATTACATAAATAAACAATTCTTCTGTGATTCAAATGAAAAAATCTCCTTTCTATATATAGGAGTCTAAGGGGGCACATTATAATTAGAGTCAACTTAACAATAATATTGTAAGGGCACAACAATAGAAATAGTGGGCTTCTATTGGGCACAATAATAACAAAATGGGGACTACATGGGCACAACGATAACAATAATGTGGCTACACTAACAATAACAATAAGGGGATACACTAGTATTATAGGGACCTAACAATCACGTTCTTACATTTGGGGTGTTGTTTTCCACACTTATGTGCCTTCTTTTGAGTAAGCCTTCCAGAAAGATCCTATCTCATTCCTCTTCAAGTTTTAACAACAAGACTCATCGTTTAACATGGAATAATTTCATGATTCCTCTAAAGTGCCCTCCAAGTTGGATGAAACCTTCCACATGTGTGACATCCAATTTTATCTACTATTGGTTTTCTTTTTTACCACTAAATATCATCACATAGCCAAATTCAAGTTAAAGGCAATGTTTAATTAGACCTTATAAGAGTGTATGATGCATTGTCATATGGTCTTGTCTCACGGTAATGCACTACACCAAGGGGCATACATAAATTTTTGTTTTAGCAATAGGACCCACCATATAATGTGTCTGAGAGCATGCCCTCTGGCTCCCACTTAGAAGTATATATGCTAATGGAGTCAATGTGTTTTGATTTAGTGCTCATGTTAGTTGCCTTTAGTGCACTTTCAATGTATCCTTCCCTTTGTAATCACTTGGTGATAATTTCTTATATTTCTTGATGCCTCTTGAATTAGTGTATGTGTTGGTCTCCTCTTAAGTTCCATTTGAGTTAGGGAAGCACTATAGTATCCATATATTGGCCCAAACAAATAATAATTAATGGGATTTTTGAGTGTATGGGTCATTTTCAATGGCTCTTACTATTTGGTCTGACACTTGTTGTGTTCTCCCTTTTCTCTCCCTACATGCCAAAATATATCATGGATTAGTGGATTCATTAACATGCATTTCAACCATAAAGCCTTAATAAAAAAATTAAAAATTAAAATGTTTGTCTAAGTGATTTCCACAAGGTCCAAGAGACATTCACCCCTTCAATGTGGTATCTACAATATCACAGATGTTTCTTTAAGAGATGTACACAAGACACAACATAAAACTAGCTTACAGTTTACAAGTGAAACCTCTTTATTAACCTAAACCTATTTAAGGCACTCAGGATGGCACAAGGTTTCAAAAGAGACAAAAGTTATTGCAAACCTTAATGCACATGCTAAGATGGGGAACCAATCATGAGCATAGGGGGAACCCTTATTTTGACATTTTAGGGTTTCTTCTAAACCCTAATATGGTCAACATAATGAAATCCAACTTTAAATATTGTATGTCCACACAGAGTGCCTTCATTGATTGTTATGGATACTATAAAGATAAGTTTCAAAGTCACAGGATGCTTTGAATGCATCATTGAAGTGACAAACCTTTTAAACCCTACTTCACTCATGAGATAAAATAATACAAAAGAGTGGGATATACATTTCACGAATGGGTGCGTTGACAGGGTTTGATAGGAACGGGACAAGGGGAGATTGCCCAATTTAAAATCCAATCATATCCCTAGTGGTCATAGGTGAAGAAAAAAGGTGAACCCAAAAATTTGGATATGCCTAAAATTTTGGGTGTTGTTTGTTGAAAGGTGTAAATAGGTCTGTTATGCGGATAAATCCTTCTTGTGGATAAGAACTATCTCCCTAGTATCCTAATGATATCTAGAAACAAACAACCAAATGTAAACCATTTTCTCTAGACCATTTGTGATTTAGAATTATTAATAACAAAGTATGAGGATGTGCCCCTACCTGAATTCCAACGCTTACTATAATATTCTATCCAATCGCTCCAAAATAAGTCACTTCAACATGTAAGACCTGCAATCAAAGACAAATAAAAGGATTAAAAGCACCTGCAAGATATAATAATTCAGAAAACACTAATCTATCTCAGTGATCAAGGAATCCAAGAATTAAATTACTCAAATAGATACATGAACAATTTAATGAGAAAATAGAATCCATTTGTATTAACTTGTATAATAAGAAGTAACCTTACAACCTTGTCGCCTTGATGTTATACAGGTTCTTCCGGGGTCTTGAAAAATCGTTCCTCTCGGTTTGACAAGCCTCCTCTCTCCAAACTAGCATGAAGTTATGGATATGAGTGTGTGATCATTCTCATACCAATAATGACTAGTATAGAGAGTATGCTCTCTTAAGAAATTCTTCAGCAATTACCATCTATCATCTACAGTCCACCCTTGAGACTGAAACCTGAGCTCAATTTATAGGGAAATGGAGGTAGTTTCAGTTCCATGAAGAGGGGGATGGATTCCTTTCATGAAATGATTTGAGCTCCATAGACCAAGGGATAAGCTCCATGAGTGAAGGGATAGAGCTCATGAACATAGGATAAAGCTCGAACTGAACGCACTTCTAGAAGCTTCCAGTTGGGAGAATATTCATCCAACTGAGCTTCTAGAACTTACTTTTACCTTTATTTGACTGTTTATGGGGGTCCGCAGGTTTTATAAGCAAAACATATGGGATGTGTCGCAGGCTATAGAGAAAAAAGCTGCGGGTCCGTAGACAAGGACTAGGAAAAGTGCGGAGTTAGGATTTTTAGGGTTTTAATGAGATTTTATCCAATTCCAAGACTTGGTTTAGGAACTTTAGGGTTTTTTACTTCTAAGTAAGCATAATATAGGTGATGATGAACCCATATAGACAGTTAAATGTCATGGTGACAAAATATTGTGTAACAGATTTCCCCCTAAAGTACGGATTTTGAGGTAGTTCCAAAGAGTGAAGTGCTTTATCATTTTGAGGATTGGATTGCGGACATACCATTTGAAACCTGTAAAAACATTCCATACAAACATATATATGTATATCATTGCTGAGGTAGGCATTCCCATACTCAGATCAAAACTAACTAAATGTCCTGATATAGAAATGATTTTTAATAGTACATCAATAGTAGACATAGCATGGATGCATCCATCTGTCATAAGTAGTCTACTATATCATGAATAATAAAACTCCTCACAGCCTGGATGGTGGAAACTAGATCTAGTGTCTTGAATTATGCTTTCCGAACTAGTATGATTCTATCCATGCGATTGATTGTGTCGAAGTTGAACATGGTAGAAACCACTTGATTACCAGTAAATGATGTGAAATGTTAACAAGTGTGAGAGAAACCACCAATAATAACAATGGCTCTCAAAGTACTCAGTACAATCCACGAAGTGTGAAAAAATGATTTGCAGTCAAACACTTCACAGAATCATTTGATCGAAGGTCAATGATGCAACCTGTCGTTGAAGGCGAGAAATTTGCCATTAGGGCATGCAGATCCCAAGGTACTGATAGGATTCTAGATCAACTTTCTAGATGATGTGCTGTCGTCGATAGAAAGTGACCTGTCGCAGAAAATCCCATGACACGAAACCATTAGGTCAAGTTTTGAAGAAATATTTGCAAGGACTGACTCAGGGATGGTCAACACGAATGGAGACAAATGTTTGCAAATGAATGGTTTATTTGAACTATTCTTTTGAACACACAACAACACTGCAGATGGTTTGGTAACAATTGGCCTAAAGCTAATACCCAGAAACTGACTGAAGACTTTCAATGTGGTTTGATTAATTTTTAGGCAAAGGATTTTCCCAACTTAGGTATTAATGTGAAAAAAGTGTCGTGTTCAATAGTGATATACTACTTTTCAAAACAAAGTATGACAACTAGATTCTGATTTCTCTCTTTTTCCCCCACCATTTCTGGCAAGCACCTCTTTATTTTTGACAAGCTTGAGGAGGATAACATTTGCTTGTTTGTGTAAGCTCATCCTTCGGATGACTCCAAATTAATATTAAAATTGAACCCTAGGAAGGAGTGGTTCATTCCTGTTTGTAATCGACAAGTCCTTTACTGTTAAGTTTTAACGAGTCCAGTATAGGTGAAACTTGGTGTTTTTCAATTTTAGGGAGTAAAAATAAAAACATAAGAAAACTCTGTGGTTTTCCTTTTTTGTAAATTTAGTCTCTCAAGCCCAAAAAAGGATAAAATAATACAGGAGAGAACTCTATTGACCATGATTAGTCAACGTATACCTTTTTCGAAAATAGTCCATTTTAGTCCGGAAAAGGGGTAAACTTATATTGAAAGGACAACTGTTCATTTCCTTTAACAAGTTATAATATTCAAGTACTTTATGATCTTTTCATGTTTAGAGAGTATAAAAAAATCTTAAAAAAGAACTCCAGAGTTTCGCTTTTTCATAATTTTCAAGAGCTCGAAAAAGGATAAAATAATACTCAATGGTCGAATTTCAATTTAATTTACAAGCAGGAAAAGACGGAAAGAACTCTGCATTTTCAAGTGTTTTAAGAGAATGAAAGATAGCAAAATAATCTCAGGATTTTCATTAGTTTAATGAGTCTTGAAAATAATAACTAGAATGGAGTCAAAATAGGTTTCATTTTTATACAAGCTTGAAACAGAGAAAAACTATGCTTGAAAGTGGTTTCATTTTTACACAAGCTTGAAACAAAGAAAAATGTGCTTGAGATAGGTTTGTTTCATTTTTACAAAAGCTTGAAACAAAGGAAAATTCATGCTTGACAGTGGGTTTGTTTCATTTTTACACAAGCTTGAAACAGAGAGAAAACTATGCTTGAGATTGGTTTCATTTTTACACAAGCTTGAAACATGGGAAACTGTGCTTGTAAATGGTTTTAATGCCCCCCAAGCGTAACCTACAAGGGAACATGCCCCCCAAGCTTCACTTCATTCACCTAAGTAGACTACTAGTTACTAATATCTGGATGGAATGAAGGTTCATTTATGAGATCAGATGAAAAAATTGATTTGACACTTACGAGATCTAATCAAAGACTCGACTCAATTAGGAGAGGATTTGTTCTATTTGTTAATGAGCTTGACACAGGAAAATAATTATTCACATTTCCTAATTCATTTTTTAACGATGTTGACATAGGAAAATAACCATCCTCATAAGGGCCCGTTTCATTTTTAAACAAGGTTGACACAGAAAAATAACTATCCTCATAGAACCTTGTTTCATTTTTTAACGAGGTTGACACAGGAAAATAACCATCCTCTGCCTGATTCATTTTTTAAAGAGGTTGACATAGGAAAAGAACCATCCTCTGACTGATTCGTTTTTTAAAGAGGTTGACACAGGAAAATAACCATCCTCTGACTGATTCATTTTTTAAAGAGGTTGACACAGGAAAAGAACCATCCTCTGGAGGGACCTTGATCATGACTTCCGATCGAAAGAAACATATGTCAAGGGACACACCTCGATCATGGATTCCAAGAGTTATTCATCAGATGGAAGAATAGTTATCTGGAAGGAACACATGTCAAGTGACTCAATATGGATAAGAACATCGTGTTAAAATAACCGCATAGGGCTTGCCATGTCAATTACTAGATCTAAGTCAAAGGAATTTGAGCAAACAGTGAGAGGCTCGTTTGCATTGGTAACTGAAAACATGGGACTAGTTGCCACATAATTAACCTGTGGCGGGGTAGATACAACTTTCGTATAAGGAAAATTTAGGGATGTTGGATTATTGGTAGTTGAATCAAGACTAATGAATGAAAGTTGGTCAATAGTCACAATGTTTCCATTGTGAGGGAAAGACATCACGCGCAAGAGTGTCGATACGACAGCTTTCATAACATAGACATAATCTCGCCCAAGGAGCAAATTGAAATCCAACGGGCCTTGGACTACCATAAGATCAATACAGACAGTTTTACCTTCCAAGGTAATATGAAACTTAGGAAGGATCCCTAAAGGTTCACTAATGGTTATGTTAAAAGCTAACAGATTCTGTGTAACAGGCACAAGCTGAGGGGAACCCAAAGATTTCCAAGCAGTTGAGGATAAAATACTAATAGAAGCACCTTCATCTACATTTGTGCGACGCAAATTCTTACCATAAGACTTCACAATGATTTGGAAAGGGATGGAAGAAGGAATACGAGGTTCGGTTAGTCTATTCCAATCAAAGGAAAAGACCTTGGTACTTGGAGGGGGTTTTGAAGAAACAGGTTAAATTCCCCCTGGTGTAGAAGAATCTGATGTATCAAGAAGAACCTAAGAGGTATGAATTTCACTCTCTATAGGGAGAGTGGGATCGACTGAAAGTGAAATCAAGTCGACCACTTGATAAACTAATGGATCATCAACCTGAGTGATATGAGTTTCACTCTCCAATGTAAAAGTGGGATTGGCTATACTTGGAATTAGATCAATCACTTCGTCAGTTGATGGTAGGTTGGGAGAAAGTTTACGGTAACCAGTTGGAATTTGTTGCTATGGAATAGTAAGGTTTTCCAAAAAAAATTAGGCTTCATCCATATGAGGGCAAAGATGAGTTTGATGACTCCCCTTACATAACCTACAAGGAAACCTAACTTTACCCTTTTTCCCAGGAACTTGACAATCACTGGTTGATGGATCAACAGTAAGTTGATGAGGATTTTCTGACCATACTTCAAAGACCTTTGGAATACCAGGACAATTGATAAGGAAGTGGTCACCCTTAAAAATTTTGCAAGGGTATTTGGGTTTACGATGCATGTTGGAGGTTTCCTCAACATTACTAGCACTTATAGCCATGGTTAGTTGGTTGACTTCTTGCTTATCTTGTTCTTCTTCTTCTTCCCGTTCTTCTTCTTCTTAGCCACCTGGTTACTAGTGTCAAGGCTTTTACTAAGCAAAGAGGAAGAAAGGGAGGAAGACATGTTGAGCAAAGAACGTAAAGAGTCAACATGAGGTTGGTGATGTTGAGATGGTTAACTCTGTTGAGGTGAAGCATTTAGTTGAGGTGAAACAATTTGAGTATTTGAGGCCAACGAAGTTGAAAATAACCATACCAGTAAACCTATGGTAAATCTAGGTAATGACAATGTAGCCATATAAGGAGGACCAACATTTCCAAAGCAAGGAAAAGTACTAGGATTCTCATTAAGAGGGGTTCCTTGGTTGGTAAGTTCCGAAACTCTTGCCATTATATTCAACTTCAGTGAATTTTATTAACAATTTAAAAATATTAACAATTAAAATTCACAGTCCACACCTAAGGTCTCTAAAAGTAAAAACAAACAAATGAACACGCACTATCAAATCTAAGAGTCAAACCACACCCAAACATTATGTTTCCACAATAAAAAAACTAGTTGGTGATGAAATCCAATGTTGTGGAAATTAATGTGGAAAACTGGCAGTTGGAACTGTTACGCTGACAACCTGCTTAATGAAATAGATCGGTGCAAGTACCTCCACTATGCCATCTTGAAGTGAAGTGCACCCTCCAGAAATTCCAAGTGAGTCTAGTCATCATCTGCTCCAGGTACAGTGGGACCTTCCCTCCACCATCACCTCGGGAAAAATCCTAAATATTATGGCCACTAAGGTCACCAAATGAGGAAATTATACCTGGGGGAACAATATATGATCCGATATACACGCAAGGGTAGAGTAACAAGCTCAATCCCCTTGAAGGCTCCTTGATACAATCCAAGGTTTACCAACAAGTGACCCCAGGTTCCTCGAAAATGGTCTATCCGAGGTTTACCGTTTGAATTACATGCACATCTTCTATCTTTCCCAATGAGATGGGTACGATTACCTCACTGGTTTTGACATGATATCGTGCTTGACTCTTTTAAGAAGAGCTTCCCAAAACAAAATTGCAACGATTGGAATTTTTCCTTACCACAAGATGCTACTTGTTTTTTTAGTTGCTTTGGAAAGTTAACTACAACCTATTCCAAAGCACTATCCTTAGCTAGATTGGTGGAAAGAGCCCTAGAAAATGTAAAAATTACTAGATGAATTTTATTAAGTGTTGTGTTATTTGGGCTGTTATTACTCAAATGGTAAATGGATATGAAACCAATGGTGTTATGACCTGACCCAAAACTGAATGCAATCGAATATGATAATGTAATCTTTTTAATTTGATGAATCCTAACTAAAGTAAGGAGAGAGTTTCCATTCAGTTCCAACAATGCAAGAATTGATAAATAAGAGAAAATATAACAAATTCTCTAATGCACTAGTTTCATTAAGAAAAAATAGTGCTAATCAATTCCAATTTTTATATTTTATGTTTTTAAAACAAGCATAAAAACATGTAAATTCAAATCAAAGAAACTGATCTAAATCTACGATTGATTTTCTAGAATGTAAACTATGAAGTTGTAATCTATGCACAATTCACTTGAAAAGAATGCAAATGTAATCTATGCACATTTTTTATTCATATTCTGAAAATGAGAATTCTAATTATGCAAATGTGATCTATGCAAGATAATTCTCATACAAAGATGATTCTAATGTAATCTAAAGAACCAATCAAGTGCAAGTAAAGAAAATTGGGTGAGAATTGCAAAGGTCAAAAAATAAAAACACTCAAAGGCGATTAACACTTAGACACAATTTGATTAAAACAAAAGCAAGAAGATGCAAAATTGTTAAGAGACTGAGACAAACCTCAAAGTAATGACCAAAGGAAAGAAAATTAATAATTTCTCAAAAAAGAGACTCAAAACACCCAATTAACTTAACGGATACTGACGCAAAAGTTGCTGAAACGAAATTCACACATAAGATTTTGACAGCTAAAATGAACTGGGGCAAACACAAAGAATCAGGTAATCAGGCTCCTAAATAGAGAATTTTAACTTTTTCAAAAAATTTCCATAGATCCGTAGGTTCTAATGGAGAACAGAGTGGTACCGCACTGTTCTGAACTAAAAACTATGGAGGCTACTGCACTGTTTTCAAATAAAAACCGTGGAGGCCAGGAGAAATACAGAAAAAATAAAAATTTAGGTTTTCTTTTTAGGGATTATTAGAATTTATCTGCCCAACCTAGTCTTAGACTAATCAAAATCAAAAAACTCTTAAAATTCAAACTGAAAAATAAAAAGGAAAACTAAGTTCTATTCCCCAGTGGAGTCATCATTTTGTTATGCGAATAAATCCTTCTTGTGGACAAGAGTGATCTCCCTAGTATCCTAAGGATATCTAGAAACAAACAACCAAATGAAAACCATTTTCTCTAGACCATTTGTGATTCAGATTTATTAATAAAAAAGTACGAGGACGTGCCCTTACCTGAATTCCAACGCTTGTTGTAATCTTCTATCTAGTCGCTCCAAAAGAAGTCACTTCAGCATGTAAGACCTACAATAAAAGAAATATAAAAGGATTAAAAGTACCTGCAAGATATAATAATTCCGAAAACACTAATCTATCTCAGCGATCAAGGAATCCAATAATTAAATTACTCAAATAGATACATGAACAATTTAATGAGAAAATATAATCCATTTGTATTAACTTGTATAATAAGAAGTAACCTTACAACCTTGTCGCCTTTATGTTATACAGGTTCTTCCGAGGTCCTTAACAATCGTTCCTCTCGGTTTGACAAGCCTTCTTCTCTCTAAACTAGCATGAAGTTATGGATGTGAGTCTGTGATCATTCTCATACCAATAAAGACTAGTATAGAGAGTATGATCTCTTAAGAAATTCTTTAGCAATTACCATCTATCATCTACAGTCCACCCTTAAGATTGAAACATGAGCTCAATTTATAGGGAAATGGAGGTAGTTTCAGTTCCATGAAGAGGGGGTTGGAATCCTTTCATGAAGGGATTTGAGCTCCATAGACTAAGGGATAAGCTCCATGAGTGAAGGGATAAAGCTCATGAGTATAGGATAAAGCTTGAACAAAACGTGCTTCTAGAAGCTTCCAATTGGGAGAATATTCATCCATCTGAGCTTCTAGAACTTACTTTTACCTTTATTTGAATATTTACAGGGTTCCGCAGGTTTTATAAGCAAAACGTGTGGGATGTGTCGTAGGCTATAGAGCAAAAATTTGCGGGTCTGCAGACAAGGACTAGGAAAAGTGCGGAGTTAGGCTTTTTAGGGTTTTAATGAGCTTTTTTCCAATTCCAAGATTTGGTTTAGGAAATTTGGGGTTTTTGACTTCTAAGGGAGCATAACATAGGTGATGATGAAAAGATATAGACAGTTAAAATGTGTAACAATTTGGTCTTAATAATGACTTGTGTAATTGTTATTTTATGTAGTTGATGTAAAGAAGAAAAATAAAAATTTTATTGTAATGCTTGTCTCATGGGTTTCATGAGCAAGGAATTTTATTTTTAGTAATGGCTCCCATTGTGAGCCTTTAGGATTTGTCATCTAGTCATAAAATTCAATTTGAGTCTGTGTCATGTATGAAGGACCCTTCTTGGTCATGTTACACATTTTTATGAGTCATTAAATAAGTATGAAATCCCTCCAAGACAAGTACAAGACCTCTCCTTCAAGTTGGCTATAAGATGTAGTAAATAACCTCCTCCAAATGATACGTCGACTCACCCTTCTTCATGTCAGCTAATTTGAAGGGAAAACACTATAAATAGGCAGCTTAGCCTCAGTTTAGAAGACATATTTTTATACAAGTGGAACACTGCAGTAAGAAGGTAAAAGGAGAAGCCTCCCAACCAGTGAAGTAAGGAGAAGGAAGAGTGAAGTCTTAGGGATATTTTTGGGTATATTTTAAGGGTTGTAAGTATACACACGTCCAAGAGTCATTGGGAGATGAATCCCAATAGCCTCACCTCCATGTATAAATACATGCACATTCTTCATCTAATACACATTTTGATTTGCAGAGTTACCTCCTGGTTTGACCTTGTATCAGAGCCAGTCCCACAATTGGAATTTTTTCCTGTGGTGTAACTCCCTCTTTTCTGCTAACAGTCTTTTGTTCAGTCAGTCTTATGTCTAGTTTTTTCCGCTCCATTAGATTGATGGCATTCTGAGTTTATATATTGCAATTCTGCATTTTTTTTAAATTATCTCTGCAATTTCTGCACAATTCTGAATCATTTGTTTGTAGCTTTTGAAGATTTTTCAATTCTGCAATTTGCAATTCTTGCAATTTTGCAAGTTGCAGCTCCCAAAATTCTGCAGTGATTCTAGAATCCTGCAATTCTAGATTTTTTAAACAGCCCCTTGGCCTCTGCAATTACGCACCCTATTCCTCACAGCTAGCCTCCCCTCTCCTCACACAGGCTCCCCTAATCCGTTGTCTGTAATAGCACCACTCTCTCCCTACGAGCTACGCACTCTGCCTATGCCACTCCCTCTCGACTCCCCGCTCGCTCATACCCGTCTCCCTCCCGCAGATACAGCAAATTCCGCTCCCTAAACTTTGCCTCCCCGCTACTTGCACCTACGACTTGCATCTACCCATACCCCCGCTCTCCCTCGCTACTATCTCGCCCCCCCAATCCCACACCTGCCCCCTCACACTTCAACTCACGAGCTACGTTACCTAACTCCTCCCCGCCCGCTGCCTACCCAACTGTAACGCACCCCTGCTACGACTGTCACACTCCCCTATCTACCCCAGCCCCCTCACACTCGCTCACACCCATCTCACCAGGCCGCACACACCACTCAACACACTATCCTAGAGCAACACATTGCTCCCTCGGCCTTTGGCTGCAACCCGCCCATACTACAACCATCCCTCACTGTTGCGCTGCATAATAAACTCTGCCTCCCTCCATTTGATACCACCGCCTCTCATATTATACGACTATTTTAATACCATTCATTATACCACCGCCGTCATATAATACCACTCTCACCACGTTAATACTCCCCCCCTCATATATATTTAATAGCATTGCACCCCCACTGTTTATAATACCATCCACATTGATAATATCGCCCACACATTTTTTTTCCCAATATATATATATATATATATATATATATATATATATATATATATGCTGCAGAATTGAGTATATTTCCAGAATTGAGGATTTTTCTAGCAAATTTTTTTCCCCCTCAAAAGAATTTTTTCCAGCAAAGTAATTATTTTTTCCCTTCATAAGAATGCATTCTCTCATATCTATTGTAGGGGTGGTTCTCTCCGGCAAGGAGAACTATCTTGAATGGTCTCAGAAAATCAAGCACACTCTCATTTTTAATGAGTTGTGGAAAGGAATCTATGAAGGACAAGAAGGAAATCCACCAGCAAAGCCCACTTCAGACAAGGAGCTCGCCATTTGGGAAAACAAGAACTGCAAGGCCTATGCCTTGATTGCAGCCTCCGTAAATGAAGAGGTGAGTCACTATATTTCATCATTTTCAAATGCCTATGAAGCCTTGAGCAGGCTAAAAGAACTCTATGACTCACACTCAGAACTAGAAAATGTTCAATTAATGATTAAATTGTTCAGTCTTGAAATGAAGAATGATGATCCCCTTGCTTTAACTTCAAAAGTAAGATCTATCATGCATGACATTGAAAGCATTGGTGTAAAAATGGACATATCTCTCATAGCATATGTTAAGGCATTATATCCAACTTACTCACATTATCTTGAGTCATTACAAGCAAGTGGAAACCTTGAGCATATCACCTTTGAGGCCCTTGAGAAAAAGTTTGCAGAAAGAGAGAAAGCTTTCGGGAAATTGACAGTCCCTTCGTCTTCTAAAGAGGCTGCATACTGTGCAAATAGAGAAAAGAGTCATGCTCCAGATTCTTCCAGAGGAAGAGGTGGCATAACAAGAAGAGGAAGAAGAAACTTCAGAGAAAGGGGGGGCAGACAATCTGACAAATCCGATCTTCATTGCACACGTTGCAATAAAGATGGGCATGATGCATCCAAATGCAGGACACCTTGGGATGAAATTGAGCACCAAAGAAATCAAGACAAAGGTAAAGCACCTGAATCCGCTCATTATGTTCTAGCACATTGTAACAATGGAGTAACTGAAGACTTGTTTGATGTTTCATTTACTTCATGGAGAGATGATTGGTTGCTAGATTCAGGAGCAACATGTCACATGAAATTTAGAAAATATTTTTTTGAAGAATTCACTGACAAAGTTGATGGAGCAGTATATTTCACAGATAAATCCAAACTCAAGCCATCAGGGCTTGGCACAGTCAGGCTTAAACTGCCTGGTCTTCCAGATCATATTCTACATGAGGTTCTATACCTCCCCGAGTTGAGGAGAAACTTGTTGTCCCTGGTCCAAATCCGCCAGCAAGGACATTCCATTCACTTGTTTGATGGCAAGGCAGAGGTCAGAAAAACATCAAATCACTCACTTGTCATGGAGGGAATAGAAGAAGGGAGACTCCTGAAGCTGAAAGGTTCATCTGCTCATGCTCAAAACTTTGCATTCAGTTCACATCATGATGAAGGTACATTCCCATCAAGTATTTTATGGCATGCTAGATTTGGACACTTAAACTATGAAAGCCTTCGTTTGTTGAAGAAAAATGGTGTTAATGGACTGCTTACAATTCCTAGAAAACCTAAGGAATGTGATGCTTGTATTCTAGGAAAGCATAGCAAACAGCCATTTCATGATTCACACTCCAGAGCACATAGAAAACTTGAGCTTGTTCATTCAGATTTATGTGGCCCTATGCCTATTGCTTCCGCAAATGGAAATAAATACATGATGTTTATTCTTATAGATGATCAAGCAACGTGTAGTGAACCAAGGATTTACTTTATTAAATAAACAAGTCTAATGCTTTCCAAAACATTCAAGACCTTCATGCATGGACGAGAAAACAATGATGTGTCAAATCCACATGCTGTTTTGAGGTTTCTCACATCGATAATGGAAAAGAATACACTCCAAACGAATTTGAAAATTATCTTCGTCAACATGGAATCAAACATCAAACAACTGTGCCATATAATCCCCAACAGAACGGTGTAGCTGAAAGAATGAACAGAACTATTTTAAATATGGTTCGCTCCATGTTATTTTTCAAGAATGTAAAAATGATGTTTTGGGCTGATGCAGTTCTATGTGTTTTATGCTATAGAAGGTGTCCTTCAAGTTCAATTAGAAAAAACTCTTGAAATGTGGTATGTGCTGGGTTACTTCTCCTTCACAGAAAGCATTTCGTAGGTCTTTGGGTCCACTGTTATGCCTCGACTCATGGACAAAGGAATAAAATTATTCAGAAATCAAAATGTATCTTTCTTCGGGGTGGCCCTGGTAATACTCAAATGATATGGCCCTATGATGAAGCCAACAAGAAGTTTGCAACCAGCAAGGAGTGCCCATTCCCTGCATCTTCCGGCAGTGACAAGGTTGTTGAGCGGCAACTTGATCGCCTGGACAGATTCACACATGCAAAGTCTTTCCAAGAATTTGATAATGTGATTCCACACCTTGAAGGGGGGATTCCGATATTGAATCAATCTGTGGAATCATATCCTGAAGCACTCTCTCCCCCGCATGAAGAAACAACCATGGATGACACATTGGATGATGTGATTGACAGAATTGGGAGATTGAATCTTGAATCAATCCCAACTCAGTCAAGTGACCAGCCTGGGCCATCTCAGAAAGGTCCTCCCAAATAGCTGACAAAGACACTGGAGGATGTTCATCCTGATGAGGTTGGAAAAACAGGAACAAGAAGTTCCACTCAAGAAATCGAAGGTGATGTAGATAATTCTGATTCCCCTGTTGATATGGATATTGCTTATAATTGTGAATTGAGTTTGTCTACAGATCATGAACCAACTTCCTTCAAAGAAGCCGCTTCTCATGATGAATGGAAAGAAGCGATGCAAAATGAGTATGATGCCTTGATAAAGAATGGCACTTGGAAGCTGGTTGATCCGCCTTTGGGAACAAAACCAATTGGCTGTAAGTGGGTCTACAAGAACAAGTATAAAGAAGATGGCTCACTCGACAAGCACAAGGCCAGGCTTGTGGCAAAAGGTTTTGCACAAAAAGAAGGAATCGATTATGAAGAAACTTTTTCTCCCACAGCAAAATGGACCACCATCCGAACTCTCTTTGCCCTAGCAGCTCAGAATGGATGGAAAGTCCATCAGATGGATGTAAAAACAACATTTTTGAATGGAGATCTAAAGGAGAAATTTTATATGTCCCAGCCAGAAGGATCTGTGGTAAAGGGTCAAGAACACAAAGTTTGCAAGCTTATAAAATCCTTGTATGGCCTCAAGCAAGCACCACGAGCCTGGTATGAGAAATTAACCGAGCATCTTTTGAAACTTGACTTCAAACATTTTGATCTTGATGATGCAACTTTGTTTGTTAAGAAAGTTGGAAAAATAGTTGTATATCTTGTGGTGTATGTAGATGATCTTTTGATGAAAGGGAACAATGAGAGTTATATTGCATCCATGAAGAAATAATTGAAGAAAGGTTTTGAAATGACTGATTTGGGTTATGTTCATTAATATCTGGGTATTGAAGTAATTAAACATCCTAAATTTATATTTCTTTCTCAAAAGAAGTACATTAGAGATATTTTGAACAAGTTTGGCGTGGATGAATACAATCCCTTAACCACTCCAATGGAACAAAAATTGAAGCTCACATCCCTTGAAGGGAAGGAATTCAAGGATGCAACTAAGTATAGACAGCTTATAGGAAGTCTTATCTACCTAACCACCACCAGACCTAACATTTCATTTGCTGTTGGAATCCTCTCAAGGTTTATGCAAAAACCTTGTGAAGGACATTGGTCTGCTGTAAAAAGAGTGTTAAGGTACTTGAAGGGGACTCAAGACTTTGGACTCAAATATACAAAGGTAGGCGACTTCATCTTGATCGGATACTCTGATTCAAACTTTGATGGGGACAAAGAAATAAGGGTGTCTACTACAGGTTACACCATGAGTCTTGGATTAGGAGCTGTCTCATGGAGATCACACAAACAATCAGTTCCAGCAGATTCCACGACCGAGGCAGAATATGTGGCAACAGCTGAAGCAACAAAGGAAATTGTGTGGCTCAGAAAAATCCTAGAAGATTTGCAGATGAAACAAACGTATTCAACATCACTCATGATCGACAACACTTCTGCAATAAATTTGGCCAAGAACACAAAGTTCCATGATCGAACAAAGCACATCAATACAAAATACCATCTAATTCGACATCATGTTTAGGCCAAAGCCATCCATCTACATCATTGTTCCACAAATGAGAAAATTGCTGATATCTTCACCAAAGCACTTGGAAGAGAAAAGTTTGAAAAGTTCAGATCGATGCTTGGGCTCACCAACATCCCTTCGGATTAAAGGGGGGAATGTTGACACCTAATCCTAAGGGTTGGGTGAGGATATTTAATATTGTATATTAAATTATATTAGGAAATAAGGAAGGCCAAGAGTCATTGGGAGATGAATCCCAGTAGCCTCACCTCCATGTATAAATACATGCACATTCTTCATCTAATACACATTTTGATTTGCGGAGTTACCTCTTGGTTTGACAGAAGAAATAGTTTTGTTGTAGCAGCGGGAGATGAGGAAAATTGCAGTCCTCCTATGGAGCCAAATTAGAATAAGGGCTAAGTCGAGACAAGCCCAGAGGATACTCTATCTTAAGAAAGTGTATCAAGAAGAAGGTTTCTGAATTAGGATTGCAGAACTAATTCAAGGAGGCTGAAGGTTTGAATCATAAGGAGGTCTAGGTTGAAGAAAAATCCGAGAAAAAAGGAGTATAAGGATCATGGACTAAGGATCTCATAAAGGGATATTATGTCTTGGTCTTGGAGTGGAAAGTAGGTCAAGGGCTTGGTCTTGGTATTCATCAATTCAAGTCTCTATAAGAAGAAGAATTTGATCAATTTTTCCTCTCAAGTGGGAGAGGTTTTGGCCCTAGCTTATCACCTATATTATGTATCTCTTGTATATTTATGGTTTATGCATTGGTAGTTTTTAGATGAAGAAGAACACTAATAATCTAAGAAAAAGAAGACCCTAATTATCTAAGAAATTAAAAACTGTAATATTCCAAAAAATTATCCTTCAAGATAAATGGAATATTATAGTTGTTTTATCACTAGATAGGTGAATAAGTGGGTGAGGAGGCCCATAAGTCTCTTGAGTAGAAATAAAAACACTTTAAGTGTGAAAGGAGACCTTTGTAGCAGCTAAATAAAGCTCCTCCATGTGTGAATAGGGTTTGGATCATGTTGATTCAGTCAACTTTGACCAAGTCAACAACGTTTTTATGGAGGAGTGGAGATTAATTAAAGAATAACACAGTTTTGGAGGGAGGTGGACCTCATGAAGGAAATGACCTAATTAAGTGTGGACAAGGACATGCAAGCTCACATTATACTTAAGGAAGAGGATGGCAGCCATTTGAGATCATGCTTTGAGATTATTATATGGTATTTCTCTGCTTAGACTATTGCTTCCTCTTGTTGTTTAGCAGGGTTGCTGTGTTGTTTAGCACCGAGTGTTCCCGAGCGGGAATCCCATCTCTTCCCTTGAGAGGCCTCTTGGGAGAGTATTGCATTGTATTGATCCACATCCAGGCTTAGGGCCAAGCATAAGTCTTCAGCTACAACGTTATTTCTGCAGAGAATAGTGTTGTGTCACAGGGTGTTGCAGTGGAGGATTGATAACACCACTTCCGGGTCTGTTTCTCAGTTGAGGGAGCTTTCCTTCTCTTGAGAGATCAGCTAGGAGGATTTCTGGGCTCATTTCACATCTTGGCACTTGTCCAAAGTATTCTTCATCTCCTACAGCGTATTCCCTTGCAGTAATTGCGTCATTTTTCATAGAGCTACAACAGCTGGGTTTAAGCCCTTGTTTTTGAGCTAGATTCCTTGGGAAAGGGCCAACCCTTCTCCCAGAAAGCTAGAAGAAGAGATTCTCGTCCCTCTATTGTATTATTCATCCATGCTTACGTAATTTTGTAGTAATACTGTGTTATTTCAGAGCTGAATATTCAGATCTGCTCTTTTGTACTTAAGCTTTCAAGAAACCCTTGTCGGGTTACCTGCATAATGTAGTAAGGAGGCCAAATCTCTATTTTCTTAGCATATTTTTCAATAAAGTTCCAGATCTATGATTTTATATCATAATTTTGTAGAAACTCTCATAGAATAATGCTATCATGTGCTTCAAAAATTATGCATAGCTTAAGTCATGGGGTTTGGGCAATTTTAAGCTGATTTGAGGTCGGGAGATCTGTTTAACTTAGAAAATGGGATTTTTTTCTAATACCCTTTCATATATGAGGGCCAATATATATATGCTAAGGAACCTAAGTGTTATTTCCCCTTGTTATAGCATAATTTTATGGGAATAACGTTTTTATGGTCTAAATGATGCATTTTCCCCACTCTGGGATGATGTAGAGGAGCTCATTTATCACTGTTATTCCATTATTGTGCTTATGCATTGCTTCATTCCTATTTTGGGATACTACAGTGGTATCAGAGCATAATCTTGGCTCAGCCTGTGGATCTCAGCCAATATGCTATCATGAAGATAAGGAGAAGAGAAGATGTACAGAAAAGAGAAGACTTCATTATATGGAGGAAGGAAGGAGGAGAGGCTCTCAAAGCTTCTTCCTAAATCTATGCAGAGCATTGAAGAAGATCTCAAGAAAATGAGAAGGGAGATGGAATCTCCAGAAGAGTTTGGATCTAGAGCCAAATATAGATTTTCACATGATAGGTGTGAGCATGCAGCTACACCCTATTATGCACAATGCATTCAAATGTCCAAATATATCATGAGAGAGATGAAAGAAGGAGGAATGCCTAAGAGGGAAACTCTTAGTGATTTTTTGCAGGAGTATGAATCTCAAACTGAGAAGTTTAGGGATCATATCACTTTCCAAGAGTTTTAAAAGATCAAGGTGGAGAGGACTAGGTAGCATGACATGGATATATTTTCTATATCTACTTTTGATGGATCACCAACATGTTCACCAAAGCTTGGGTGGAGGATTTACACACCTATTTGCAGCAGCACCAAGTTTCTGAAGATGAAGCCATCAAAGTTGCAGCGCTGCATTTTGAAGGTAAGGCCTATGCTTGGTGGATATTTGAGTCATTTTCATTAAAAAATGCCAATATTTCTTCTTATGCAAAGTTCACTAAGAGATTAGTGGAGAGGTATGGTAGAAGACATTCTAAAACACTCTTGGTAGAGCCAAACAAACCAAAACAATCAAAAATTGTGCATGGGTTGGAAGAACCTAAAAACTCAAATCCACTTCAGAAAACTGTTGGAAAAGCTCACATCTTGCATAACACCTTGCTAGAGGCAAGATCTCCGTCTCATATCTTTGGAAAAGAGGGAATGAAGGTTCCTTTTTCAAAAGAGGATCCTCTTATTGAGCAGGCGGCTCCCATTCATATTGAAGAGGAAGAGAAGGATGGGGGCAACAGCGCTGTCACATCTAGAGAATATCTAGTCCCTCATGCAGAGGAAGGAGGAGCACATGCTCCAACAGGAGGAATTCTCATGTAATTGCAAGAGATTCCCTAGGATCTCACATATGGAAGACAAAGCACAATCAATGAGCAGCATGATTGTGAGATACTACATATGAAAGGAGAAGGTAGGGAGGAAGGTCAACATCATTTGATGAGGAGCACACACCCCTATCTATTTCAGAGAGCTGGTGCAAAGAAGAGGTATACTGATTTGTGCTATGAGGGCAAGGGAAAGGTTGCCCAACCATATGTACAGTCTACTCTTGACATTGATGTCTCACTACATGGAGGCATTCCACCCGGGAGGCCACCAGATCTAGAGTTGGTAAGAGACATCTTTCCATTTGGTTCACCCCTCTTAGATTCCAGAGAGGTGAAGACTTTGGAGGAGTCTAGTACAACGCAAAGAGTTTGGGATAGACTCAAGGAGGAGGGTGACATCCTTCCATTTTCAGCATCACCCACTCTCACTACGCATACTGCACTGACAGAAGTTGCTGCAGTGATGGAGGATGGCACCTTCATGGTGCAAGAGAGATGCTCCATGGATTTGGATAAATAGAGGGTACTTCCTTTGAGGAAGAAATCCTCCATACATTGGAGTAGATGGAGGCCACTCATGCTTACACTGGCCAAGATTGGGATATTATTTTTGGATGGGAGCTTCTCATGGGAGGCCAACTTCCAAAGATCACTACTTCTTTTTGAGCATAAGAAGATGCATGATAGGCATGGCAGTAATTTGGAGGATGAATTTGGCATGAGGGATGTCAAAGGAAAAGACAACAGCATGTGGAGAGCTTCACATTGCAGTTCATCAACATTGTCTCTTGGGGGGATTGATCCATATTGGAGGTCTCAACTCTTGGTAGAGTACACCAAGGATCTTGGTGCTTGCATGATTCTTGATGACCTAGATGGAGATGATAGATATATGGTGGATGATGTGGTCAACTATTCTTATGGCAGAGTCTTCTTGACTATAGCTTCTGAGCTCAAGGATAAGCTGCTACATGCAGCACATGAGGACTTCCTTTCAATGCATCTTGATGCATATCTTTCCTTGGTAGAGGAGTTCATTTGGGAGGGCATCCAGCATGATATATTTCAGCATATGGAGAGATGCATAGCTTGGATGATAGAGAGGATGTCACAGCCACTTCCCTACTCTTTGGAGGTGAGGGAGAATTTCTGGTTGAGCCATTCCAGCTCAAGGTCCCAAGTACATGGTGGAGAAGGTATAATTTCACATTATGTCTTGTACTTCTTTACTTTATATGAGCAGCATGTTGTACCAAGGAGGATTATCCCTTCTTTCATATCATATGATGATGTACTTGTAGCCACTTGCAGCATTGAGATTGCCTATTATATTGGTGGTTTGTGGGGGAAGCCACATGAGTTTTGGTGTGCACCATTGACACCACATTGTACTTTCATGCTTCTATCTTACAGAATGATTGTGGCAGCAAAAAGGTGGCTGGGAGAGCACTTGTTATTACTTGTTTTGATGCAGGCAAGGGATGCACTGCACTAGTTCCATGTGTGGAAATATGATCCACTCTCCGGTTGTCATACGACAGCTTGTTTTCATTGGTTTTTTCTTCCATGTATTGCTGATATTCTTATGTTCACAGGAAGCTTTGTTTGGAGAGTGCTAGATGATTTGGAGATGCCCATTGGGAGTATGATTCTCCCTACTTTACATTATGCATGTTTCAGGGGAAGCAATGGGCAGCCCATGATTTCCAAACTACATCTTTTTCCTCCATGTGGGAAGAGCCATCTGGAGAGTTTGAGTTTTTGGAGGAGGCACTTCATGGCTTATTTGTTTTGTGGGGTATCTTAGACCATTCTTGGAGGCCATGAAATTTCAGCCCAACATCAGCAACATCCCCATACTTACCATAAATGGAGAGAGAAACCACTTGGGTGGGAGGATCCATTCTCTCCATGCAGCCCCAATACATTGTATGAACCGGGGGTTGAGGATCTTTTTGATGAGCTACCTAGGATGGCTCATTTCATTTGGATGATAGAATGGGTGTGGGAGTCACTCATTGGGAATGAGATTCCCCATCCTTGAGGAGGCCATTGGAAAACAAGAAGGTTTCCACTTACACCTTCCACCTTTTTATGATGTGAACCATGTGGTTTTGCATACTTGGGAGGGAACATTGGAGGGCAAATTTATTGCAGATTATTTTTAGCAGTGGTGGGGACTATTTATTAGGAGGCGACAAGAGGAGGAGGGGAGGAATTTTTCTCTCCTTATACAGTTTCTTGAGTACAAGCAACATTTTGGAGGGGAGGACTGTAATATTCCAAAAATTTAGCCTTCAAGATAAATGGAATATTATAGTTGTTTTATCACTAGATAGGTGAATAAGTGGGTGAGGAGGACCATAAGTCTCTTGAGCAGCAATAAAAACACTTTAAGTGTGAAATGAGACCTTTTTATCAGCTAAATAAAGCTCCTCCATGTGTGAACAAGATTTGGATCATGTTGATTTAGTCAACTTTGACCAAGTCAACAACATTTTTATGGAGGAGTGGAGATTAATTAGAGAATAACACAGTTTTGGAGGGAGGTGAACCTGATGAAGGAAATGACCTAATTGAGTGGGGCCAAGGACATGCAAGCTCACATTCTACTTAAGGAAGAGGATGGCAGCCATTTGAGATCATGCTTTGAGATTATTATCTAATATGGGTCTGCTTAGACTATTTCTTCCTCTTGCTATTTAGCACCGGGTGTTCCCAAGCGGGAATACCACCTATTCCGTTGAGAGGCCTCTTGAGAGAGTATTGCACTGTATTTCTCCACATCCAGGCTTATGACCAAGCATCATTCTTCAGCTACAACATTATTTTTTCAGAGAATAGTGCTGTGTTGCAGGGTGTTGCAGTGGAGGATTGATAACACCACTTCCAGGTCTATTTCTCAATAGAGGGTGCTTTCCTTCTCTTGAGAGATCAGCTAGGAGGATTTTTGGGATCATTTCACATCTTGGCAGTTGGCCAAAGTATTCCTCATCTCCTACAGCGCAGTCCCTTGTAGGAATTGCGTCATTTTTCATAGAGCTGCAACAGTAGGGTTTAAAACCTTTTTTTTGAGCTAGTTTCCTTGGGAAAGGGCCAACCCTTCTCCCGGAAAGCTAGAAGAAGGGATTATCATCCCTCTATTGTATTATTCAGCCATTTTTATGTAATGTTGCAGTAATAATGTTTTATTTTAGAGCTGAATATTAGATCTGCTCTTTTGTACTTAAGCTTTCAAGAAACCCTTACCGAGTTACCTTCATAATGTATTAAGGAGGATAGATCTCTATTTTCTTAGCATATTGTTGAGTAAAGTTACAAATATATGATTTTATATCATAATTTTGTAGAAACTCTCACAGAATAACGCTATCATGTGCTTCAGAAATTCTGCATAGCTTAAGTCATGGGGTTTGGGCAATTTTAAGTTGATTTGAGGCCGAGAGATCTGTTTAACTTAGAAAAAGGGTTTTTTTCTGATCCCCTTTCATATATGAGGGCCAATATATATATTCTAAGGAACCTAAGTGTTATTTCCCCTTTTTATAGTGTAATTTTCTGGGAATAACGTTTTTATGGTCTAAATGCTACATTTTCCCCACCCTGGGATGATGTAGAGGAGCTCATTTTTGCTGATGTTATATTCATTTGATGGCTATGTGTTTCTCAACACATTTTATGAGATAATTTCTCACTGCTATTGTAGTATTGTGCTTATGTATTGCTGCATTCCCATTTTGGGATATTACAAAAACATTCACAAGCAGTTATCAAAAGTAGAGGAATCAACTAATACCTAATTCCATAGGTATCTCAACATGGTTTTAGAGCTAAGGTGACAATTTAAAGGAAGGGAATCTTATCAAGGGACACTCAAGGATCGAATCTCGAGAAATACATCAAAGCAAATTGAAGGATATCAAGTAGAATTCTACACTAAAAGGAAGTCTTGGGATCACCATCAAGAAAAGGGAAGCCCAAAACCCTACATTTACTCAAGGTGAAGAGATCTAAAATTAAAAGCACCTAGGAGTCTATTCATTCAATAAAACCACTTCAAGGACAAAGGTCACATCATCACATTGTAAATATTCAAAACCCTAGTTTAATCAAAGAAGAATTTCTGAGATCCACACTCAATATTCACCTAAGGAGTCGAAGCATCTTGAATGATAGCCATCTAAAGGAAGCTATATCAAGGGGTATTTCATCATATTCAAAAATTTTATAAGGAAATTTCATCTTTTTGAATCAATATTTTTTCCATTGAATGATGTTGTCAAGAAGTCATTATCAACAAAGTGATATGCATCCTCGAAGGGTCGAGGATCATTCTTGAAGAAGAAATCTATCTTCATCAAGGAGAAGGTTTATATCATCTATATCATCATAAAATTCAAGGAATAAGCAAGTGGAAGAAGCATATCAACAAGTAAGTATATGATATTATTGGAATCTGTCAAAATGTCTTTTTGCAAGGAAAGCAACATATTGGTTGGGGCTTCAATCTAACTTGCATGGAAGAAAAGGACAAATCTGAATCTCATTGAAAATTAGGTCATGGATCATCTCAAAGGATCTACCACTAAACTAGGAAAATAAGATGCTCAAGAACTTGCAAATTTTATTAAAGGGGAAGTTAGGACTCATAGGATTCTCATTGAATCCATCAAGGATCCTCTCTTCCCATATGTATCAAAACTTGAAACTTCAAAATAAAAATATGAAAAACTAGTACATTTTTATTCCGTAGGCACTGCAGGGGAAGTTATCTCTCTAAGGAAAGAAATATACAAAATGAATATGTCAAGGGAATATGGAATAGCCTCATACTTTATAAGGATATCTGAAATCCTGGATCAACTTCAAGATCTGGGAGAAGTCATGTATGATATAAAAATGACTACAGTAGTACTAAATGAACTACCATAGGAGTGGGGTAGCTTTACTTCAAGAATTTATGGGAAGGACAAACCTACTCCATTCCATGAACTGTGGTCACTATGCAATATTGAAGAATTAAGACTAAAGGAAAAATCTGATGTGGGATTAGGTGATAAAAATCAGGCATATGCTG
Source organism: Pinus albicaulis (assembly GCA_034641835.2). NCBI lineage: Eukaryota > Viridiplantae > Streptophyta > Pinopsida > Pinales > Pinaceae > Pinus > Pinus albicaulis. The sequence continues at coordinate 683,363 of MU968389.1, forward strand.
CAATGACAAAAAGGAAAGGGAAATTTGGAAAGTTTTGTCCTTATAAAAATAAAAAGAACATGGCTAAGATTCAATGCTATGGGTGTCAATAATATGGGAACTATAGAAGAGATTGTCCTAATCTTAAGAAGGAAAATAACAAAAGAGTAAGAGAATAAGATCACATCACTAAAGAGGTGGAGGAAGTTGAAAAGAAGAAGTCCAAGAAAGAGGAAGTAAGATATCTCTACTATGACTGAGATAGTATTCCTCACTAAAGCTCTTTTCATAGTTCCTAAGTCTTCTGTTATAAGGTATGGATATAATAAATTATGGGAAGCAACATAACATCATAAAAGCATTAGAATCAAGATATCATGACATTATCATAAGGAAACCTGAAGGATATCAAGAAAAAAATCTATGGCAGTAAACTATGAAGGACATAGCGCTTGGGAACCTCATCGGAAACTTAAGTGGCACTTATGGAAAGGAAAAAGTCGTCCAAGACAGAACTCATCATACATAAGTAAAAAGGAAACATTTTTTGGATGCGGATACTCAATATCCTCAAGATTCTCTAATGGAATATTCATTGGAAGGTTCATTGATCTAGATAGGAAGCAAGTGTTTCATCAAGAATTCAAAACTTGAGGAATTCATGGGATGATGGTTTGATGAAATAAAATGGTAAGGCATCTCAAGGGATTTTATCTCTTTCAACCAAGGAAGTTTTTGTAGGAAGTTTGGATGACCGAAGAAAAATGAGATATGTATGCTTATATTAAATATTGAAGAGTCATCCCATATGGTTGCAGGTAATATGGATCAATGCTCTATCTTAAGAGCACGATCAAAGGAAAAAGGGTCTCCTCCTATGAAAGGATGAAATATTGCATGGGTCACATATTCACTATATGAAATCAACATAATATTTCCTCATATGTAGTATGGGACTGAAATATGTGAAGAAAGGAAGGAATATATCATGTAATATGCAACTTGGGAAAAAGAAATAAGCATCCAAGAACTATAAGATTTGACTAGGATATATTTGGAAAGATATGAAGACTTTGATGAAAGTCTGAAAAAAATGGAGACCCTTGATAATAAATATATTCTGGAGATGTGTTAATATGTATGCGGGATGGTGATCCAAATTGGAAAATGTCATGATAAAATGGCATCACAAAGGTAATTTTTATTTAATGTTCATTCCTTTATTTTGGACAAATATCTGGATAGGATTATGCAAGGTTGTTGAGGAAATAACTATGGATGTATCCACTGTTAATGACCATGTATTATGATGAAATATCCTTAAGAAAACATGGCATGAAGAAGGAAGCATGACATGAAGGAAGGCCAGGTATGGACTGATGGCTCAATTTCCAATGATAAGAACAATGAAATGACTCAAGGATGAAAGTGATGGATGGTCAGTGACCTAAGAAGAAGTACTAAAATGTGAAGAATCCTTAATAAAGGAAATAATTTCATGACATCATGAGGAGTTATTCAATCATCTAGTTTTCCCATCATCTCCACCTAAGAAGCTCATGTATGTCCCTAATTAAGAGGGAGCCTTGATTAGGTGATCATGTCCTAATTCGATAAAATGCTCAAAATTTATTTGCTCAGAATTGGTTGAAACTAGAACGGCAGGAAAGGTCTCGTCAAAACGATCATGTAGCTGTGAATGGCACTCAAAACCGATGATGTATGAGAAAGATATTCAAGTTTGAAGTTTCTCAATTTCAGGTAAAAGTCAATTTGACTCAGTTTGACTTTGAATAAAAAATTATTAAAAAGGAATATTCCATAAAATATTTTGGGAATATTCCATAGAATATTTTGGGAATATTCCACAGAATATTCTATGCAGGCCAATCAAAGGGTGCCACGTGGCCTGCCCGGAGGCTGCCATGTGGCCCCAAGACTTCAAAAAATGGTTGTGTAAAATTATATATGGCATCAACAAGGTTTGAACCTGGGTCTGGGTGCTGCTAGCTGGGCGGCCCGACCGGGTGCTCTACAGTGAGTCTTAACTATATTGGGTCCGAACTTCTATTTAAACTTTATGTTAAATTTGGGTGGGCCCGAAAGGGGGCCAACCCCCTCTACCACGTGACCCATCGATCAGAACCATGGTTTATGCTCCCGGGGGTTACGTTAAACGGTCACGGTCATGGTTTCCAAGGTCATGTTCACATATATGCGAAGGTTGTTACAATAAACTTAAATGCCACAGTTTTCCAAAACCGTTGGCTCTAATGGCTTCCGACGGACATGTGACCACGGATAATAAACATTTATTGTTACCCCTAACGGTCCTTTCAAATCTGGTGGAGCACACCATTCTGGGCGGAATGGCCAAATTTGGAATCTTAACTGGCAGCTCCTCCACAATTAGTGAAGGTTTTCTAGGCCTGATTGGGCAAAAGTGGTTTTGCTCATAAATTTTGCTAGGCTCAACCTTTTTGGATGAATTTGTTTTTTATTTTGGGTAATTTTAGCATTCCAGAGCCAATGGTGTAGGTTGCAGAGGCAACAGATTTCATCTTCAGGTACTTTTTCAGCAGAGAATCTTGGAGAGCCATCAAGGCCTAGGGAGTGTTGGAGCTGTATTGGGTTATGGTTAACCTTTGGAGGTGAAACAAAAGCCTATATTTATTGTTTTCAGTGTTCTGAACTCATTTCTACAACCATTTTTTCCTTTTTAGGCTTTCTTCACATTATATAACTAATTTTGAGCATAATAAGAGCAAGGACATGCCCATTTGGGGGCCTTGGACCCAACAGATGTAGCCAAGGAGGGGTGAAATGCCTTATCATATGCTGTGTTATATATGTTATTTATATTTCTATGTTTTGTTAAATATGTTAAACAGTAAAAATAAATAAGCCTCCTACACACAAAAAGACTCATAAATTCACCAAAAGCATTTTGTTCCAATTGCAAAATATATTAAACAGTTTGCGCACATAATTTTATGGATAATGAATACCTTGCACCAGCAAAAAAATAATTTCATTTCCAGATCTTTAGTGATTACTTCTATTATTTCTTTAGGCAGAGTCTGTAGAGGGCCAGGTAGCTTCTGGATCTCATCCTTTCTTTAAAGGTGACATATCCAGTAAATGCCCCTACAGTTAATCTCTATATTAGAAATAAGAAGTTCTCACATTTCAGATCAGATTGGTATCGAAGCTAATGGTTTTGAGCTATAGTTTTTACTCAGCATTTGTTGTGTGCAAATATTAAGTCACTTGTTTGCAAGTTTTGATGGTTACTAGGCTTAAACTTAAAAGAGGGGAAGGACAATTGGTTAGAGCATAAGATAATCCTCAACCAAGGAAGGCCAGGGTGCCATTATCTCCACCTTCTATCTCACCCTCAATAGCCTTAGAAGCAGCTACAAGCTTGTCTTCAAGAGAAGAAGAAGCTCATGAAGAAATGGATCCCAAGGAAGAAGAAATAATATTTCAGAAAGCTTTCTTGGATATGACTGAAATGGTAAGGATCCTCTATCAAGAAAGAAACGATAGGATTGCTGGAGAAGGGTCTAAAAACCAAAAAGAAGGAGGAGATTCTTCAGGAGGAAGAAAGGACAATGATAAGTCAAAGAAAGGGAATGGAGGAAATGGTGATCCACCATCTCCATCGTCATCCTCTTCCTCAACTCCATCCTCTTCAACTTCGGTAAATCAGTCACATAAGTCGAAAACCACTGGTAAAAATCCTTTTCTAAAGCTTGATGTAAAATTTGAATTTCCAATGTTTAATGGTGAAGTGAATGCAGAGAAATTAGATAATTGGATCAGACAACTGGAAGTCTATTTAAGGATTCAAAATTTGCATGATGACGACACTAAAATACAACTAGCCTCGCTAAGGATGGATGGAGCAGCTTTGGTGTGGTGGGAAGCCAAGACCAAGGAGGAAATCAGGAAACATGGTAAGCTTACACTATCATGGACTGAATTTATTACTGCAATCAAGAAGCAATTTTATCCTCTTGCTCATCTACAAAAGGCTATAATGAATTTGCAAAACTTTAGATAGCTTAAAGGACAAAGTGTTCAAGAATACCCTCAAGAGTTTAGGAGAAGAGCACTCTTATTAGGAGTAGACTTACAAAGTCAAGATACTTTGCTTAAGTATATAGGTGGTTTGCATAATTACCTTATACATACTATCCTTATGTTTAATCCTACTAGTCTAGACGAAGTTTGTGTACAAGCTGTGCATTTAGAGGCTAGAGGGAAAAACACTTTTGATGCACTGAATGAGGGTAGTGATTTTAAAAGCAAAGGAAGAAAAAGGATTGCAAATTCTAAAAAGGAAAAAGGAAAATTATTTTGTAATAACTGTTCAAAAACAAGCCACGATGAAGATCACTTTTGGAAGCTTCATCCTGAGTTGAAACCAGAGAAATATAAAAACAAAGACAAAACCAAAGAAAAGGGAAAAACTGTTGCAATTGTTGAACAAGACTTAGGGTGTGAATCAGGTGATGAAACAAAAAGTATCACCATGGTATTAAAGAACATAAAGGGAAAAGAGGTTGTATAAGAAACAAATCCCAGTTCTAGCACATTAAACTGTCACAAAGAAACTCAAAATGAAAAGAGGAGGATAGAGCTATTTCATGTGAGGATAATCTCAAACCACACAAAGATAGACACACTTTTTGATAGTGGGTCTCAAGCTAATCTCATCTCAGAAGACTTGGTCAAACAGCTGAAAATTGAGACAATTCCACATCCAAAGCCTTATCCACTTGGGTGGATATGCAAGGATGCAAACTTACAAGTCTCAAAGAAGTGCATCTTGCGCTTCGCCATAACAGCTCATTATGTTGATTGGGTTGAACTGGATGTAGTACCGCTTGACATTACAGGTGTTGTGTTGGGTAGTCCATATTTATTTGACAGAAAGGCCATCTTCCATCGCCATGAAAACAAGTATCACTTGTTCAAGGATGGAAAAGAGTACATTATGAGAGCACATAAGAAGAAGCTAGAATCTTCTCTAGTCCATGCAGGTCAATTGAAAAGGCTAGTTAATGCATGTCAAAATCTGAATTTGTTAATTACTAAATGACAAGATTTTGTACATTTACCTTTTCATGATATTGCTGATATAAATGATGGTATGTTTCAGTCTTATAACAATTCGTCTTTGAAAGAAGATGACATTATGTTGCACAAGGTGTTAGCCACCTATAAAAAATTTGTTATATCAAATGGTGGCTAAATATTTTTTAAGCCTTCAAGAAAAAATTGTGAGTTCTTGAAGTCTTATGATGTCCTTGATCCTTGGTATTAATATTCACTGTTGTTTCACTATTAACCCTCAAGGACCTTGCTATTTACCAAAAGAAAAACTCCTCATGAGGCCCCATTTTTCATTATTTCACTCCTCCTTTTACTCATAAACAAACCCATTTTCATCCTTATTCCCTTCATAAAATCCCTCCATTAACCTTCATTTTAACCTTCAAAGCGTCAAAACCATTTTAAAACCTTATATTTCCCCCTTATTTGGTTTTAAATTCCCCTCTTTCATCTATCGGAACCCCCATTTGGCCTTTAAAATCCTTGTTTTAAGCCTAAAAATGGTCTTTGGTACTATTAAGGTGTTAAGCCCCCAAGAGCCTATAACCTTAAGCCCTTCCCTCATATGACCTAAAGCCCCGTAGTCGAGCATTAAAAGGCCTAAAAAACCTCATCATAACCTTACCTTTCCTCTATTTTCCTTTTTTTTGACGTCATAGTCCTAAGCAAATATGGACCATTGATCTCTACAAATCAACAGCCATCAGGCCCCCATCTTTCCCCCCATTCACTTGCTTTTTCCTTAATCACTTTCAAAGCCTCCGTGTTTGCTCTTAATCCTGACTGTCCATCAGAAAGATCTGACAATCAGAATTAAACCCGATAACCGAGTTCCTCCGGGGCCTACCATCCACCATATACCAAGCCCGCCCAATATAATTATGACACCTGGACCCCACTACATTCCTCGTCTGCGCAACTTTCCCATTGCGCTCATTCCGCATCGTTGGATCTGGCGCCTCCGATCCAATGATTGACATTGCATATCGCAAAACTTTTGCACCCAAAGTTTAACGCTTAAAAATTTTGCGAAATAGGTGGTATTGAAAATCCACGTGTCGACCGATGTATCGTATCGCACTCCATCCGCAAAATACCGCCTACCCGCCAAATGCAATGCGAAAACCGTTGTTGGTTTTCCAAAACCGCCCTTCTCCAATTTCACGCCAAATTCAAAATTAAACCTGGTTAGCTGTTTCTGCCAAGATTTCGTCCTCCACCGCTGCATTTCATCCATCCTCAAGCATTTCCACCACCTCCATTTAACCTTTGAAACACAGTTCTACCACGAATTGCAGGGTTTTATAATAAGTTTTTGTGTTTTGCAGGGTTTAATGATATTTTTCTGTATGCTTCCACAGTCACAGACAGGTGACCAAATGAGCACAGGGTGACGATTCTGTGGCTTAAAATAAACGAAGAAAGGAACCATCAGGTTGAAAATTCATATTTAAATTGTTGGATCATGATCCCCGACCCTCGAAGAAACCCTGCTATGACGGACAGCCACCTGTGCAAGCGAAAACAAAACAACAAAGTGTATCAGAGTGAAGGCCCGGAAGTGAAGATCAAGGCTTAATTAAGCCTAAACTCAGCTCAAGAACAAATTAAAGTGTTTTAAACTAAAGCAGAGAAAAATGTCTCCATTGCCACATCAAAGGGGCTAATTGAATCCCCCAACTACCAAATTGACATCTACAGTATTTTCTGCCTCAAAGGAATACACAGATTAAAGCTCAGTCAGTAACATTAAGGCTAAAGGAAACTGACAGTTATTACAAACAAAGGAACATATTTTAAACTGTCAGTAAAGTTATTTTAAAAATATAAAAAGAGCCTTAAAGTCAATCTTTTCGTCCACTCAGCCTAAAAAGCAAAAACATAGTTAATGAAACAAAGTTGTAAATCAAATGCTTTCCTGCCTTATGCCTTGCATGGTTTTCAAGGCTAGGAATTGCATTTAATATGGAATTAATGATATCTAACCCTTGAACTCTTCCACCTCCTCTTTATTCTATAAATACTTTTGAAGAAGATGAGTTGTTGTTGGTTGTTGGACTCTGATGTAATAGTTATTGTATTGAATCATTGTTGAATGTAAATAAGTTCTGAAGCTCTGAAGCTCTGTTAAGTTATTGAAGAAGATAGGCTGAGAAGATATGTTTGAAGTTGTGATGAAACATTGGACATGTAGTTTGTAACTGGATTGACAATCAATATACAAGATGATTCTTGGGATCCTAGTCAATATCATTGGTGAAGTACCTCCTACTGTTATTGTTTCCTTTCATGTGCGCCATTTTTTTCACTTTTCTCTGATAAAGAGAAGCAAGCATAGAGCTAGGATTTACTGTTCAAAGTACCCTACTCTCATTGATAAGCTTTATCTATATGTTTTCTGCTAATTGTGATATTTTGGAATGACTTAAATTAAGTGTAAACATTATCAAGGAATGTTGGTTAGTCCATGTCTTGATGTGAAAAACTTGAAAGGAAGTTCTTGAATGATATTTTCATTACATGTTAAGTAGAGTTAAACTAGGAAAGTTTATGGTTTTCCCTATCTTCTAGTTCTTTCTCCAAAGGTTGTTTGAAAGTTTCCCTAAGAGTATGCTAAAAGCATACCATGATTGTAATACATTTGATCTGATGTTAAGATGCACTTTGTTTTCTTATCTGTTTTCATCCCTTCTGAAAGTAGTCTGGTGAGATTACTGGATTGTTGTCTAATTAGTTAGCTTTAATACAAGCTTGTCTAAAGAAGTCTATGGTTAGCCCTGTCCTTTGGCTGGTTTCAAACAATTGCTTAAAAAGTCTTTTCTTGTATGGAAATTTGATAAATCCTTGTTGAAATTATTGGCTTTTTCCACTTTCTCAACACTTTTAATTTTCCACTCCATCATTTAAATCTAAAGGATCTTTTGATATAGATGACTTGCCCCTTGTACCACTCTTGAAATTATTGTACAATTAAACCCTTTTGTGACTCCATTGCGCAATGGTTTAAAGTCGTTTCATACTAATCCTATCTGCTGAACACTTCTCAATACACTTGCATCTTCACCTTTTTGAACTCTTTCATTTTGTGATATTCCATCCAATTACAAATCATACCTGACCAACTAAACAGACAAAAAACCCTTGTTCTTAATAACTAGCCTAATATCATACTAAAAACTTAAAATATAAATCAAATCTTTGCACTTATAGAGAGATCCCTCTCTGGATTCAGGAGGGCTAGATCCTAAAATCCCAAAGTGGTTTTTGATGTAGTCTCTGTAGCATTTAGTCTTGCCACTCTACTAAATTACAGAGGCCCAAAATTTCTGGCGACCATACTGGGGATCTTCTGAAGTAATAGATAACTTCATAACTCAGATAATCCCATTTTTAACAAATGAATCAAATGTCTGCCTAAAGTGGTTTTTATTGTTGATGGTGAACAACTTTCAAGCCCTGAAATCAAGTAAAAATCCTTCACCTGGTGACTCCACTGAACATCAGTAGGCCTGCTGATTTTCCTTGGTTTTCCAAAGACTCCACTGGAAAACCCTTTATGATCATAATATCATTTAAACTCAGTACAGAAGACTTTTAGGATTAAATTTTTCTTGTTAAAATATCAGTTATCCTATTAAAGATTGTCATATTCGGTTAAACTTTTTTGAATAGTGGGTCTAAAACAAAACACTGTGGCTTAAAAAAGAATTCATACTAGGAGCCATCCTAACCCAAATCCTCCTGAGATAGTTGATAATCCTGAAAGTATACTTAGGAAATCTCCTAAGGCTCAAGCTTCAACTGTTATTAGATCACTCCATAGAGCTAATTTTGTTCTTGAAAACCTTACAGCTCTGCAAGATTCACAAGTTGACTTAAGAAACATATTTAGAACTAGGTCACTTGATGATATAAATTAGATAGATTTTGAGTCTACGTCTTCATCCCAAGATAGAGGTGAACATCCTGGTAACAGAGAAGCTACTCCACCTGATTCACATTTCCTTCATAATTTTGGCTTCTCTCATCCTAGATCTGCTCAACAATCTCTTGCTGGTCCATCCACATATTTTCTTCACACACCCACTGTTCAAACCACCCCATTCCATCAACCCCCTCATATCCTACATCCTCCACCTGTAAACCCCCCATTTTTCCTGCAACCTCCTATCATGGCAACATGGTATGCTCCTCTAGTCCTCCCTTTACCTTTAGTCAATTTTCCACAGGACTATCAGTACAAGATACCATTGTATGATGCCAGTGGTGCTACTACTGCTTCACAACATGTGGACAAGATGAATGACTATTTTGATAGAAATGAGATTACCGATGAAACTGTCAAACTCAGGTTATTTTCTCAAAGTCTAGGGGGAGAAGCAAGAAAATGGTTCAAAATCTTAACCCCTAATAGTATTAATGATCTCCAAGCCCTCCACCAGTTATTTTTGAACAAATGGGAAGTTAGAAAAAACCCTCTCCAAATAATTTCATATTACAATAATCTCAAAAGAAACCCTAGGGAAAGTGTTCAAAATTATTGCACTAGATTCAATAGTGTTTATAATACACTACCCCCAGAATTGAAACCTCCACAAGGTTCAGCCTTGGCCAAATTTCCTGAAGGATTTGATCCTGAAATGGCATATCAAATCAGAGAAAGAGACCCCTTGACTTTGGAAGACATGAAAAAGGAAGCTCTTGCTGTGGAAGTAAATCTAATAGAGAAAAGAGTGAGAATGAGAAATGAGAAGAGAGTATCATTTAGGGAGGAATCTACACCCTCCACATCTAGCTCAAAAATGGAAAGGATGATGGAAGAAATGATGAAGAAGATGAGCATACTTGAGAGAGTACAATCTAGAGAAAACCAATCAGCTCCCCAAAACAGAAATCAATCTCAAAATCAAAATCAGAACTTTAGAAGAAATCAACCTCAAAATGGACAAAGAGAGCATGATCAACAGATCAGACCTCCCTTCCAAGAAAACTATGTAAGTGAGGTTGAAGAAACAATTGAACAAACAGAGGAAGATGATATAAACATGTTAGGAGTAGGTAGTGACCACTTTGATGTTCCCATTAATAGAAAACAAGGTCTATACACACCCTATGATGATAAAAGAACAAAGGATGAACATTATTATCAAGAGCTGGAAAATGTCATCATAGAGACCCCAAAAGAATATGACCTTAGGAGTAAAAAGAATCAGGAAGCTCCCAAGAACAAAACCTCTCACAATTCTACAAAGAACAGCCCTGTGACCAAACCCAAAAACATCAAACAAAAGGACAAAACAATGGCTGTAAATTATGATCAAAACAAAGAGAAAGACACTCAACTTAATGAAAAACAGAGTGCAAACGTTAGCAGCATTAGTACTTCAGCTACTTCTCCTATTAAAACAATTTTGACCAATGTAAATAGAGGAAATCAGCAAGCTTATTCTACTGATAAAGTGGTGATTAACAAGGCTGAAACAAACATTGTAAAAAATCAGTTTCCTTTTAGTTTGGAATAGGAAATTGCCAAAATTAAAATCTTTGTTCCCCTCACTGAATTAGTCACCCAAGATGTCTATAGATCACAAATTTTGAAAGCCTTCAACATAAGGGAAAATAATGACACTGTAAACCTCAATGATGACCAACCAGAGCTCTTATTTGGTCCTAAGATTGAGGGAAGTTACCAAGAAGGGCCAGTTCCTCCATTTTATGTCAGTTGGAAAATTCATGACAAAATTTTACACAATGCTATTCATGATTCAGGGGCCTCTCAAAACTTAATGCCCAAAGCAGTAATGAAGAGTCTAGGCCTTGAAATCACCATACCATACAAAGATCTATATTCCTTTGATTCCGATAGAGTGAAATGTTTAGGTTTAATCAAAGACCTCTGTGTAAACTTAGCTCAAATTACAGCCAAGTGTTTAGTGATGGATATTGTAGTGGCTGATGTACCCCCCAAATATGGTATGCTGTTATCAAGATCATGGGGAGCTAAGTTACAAGGAACAATGCAAATGGATATGACGTATTCTACCATCCCTTTTTTTAATCAAACTAGAAGACTTTATAGGGAATCTCACATGCAATACATGGTCAGTAGCCAAGAGAGACCGGAAAACTCTCCTCTTTATTCTGTGCATACATGCCTTGACTCATTTATTCTCTTCAATGATGAAACATTCAATGAGAAAGAAATATTAACTGACCTAGTGGCCACCCCTCACTGTAACATAGTGGCAGATACAGAAAAGGAGGAAGACAAGACAGAAGTATCAAGAAATTTTGCCAAATCAGAAAATTACAGAAAAAAAATCACAGGTCTAGAGCTACAAAACAGTCGTCCATTGTTTGTCAACCTTGAGAGTCAAGAGAATATTCCTCAACATAATGAAGAACATGAGGAACTAAACCAATTTCAACATAGTGTTGACTTACAATAGCAATCTAAAAGCACACAAGATAAAGAGGAAGGTAGCCAAACTATTAATTCTGAAAACAGTCCTCTCTGGAAAATGAATTTTGATGGGTCTTGCACTAAGAATGATGCCAGAGCAGGCATATGGATACACAACACAGAAAATAATCATGCTGAAAGTCATTCCTATAGGTTAAATTTTCAATGTACAAATAACATAGCTGAATACGAAGCTCTCCTTTTAGGCCTACACTTATTGAAGAAATTAGGGGCCAAAAGGATAAAAGTTCATGGGGATTCAGAGTTGATTATTAGGCAAGTTAATGGGGAATATAGTGCCAAACACCCCAGACTTAGAGCCTATAGAAATGATGTCATGGACTTATTAAAAAAATTTGATGAATTCCAACTTATCTTTGTCCCAAGAAACCAAAATGTCCTTGCCAATGGTTTAGCCTTTGCTGCTAGAACTTGTCTAGCACCTTATGAAACCAAACAATGCACCACCCAAGTCAAATTTAGACCAGCTGTCCCAGAAAATGAAAAATATTGGCAAGTGTTTGAGGGAGATAAACAAATAGAAGACTTCCTACAATCCAGAAATGAATTTGAGCCACCAAGTTCAGATTCAGATTATGAAAATGACTATCCTATTGAAGAAAATTTACTTGTTAAAGAAGTAAAGTCTCCAGAGATTGCTAATATAAATCTTTTATCTAATAAGCTTGAACATACAACAAAAATTAGTGCAGATTTAGAAAAATAAGACTTAGAAATGTTGCAATCTAATACTCAAAGCTTGCCAAAAGGACTAGTCCCACTAGAAGAGTTGTTTGATTTCAATGATGTTGCCAAAAAACCAAAACTGGAGCCTGTTGAAACAGAAGTAGAAGAATGTAACATAGGCAGTGAAGAAAAGCCAAAAATGATTAAACTGTCTAAAACCTTGCCAGCTCACATTAAACTAAAATACATTGAGCTCTTTAAGGAATTTCCTGATGTGTTTGCATGGACCTATGAAGATTTAAAGTCCTATGATATAGAAATAATTCAGCATAAGATACCCCTTAAGGAAAACCAGAAACCTTTTAAAAAAAAATTGCACAGAATCAACCATGTTCAATTACCTTTGTGTAGGTTTTAACCCTGAACAGAAATATCTACACACGATTCTTATAACAGAAAATAAACAATAGCAAGAGCATAAAACATAAAACAGATAAACACAGAGATTTTACCCTGGATCCCAAATCGGGACGACCAGCTTGATTTTTCATTATATTCCTTTTAGTGTTACAACACATATATATACATGCCGAAGCATACATAAACCCCAATCCATTAACCCTGGATTAGAACATAACCGTAGTTCCCTAGACCGGATCTACAAAATACCAGGGGCCGAAAACCATCGAACCCCAAAACCATGTGCAAAACCATGCACAAAACCATGGGCGGATCCGCCTATGAGTGGGTCCGCACAAAAAACAAATTTTGGCCAGGGCGCTGCCCCGGACCCCAACGGTGGGGACTGCTTCACCCCTCGTGACCCCCCAGCTACGCCCAACGCAACATACAATGCGTGGGGCTAATTGTGGAAAGAATATAACACATACCCAACACTTTGGTTGAGAAAGAAATTAAGAAAATGTATGATGTTGGAATTATAGTTCCTGTTAGATATTCAGATTGGGTATCTAATCTTGTGTCAGTGAGGAAGAAAACAAGAGAGATTAGGCTTTGAATTGATTTTAGAAACTTAAACAAAGCCTCATTAAAAGACAACTACTCTTTACCCAAGATGGATCATATTTTACAAAAGGTAGTTGAAGAATTTCTTTGCTGGATGGCTTCTCAGGTTACAATCAAATTCTAGTACATCCTAATGATCAACTCAAAACAACGTTTACTACACCTTGGGGTACTTTCATGTATGTGAAAATTCCCTTTGGTTTAATGAATGCTGGTGCTACATTTCAGAGAGCCATGGATATTGCATTCTCAGAAGAATTAGGATCCTTCATCATTATTTACCTTGATGACATCACTATTTTTTCCAAAACAGATGAAGAACACCTAGAACACTTGAGAAAATTCTTTGAGAAATGCAAAAAATATGGGTTATCTTTAAATCCAAAGAAAACAATGTTTGGTCTCCAAGAAGGTAAACTACTTGGACACATCATATCAGAAGAAGGGATAAAAATAGACCCAAAGAGGATTGAACGTATATTGCAAATCAACCATCTTAGAAACATCAAGGAACTTCAATATTTCATTGGGAAGGTTAATTTATTGAGAAGGTTCCTACCCAATCTAGCTGAACTCCTTAGAAACATAACAAATATGCTCAAAAAGGAAGAAGGAGTTAAATGGACCTTAGAAGCAAAGAAATCATTTGAGCTGGTAAAACAAGCATTAACCAAAACACCAGTTCTCATTATTCTTGATTTTACAAAGGATTTCTTCATTTTTTCATTTGCGTGAACACACAATAGTTGTTGTCCTATTACAGAAAAACTTGAAGGGACAAGAGCAGCCAATTGCATTCTTAAGTAAGGCATTAAGAGATGCACCTATCAAGTACAATATCATGGAAAAACAAGCCTTTGACTTAGTCAAAGCCTTGAAAGACTTCAAAGTTTACATTTTACATTCCCACATAATTGCATTTGTGCCTAATTCAGTTGTTAAAGATATTTTAACTCAGGATCTAGATGGCAAAAGAGAAAAGTGGATTATTGTGATACTTGAATATGATTTAGAAATCAAGCCCATTAAGTTCATAAAAGGCTAAAGACTAGCAAGATTAATGGCTAAGTCTAATTTTGAAGCTCTTGATATAAACATGTTAGATGCATTAGATGAACAGGAGGAGTTGTCAACTCCCATTACTGAGGATCATTTTCTGTTTTCATCCTGGTATGCTAATATTTTACATGTTTTGCTCAATTTAAATACACCTCCTGGTTTGTCCAAAATGAAGGCAAGATTTTTAAAGTTGAAAGTTGTTAATTACTTTATTTTGGATAAATTTCTATATTGGAAAAATGCTAGTGGATTATTGCTTAAATGTTTGCTAGAGAATGATGCAGATAAGATCAAGCATGAGTTCCATGAAGGAGAATGTGGAGGCCACCTCTATTGGAAGACAACTGCCAATAAAATCCTTAGAGATGGTTACTATTGGCCCACTCTCTTTCAAGATGTACATAAGATGATTATTTCTTGTCACAAATGCTAATTCTTTGAAGGCAAAAGAAAACTGCTTATTTTACCTCTACATCCAATCACTGTTGAAGCTCCTTTTCAACAGTGGGGTCTAGACTTCATTGGGGAAATCCATCCAGCCTCATCTGTCCAACATAGATGGATCCTCACTACAACATACTATTTTACCAAATTTATAGAATCCATCCCTTCTAGGCAAGCCACTGACTCTGTCTCATAAAATTCCTTGAAAATCATATCCTGTCTAGATTTGGTTGTCCTAGGAAAATTATCACTGACAATGCTGCTGCATTTGGATCCAAAAATATGGTTGAATTCTGTCATAAATATCAGATTACATTGGGCCATTCTATTGTATTACCCTCAAGGTAATGGGTTGGCAGAATCCTTAAGCAAGAGTTTGGTGAATATAATCAAAAAGTTGCTGGAAGACAATAAGAAATCATGGCACACAAAGCTAGTACATGCACTATGGGCTGACAGATTAACACTTAAGAAATCAATTGGAATGTCACCCTACCAGCTAGTTTATGGAGCAGATGTAATTTTTTCCAACCAGTCTAAGAGTGCTAGTCATGAAGCTGATCCAAGAAGTACAGTTTGAGAATAATGATATGACAAGAAGAATCAATCAGACTATACATCTCCAACAAACTAGGGAGGAAGTCTACAATAGAGCACTACATAAGCAAGAAAACATCAAGAATTTGTTTGATAAAAGGACATAGGCCAGTGATTTCAGCATTGATGACAAAGTTTTAAAGTGGGATTCCAGGAGAGAAGATAAGGGAAAACATGGAAAATTTGATAACTTATGGCTAGGCCCTTATCTCATTCATTCTACTGCTGGTAACAATGCTTGTTTCTTGCAGGAATTGAATGGAACTGAACTCTTTGGAGGTCCTGTCAATGACAGGATGCTCAAGCATTACTTCTGTCAAGAGTCATGAGTTTCAAAGCTTTTTACTTTCCATTGTAAATTATCATTGTCTGAACATTTCATTCAAGTTATAAAAATGAAAAATACAAAAACAATAGAAAAGAGAAAAGAGGGCAGATAAAAACAAGAAAGGTATAGCCCCATACCAAAAAGAGAGACAAAATTTGAAAGTGTTCAAGCTCAAATGTCACTCCTAAAAACACACTTCTAGTTTGTCATATAGCCTAATCATGACAAATTAGCTTTTCAATTTACTATTTATAGGTTAGTGAATCAGATTTTCCAAACAACTCAATCTTGGCTTATCAATAAGGTAGATTAGGATAGAAAAGGGACTGTTTCTTAAAAACTCAAAACATGAACCAGAAAAGAGAGAGGAAATAGCTCAAACAAGACCAAAACCTTAACTGTAGAATAATGAAGGATATTTTTTATTTTCAGATCTTAAGCCTTCACAATTTTGTTTTAAATTTTCTGCAAATTTTAGTCTATGTGTAGCTTGTTTTTATGCCATAGATCAACAGCAAGTTAGACTGCTTAATACTGGCTTAGCTGCTTTTAAATTTCCTGTTTTAGAATTTATAGAATAAAGGTCTGTCAGATAGTCTAATCCTGACAGATAGTAGTTAGGTAGAGAATTTATGAACTCAACTGTTTAAATTGAGTTCATGGTGAAATAAGAGTAGAAATAGATTAGTTTCATGTTTTCAAAAGAATAAAATGTTTATGAAGAGAGTTTGCTAGTCCAAATGCACTCTGAAAGAAGAAAAAATGTTAGGATCATTAGGAATGGGTAGGTAGAGATGTTGTTTTGAAGAGTTGTCATTTTTCAAAATTGATGCAGAGGTTATCAGATCAAATACAGATCAACCAAAAGAAAAGAAAAGGTGTTGCCCAATGGTTAAGGCACTGGTTTACTAAAAAGCTAGAGATCAATAGTTGAGATTCTGGACACCTAAAGAACCACCTGTACTCCCCATGTGGAGCCACTATTAGCCACCTATAAAAAAATTATTATATCAAATGGTGGCTAAATCTTTTTTTAAGCCTTCAAAAAACAATTCATTTCCAAATTGTGAGTTCTTGAAGTCTTATGATGTCCTTGATCCTTGGTATTAATCTTCACTGTTGTTTCACTATTAACCCTCAAGGACCAAAAGAAAAACTGCTCATGAGGCCCCATTTTTCATCATTTCACTCTTCCTTTTACTCATAAACAATCCCATTTTCATCCTTATTCCCTTCATAAAATCCCTCCATTAACCTTCATTTTAACCTTCAAAGCGTCAAACCCTTTTAAAACCTTATATTTCCCCCTTATTTGGTTTTAAATTCCCTTCTTTCATCTATTAGGACCCCCATTTGGCCTTTAAAATCCTTGTTTTAAGCCTAAAAATGGTCTTTAGTACTATTAAGGTGTTAAGCCCCCGAGAGCCTATAACCTTAAGCCCTTCCCTCATATGACCTAAAGCCCTGCAGTCGGGCATTAAAAGGCCTAAAAAACCCCGTCATAACCTTATCTTTCCTCTATTTTCCTTTTCTCGAAGTCATAGTCCTGAGCAAATCTGGACCGTTGATCTCTACAGATCAACGGCTATTGGGCCCCCATCTTTCTTCCCATTCACCTGCCTTTTTCTTTATCACTTTTAAAACCTCTGCATTCTCTCTTAATCCTAACCGTCCATCAAAAATATCTGACGATCGGAATTAAACCCAATAACCCAGTTCCGCCGGGGCCTACCACCCACCATATACCAAGCCCACCCGATCTAATTACAACACCTGGCCCCCACTACATTCCTCATCTGCGCAATTTTCCCATTGCGCTCATTCTGCATCGTTGGATCTGGCGCCTCCGATCCAACGGTTGAAGTTGCATATCGCAAAACTTTCACGCCCAAATTTTAACGCTCAAAAATTTTGCGAAATAGGTGGTATTGAAAATCCACGTGTCGACCAATGTATCGCATCACACTCCATCTGCAAAATACCGCCTACCCCCCAAATGCAATGCGAAAACTACTGCAGGTTTTCCGAAACTGCCCTTCTCCAGTTTCGCGCCAAATTCAAAATTAAACCTCATTTTCTGTTTCTGCCAGGATTTCGTCCTCCACCGCTGCATTTCATCCATCCTCAATCATTTCCACCGCCTCCATTTAACCTCTAAAATGCAGTTCTACCACGAATCGCAGGGTTTTATAATAATTTTTTGTGTTTTGCAGGGTTTAATGATATTGTTCTGTATACTTCCACAGTCAGAGACAGGTGACCAGATGAGCATAGGGTGATGATTATGTGGCTTAAAATCAATGAATAAAGGAACTAGCGGGTTGCAAATTCATATTTAAATCGGTGGATCATGATCCCCGACCCTCAAAGAAACCCTCCTATGACAGACAGCCACCTGTGCAAGTGAAAACAAAACAGAAAAGTGTATCACAGTGAAGGCCCAAAAGTGAAGATCAAGGCTTAATTAAGCCTAAACTCAGCTCAAGAAAAAATTAAAGTGTTTTAAAATAAAACAGAGAAAAATGTCTCCACTGCCACATCAAAGGGGCTAATTGAATCCCCCAACTACCAAATTGACACCTATAGCCTTTCCTGCCTCAAAGGAATACACAAATTAAAGCTCAGTCAGTAACATTAAGGCTAAAGGCAGCTGACAGTTATTGCAAACAAAGGAACATATTTTAAATTGTCAGTAAAGTTATTTTAAAAATATAAAAAGAGCCTTAAAGTCAATCTTTTCATCCACTCAGCCTAAAAAGCAGAAACATAGTTAATGAAATAGAGTTGTAAATAAAATGCTTTCATGCCTTATGCCTTGCATGGTTTTCAAGGCTAGGAATTGCATTTAGTGTGGAATTAATGATATCTAACCCTTGAACTCGTCCACCTCCTCTTTCTTCTATAAATACTTCTGAAGAAGATGAGTTGTTGTTGGTTTTTGGACTCTGATGTAATAGTTGTTGTATTGAATCATTGTTGAATGTAAATAAGTTATGAAGCACTGAAGCTCTGTTAAGTTATTGAAGAAGATAAGCTGAGAAGAGATGTTTGAAGCTGTGATGAAACATTGGACATGTAGTTTGTAACTGGATTGACAATCAATATACAAGCTAATTCTTGGGATCTTATTCTATGTCATTGGTGAAGTACCTCTTACTGTTATTGTTTCCTTTCATGTACGCCATTTTGTTCACTTTTCTCTGATAAAGAGCAGCAAGCATAGAGCTAGGATTTACTGTTCAAAGTACCCTACTCTCACTGATAAGCTTTATCTATATGTTTTCTGCTAATTGTGATATTTGGGAATGACTTAAATTAAGTGTAAACATTATCAAGGAATGTTGGTTAGTCCATGTCTTGATGTGCAAAACTTGAAAGGGAGTTCTTGAATGATATTTTCATTACATGCTAAGTAGAGTTAAACTAGGAAATTTTATGGTTTGCCCTGTCTTCTAGTTCTTTCTCCAAAGGTTGTTTGAAAGTTTCCCTAAGAGTATGTTAAAAGCAGACCATGATTGTAATACATCTAATCTGATCTTAAGCTACACTTTGTTTTCTTATCTATTTTCATCCCTTCTAAAAGTAGTCTGGTGAGATTAATGGATTGTTGTTTGATAAGTTAGCTTTAATACAAGCTTGTCCAAAGAAGTCTATGGTTAGCCCTATCCTTTGGCTGGTTTCAAACAGTTGCTTAAAAAGGATTTTCTTGTATGGAAAGTTGATAAATCCTTGTTGAAATTATTGGCTTTTTCCACTTTCTCAGCACTTTTAATGTTCCACTCCATCATTTAAATCTAAAGGATCTTTTGATATAGATGACTTGCCCCTTGGACCACTCTTGAAATTGTTGTACAATTAAACCCTTTTGTGATTCCATTGCCCAATGGTTTAAAGTTGTTTCATACTAATCCTATCTACTGAACACTTCTTAATACACTTGCATCTTCACCTTTTTGAGCTCTTTCATTTTTTGATATTCCATCCAATTAAAAATCATACCTAACCAACCAAACAAACAAAAAACCCTTGTTCTTAATGACTAGCCTAATATCATACTAAAACCTTAAAAGATAAATCAAATCCTTGCACTTATAGAGAGATCCCTCTCTGGATTCAGGAGGGCTAGATCCTAGAATCCCAAAGTGGTTTTTGATGTAGTCTCTGCAGCATTTAGTCTTTCCACTCTACTAAATTACAGAGGCCCAACACAAGGTACCTTTGGTGACGATCGGTGCATAGAACAAAGTGTCAGTGCAAAGAAGTGCAAGATTCCATGAGGTGGAAAGGCATGCAAGCAAAGAGGGCACATAGTTCAACATGGGTCAATGTTGTTTTTAGAATGGCAGATTTGTATGGCAAGAAAACTTGTTCGGGATTCGGCACAAGTACAGGGTTCATTCAGAAAAAATTCAACATGTGAACATTTGGTAAGGTGAACCTTATTTTAAGTCTTCTTTGAAGTTTGACCATTGTAGAAAAAGTATGCTTTCTGCAAATTATAGTTGTTGTTTTGCAAATTTCAAGAATTTGCGTCATGACTCAGTCAATGTTAGCAACGGTCGGTCAATGGATTCAAGGAACAATTTATCTTTTTATGAGAAGCTCAATTTGATGAAGTCAGGAAGATTTCAATGGTTCAAAGTTGGAAGAGTGAAGAATCAGTCTCCTCGTCTTCATTTTCTGTAATTAGAGAGCTTTTGTGGGTCCAAAAGCTTCCCATTTGGGAGGTGTGATCAGGTGATCATGTCCTAATTGGAGGTGTGATCAGGTGATCATGTCCTAACGACACTCAAAACCGATGTTGTATGAGAAATATATTCAAGTTTGAAGTTTCTTAATTTCAAGTAAAATTAAATTTGACTCAGTTTGACTTTGAATAAAAAATTATTAAAAAGGAATATTCCACAAAATATTCTACAGAATATTCTGTGTGAGCCAATCAAAGGGCACCACGTGGCCTGCCCGGAGGCCGCCACGTGGCCCCAAGACTTCAAACAATGGTTGTGTAAAATTATATATGGCATCGACAAGGTTTGAACCCGAGTCTGGGTGCTGCCAGCCGAGCGGCCCGACCAGGCGCTCTATAGTGAGTCTTAACTATATTGGGTCCAAACTTCTATTTAAACTTTATGTTAAATTTGGGCGGGCCCGAAAGGGGGCCAACACCCTCTACCACGTGACCCATCACTCAAAACAAGGTGTATGCTCCTGGTGGTTATGTTAAACAATCATGGTCGCAGTTTCCAAGGTCATGTTCACATATATGCAGAGGTTGTTACAATAAACTTAAATGCCACGGTTTTCCAAAATCGTTGGCTCTAACGGCTTCCGACGGACATGTGACCGCGGATAAGAAAAAATTATTGCTACCCCTAACGGTCTGGTCAAATCTAGCGGAGCACGCCATTCTGGGCAGAATGGCCGAATTTGGAATCTTAACTGGTAGTTCCTCCACAATTAGTGGAGGTTTTCTAGGCCTGATTGGGAAAAAGTGGTTTTGCTCATAACTTTTGCTAGGCTCAAAAAAATTTTGGATGAAATTTTTTATTATTATTTTGTGTAATTTGAGAATTCGAGAGCCAATGGTGTAGGTTTCAGAGGCAACATAACTCATCTTCAGGTACTTTTTCAGCAGAGAATCTTGGAGAGCCATCAAGGCCTAGGGAGTGTTGGAGCTGTCTTGGGCTATGGTTAACCTTTGGAGGTGAAACAAAAGCCTATCTTTACTATTTTCAGTGTTCTGAACTCATTTCTACAACTATTTTTGCATTTTTAGGCTTTATTCACACTGTATAACTAATTTTGAGCATAATAAGAGAAATGACATGCCCATTTGGGGGCTTTGGACCCGGCAGATGTAGCCCAGGAGGGGTGAACTGCCTTATCATATGCTGTGTTATATATGTGATTTATATTGTTGTGTTTTTCCAGAGTTAAATATGTTAAACAGTAAAAATAAATAAGCCTCCTACACACAAAAAGACTCATAAATTCACCAAAAGCATTTTGTTCCAATTGCAAAACATATTAAATAGTTTGCACACATAAGTTTATGGATAATGAATACCTTGCACCAGCAAACAAGTAGTTTTATTTCCAGATCTTTAGTGATTACTTCTATTATTCCTTTAGGTAGAATCTATAGAGGACCAGGTAGCTTCTGGATCTCATCCTTTCTTTAAAGGTGACATATCCAGTAAATGCTCCTACAGTTAAACTCTGTATTAGAAATAAGAAGTTCTCACATTTCAGATCAAGCCTACAAACAAGTTTCTTACTTGGTTGATCCAGGAGGATCTTAGAGGACAAGTGGCTTAAATTTGCTCAAAATTCAAAGTGGTCGAATGGCTCTCGAACCAAGTTCAAACTGAATTTCTTGTCACCTTGATTCCAACGGTGCAAACAGATCTCCAATCTGGTTCCCGTATGGAGAAGTTAGGGCGAGTCAAAGTTTTGGTCAAAGTTGGGCAGTGGGCCAAGTTTAAGTGTCCCACAAATTCACCGTTGTAATATTCCAAAATTAGCATGCAGCTAATTGGAATATTGATTTTTTTTTTTTATCACCTAGGAGTTGAATAAATGGGTAAGGAGGCCCATGCACATTAAAAATATGAATAAAATCCCTCATAGTGTGAAAAGGGATCATCATAGGAGTTGGATTTCACACCCTCATGTGTGAAAGAGAACAATTACATGTGGACAAGGTCAGGTTTGACCAAGTCAACAATGCTGGGATTGGAGGTGAAGATCATGTTTGGAGACAACGCAGAGATAGTGGGAGGAACATTCCTTGGTGGAGGAAACCATAATGAGTGGGGCCCAAGATGAGAAGTCTTCCATTTGTATAAAATGAGGGCAAGGAAGCCATAGTAAGATATGTTATGGATTATTGATTTTGTGGTTTGAATGACTATTTTTCTTTCTTCAACTGTTTAGTTGAGATTGTTGTGTTGCTTAGCACAAGGCATTCCTATTTAGGAATTCCTTCTCCTTTCTCGAGAGGCCTCTTGAAGGAGCTTGTACTTCATTTCTCCACATCCAAGCTTCAGGCCAAGCCACCTCCTTGAGCTACAACTTTATTTCTATGTTGAGATTGCAACAAGATGATGAGCTTAGTGAAAAGAGCCGCCTTCACTAAGTGGGCCCGCAGGCTATTTTTGGCGCAAGTCTATTTTTGGCGCAAGTCTATTTTTAGACTATGTATATTTTTAGACATGTCGATCATATTCTATGAGTTGCAGGATGTTATTTGTGGATGGTTGGTCAAGTTGGAAAAATAGATGGACTTCTATTTTTAGACATATTGGGCGGAATCTATTTTTAGATTTCCAGTCTAAAAATAGATATGTCGAATATTATTAGCTCTTAATAATATTTGGACTCTAAACATTATCTTATTCTCTTGGAGCACTTCAGTTAAGTGCACAGATGTGGCACAGGAGCTGACAGAAGGAATTACACTATTCCCGAGGGTTAAGTGGAGCTATTGCATGGAGACTTCAGTTAGAACTCATGTGACAGAGTTTGGTGGAGTTATTGAGGTAGTTGGTGGAGTTGTGTTCAGTTTAACTTAGTTAAACATAGTTGAGCTAGTTGTATCTAGTCTAACTGATTGATACACTAGTGAGAGTGGTGTGAATTACTTATTAATTAATTCACTAATTATTAACTCATTAATCAACTAAAGAATACATCAGTTAACTACAGTGCATGGACAGTTTCAGTGGAGACCAGTGAAGAGGTAGGTGAAAGAGCAATGTGACTATCAATTGTGACTATAGTGTTGCATGATTTGCAACACACAGTGGTTGGAGATGCCAATGAGGATTGCGTGAGCAAGGCTGGACCAATTCAAGTTCATTCAGAGCCATTCTTCAGCAGTGATTGCGCAGTAGAGGCAAGCTAGCAGGTGGCAGAGATCGGTGCATGGGATTTGCTAGATCGGACCTGATTAGTGTGTAGCAATTGGAGATTGTACTGAGAGCTTGTGAGGAGCTTTGTATGATGATTGTTACATGATATCTATGAAATATAATATACAGATAGTTGGGGGTTTTCAGCTTTAAGATTTCCCATAAATTACTGTGTTCATATGTGTGCATGCAATTGATTTTATTTTCGCAAGTAATGATCAATGGTAGAAGAGATTTTGTATTGTGAATGAAGTTAAAATAGTGTGTGATCAGGATAATCTTGGATGTATAACATATCAGTTATATAATTTCTACATGGTATCAAAGCAATATTGATCATTGGAGAAATTGCAAAGCATTGAAGCGGTTGAGTTTTGTGCTGGTGGAATTCGAATTTGCAGCAATGTTTTCTTGGTGTCGAAGTTGAGATGTCTTTCAACGGATTGCAATTGGAGTATGCCCTTGTGGTAATCTCTAATTATATTGCATGGAAGATGGAGGATAATGGGTTGAAGGAGTTCATAGATGCAGAAATTCTAAAGCCTGCTTCTAGCGATGTTGCCGCAATTGACGCATGGCAAAAGAAGACAACAAAATGTCGAAGGATTCTATTAGAAGGTGCGAAGGATCACATAGTGTCTAGCCTTCATGGTAAAGCTTCTCCGTTATTGATGTGGACAGCTTTGACAGACTTGTTCGAAATCAAGAGCAACCAGAGGAAGTTGGCGCTCAAGGATAAACTCAGGAATATAAAAATGGAGAAAGGCGATAGTATACCCAAGTACCTCACGAAGTTTTTCCAGTGCAGGGATGAGCTGGGAAGTGTGGCGGTTACTGTAGATGACGAGGACTTGGTGAGCTTGGCTCTCCTTGGGCTTCTGAAGAGTTGGTATTCCTATCAGGACTCTGTCAATGGTCGGGAGAAACTGCCAGGATGGGAGCGACTTTGGTCAGATCTTGTGCAAGAGGAGATAAGGCGGAGTACCAGAGATGAATCTTCATCAAAGAATGCAGATGAAGAAAATTGTGCTTTGGCTACCAAAGCAAGGAAGCACAAGGGCAAGAAAAGTACTTCTCAATCTGGTGCGAAAGGCAAGAAACAGGACATGTCCAAGGTGAAGTGCTTTCACTGTCACCAACACAGACATTACGCCACTAATTGTCCACGGAAGAAGAAAAATAAGCAAGCTATTGGATCTGCAGCTGGAGAGGCCTTAGCCTAGTAGTTTGAGTTGGATTTTTTATTGATCGCATGCTTGGTCTCAAGTATGATGGGTTCAGTGTGGTTTCTTGACAGTGGTGCGTCTTTTCATATGACCGGAGACAAATATTTGTTCAGTGATCTGGATAAGAAGGATCTTGGAGTGCACATCGAGATGGGTGATGATTGTAGATACAGTGCGACTGGTATCAGGACCATTTCCTTTGAGAGGGAGTCTGGTAAACCTTTCATATTGAAGGATGTCATGCATGTTCCAAGATTGAAGAAGAATCTGATCTCGGTGGCCATGTTGGAAGACAAGGGATATGATGTTGTCTTTAGCGAGGGAAAGGCTTTCCTGCGCAATAAGGAAACTGGTGAAACCCGAAGGATAGGGATTCAAGTTAAGAACCTTTATCAATTGTAGGTAGATGGCTGTGTAACAATGGTAGGCAAGGCAGAAGGAGTGGTGAGCCAGGATGATGGCGAGCTGTGGCACAGGAGATTGGGCAACCTTCACCATGGAGCTTGTACCTGGCAACAGCATTTCCACGGCTTTCCAAAGGTACACTGCGCAAAAGCGTACTCACAAGGGATGTACTTTGGGGAAAATTTGTGAGTCACCTTTCACGAGAAGGATAGTCGTGCCACGACGATCCTTGAGAGAGTTCACACAGACGTGTGTGGTCCTTTCTCAATAGCTTCGACAGCAAAGCACAAGTACTATGTGATCTTTGTTGATGATTTCTCTCGAAAGTGCTGGATCTTCTTCATGCAGAAGAAGAGCGAGACATTCTCTAAGTTCTGTGAGTTTAAAGCACTGGTCGAGAAGGAATCGAGGAAGAAGGTGAAGGCTCTTAGGAGTGACAATGGTGGTGAATTCATCTCTAGCGAATTCAAGGACTTTTGGAGCACATAAGGAATTCGAAGAGAGCTCATAGCTCCCCATAACCCACAAGAGAATCAAATTTGTGACAAAAGAAATCGGTAACGATCGTGGGTGCCGCATGAGCGATGTTGCATGACTGGGGCCTTCCCATACACTTGTGGGCTGAGGCATGCAACACGCGGTTTATGTGCTAAACCATTGTCCCCGCGTAGTACTTGGTATGAGTACACCCGAGGAGGCGTTTTCTGGCAAGAGGCCTGACATCTCTCATCTGAGGATTTTTGGCTCACCTGTCTACATGCATGTGACGAAGGATGCCAGAAAGAAGCTGGATCCAACCGCAGAGGTTGGAATATTTGTGGGGTACACTGATACACCTCACAACTATCATGTGTATTTTCCAGACAGTCGCAAGACTGTTGTGCGACGGGATATCAAATTTCAGGAGGAGAAAGCCATGCAGTGTTCGCTTGAGAGGGAGCCACACTTGCATGTAGATATATTAGTTTATAAGGACGAGTCTTTGGATGTGGATCAGCCACAAGGGGAGGTTCATGGAGTGGAAGAGACCACTCATGCAGCGTCAACCATCAGAGGGTGGAAGTGCACTATAGAAGCTGAGCGACTGGCTCAAGATGCAGAGAGGATTGTAGGAGCACCTACATCACAAGGTAGATAGAGACAAATACCGACCGATGAGATCGATACATGGCTCCTCATGAGCAAGTGTGTCGTGACAAAACCATCCCCTCGAGGTAGCAAGAGGACCCCGCATGGGTAGATGTGGTGGAAGAGTATGATTCGATTGTCAGAAACAGTGCATGGGAGATTGTCCCAAGGCCGGAAAGGAAATCAATGGTGGGTTCGAGATGGATCTACAAAGTGAAGTGGGTAGCTGACGGGAGTGTGGAGAAGTACAAGGCAAGATTCTTTGCTTGAGGCTTCTCATAGATTGAGGGGATTGATTATGAAGAAACATTTGCACATGTCGCAAGGTATTCTTCCATATGGACGATTCTTGCTCCCTCAGCGCAGATGGGGTGGCACATTCATCAGATGGATGTGAAGACTGTGTTCCTCAATAGGGTGATTGAGGAATAATTGGTCTCGGAGCACCAAGGTTTCAATATTTTTATGAATGTAGCCCATGTGACAACAAGCTCAAAGAACGTTTGTATGGGTTGAAACAAGCACCTTGTGCTTGGTACACATGGATAGACAATATTTCAGCATTTGGGACTTCCTCAAGAGGAGGTTTGATCCCAACCTATACCAAACATTGTGGTGGAGGGTAAGTTGCTGATCATTGTACTTTATGTAGATGATTTGATTTTGACAAGTGATGAACTGTTGATACACTCATGCAAGGCTGATCTTGCAAAGGAGTTTGAGATGAATGACTTGGGCCTCCTTCATTATTTCCTGGGATTGAAAATTTGGCAGCGTAGTGATGGACTGTTTTTTTCTCAAGGCAAGTATTGCCAAGAGATACTAGAGAAGTTCAACATGCATGGCTGCAAGCCTGTTGATACTCCTCTTCCTGGTGGATGGAGGAAGGAGGATGTTACTTCAACAAAGGTAGTGGATGCCACTGTTTATCGACAGTTGGTGGGGTCGCTTATGTATCTGGTCAATACACGACTCAACATATGCTATGGTGTTAACCAGCTTTCACAAGCTATGGTTAAGCCTACCAAGCTCTTTTGGAAGGCAGACAAGCATGTATTGAGATATCTCAGAGGCACATCGAGATATGGATTATGGTACAGACAGTCAGATGAGGTGAAGCTGTGTGGCTTCACGGACCGAGACATTCATATTATAGATCAGGAAAGGGGGCACATCTTATTTGACTTTCTTACATTCCCACGAGGATCAGATGCTTGAATATATTAATGGGCACTCACCACAGAGAAAATTCAATACCACAGTGGGGCGTGATCTGGGCAGTGACAATCCCTATATTGTTGAGATGGAGTACAATTGAGATCACAGTAACAAGAATCTAGGAGAAAAGAGCCGCCTCACTAAAAATTCCCTCCATATTAAGGCAAGTCTATTTTTAAACATGTCGATCATATTCTATGAGTTGCAGGATGCTATTTGTGGATGGTTGGTCAAGTTGGAAAAATAGATGGACTTATATTTTTAGACATATTGGGCGGAATCTATTTTTATATTGCCAGTCTAAAATAGATATGTTGAATATTATTAGCTCTTAATAATATTTGGACTATAAACATTATCTTATTCTCTTGGAGCACTTCAGTTAAGTGCACAGATGTGGCACAACGGCTGACAGAAGGAATTACGCTATTCCTGAGGGTTAAGTGGAGCTATTGCATGGAGACTTCAGTTAGAACTCATGTGACAGAGTTTGGTGGAGTTGTAGAGGTAGTTGGTGGAGTTGTATTCAATTTAACTTAGTTAAACATAGTTGAGCTGGTTGTATCTAGTCTAACTGATTGATACACTAGTGAGTGGTGTGGATTAATTATTAATTAATTCAATAATTATTAACTCATTAATCAACTAAAGAATACATCAGTTAACTACAGTGCATGGACAGTTTCAGTGGAGACCAGTGAAGAGGTAGGTGAAAGAGCAGTGTGACTATCAGTTGTGACTATAGTGTTGCATGATTTGCAACACATAGTGATTCGAGATGCCATGAGGGTTGCGTGAGAAAGGCTGGACCAATTTGAGTTCATTCAGAACCATTCTTCAGCAATGATTATGCAATATAGGCAGGCTAGCAGGTGGTAGAGATCGGTGCATGGGATTTGCTAGATCGGACCTGATTAGTGTGTAGCAATTGGAGATTGTAGTGAGAGCTTGTGAGGAGATTTGTATGATGATTGTTACATGATCTCTATGACATACAATATACAGATAGTTGGGGGTTTTTAGCTTTAATATTTCCCATAAATTATTGTGTTCATATGTGTGAATTTTTATGGTTTTAATGTGTGCATGCAATTGATTTTATTTCCGCAAGTAATGATCAATGGTAGAAGAGATTTTTTATTGTGCATGAAGTTAAAATAATGTGTGATCAGGAGAATCTTGGATGTATAACATATCAGTTATATAATTTCTACACTACAGCAGTATAACGTTGTGTTGCAGGGTGTTGCAGTGGAGGTTTCACAACACCACTTCCAGAGCTTATTTTTCAAAGGAGGAAGATTTCTTTCCTTTGGGAGATCAGTGAGGAAGCCATTGGAGCAGATTTCATATCTTGGCACTTGGCCAACATAGTTTCTATCTCCTACAGCGTAGTCCCTCTCCTTGACTGCGTTATTTTCAGTGAGTATTTGCAGTGGGTTTTGCAGATTGTTTGGAGGGTGAGATCTTCAGTGTTAGGATCAGCTATCATCCAATAAGAAAAATAAAGGTATATTTGGAAATTCAACTTCAATATCTTTCTAACTAGCTATCATGGGCCCAATTTGGACACCGGGAAGGCCTCCAAATGCAGTTTGAAAAAAGGCACTGCGCGCTCAGAACTTGGCACTGCGTGCTTGGCCAGAGAAGGTTGTTGAGTGATATAGCAACCCAAATCACTTCAAAACCACTTCAAATTTCTACTATAAACCTCTAAGAAGCCCTAAAACAGTAAGTACACATAATTGCCTTATTTCTTAGTTATTTGGTGGCTCTTTAATGTTTTGAAGTGAAACCCTAATTTCAATTTATGATCACCATCCATACACCTTGTTCACTTTATTTAAGCATATATCAGTCGTAAACAAGGTATTTTCATTGATTTAGGAATTTCATTAATCTAGTTTGTCCCTACATTCATTCCCTTCACCTCTCAAAGCTAGTCATCTCATCCCCTTCCCCTCATTTCATTTCACTTGCATCCTAGGGTTTCCAAATCAGAATTTGAAGATATCAGAGGAAGAAAACTGTGTCATTGTTGGTGAGGAACAAGTGCCAAGAAGAAATGGTCATAAGGGAGGAAAAATAAACAGATTTAAACCCATCACCACAAGGGAACTAGCACAACCTACTACATCTATAACTCCATCTCAGCCCACAATGCCTACCATTTCATCACCTCAGTCCATTTCACGTACTCCATCATTATCACCACCATCATCACCATTTTATGAGCAGCATGAGTCACCTAGCATATTTGAGGTCAGCAATCCTAAAGAGGTTGAAATGAGCACAATGGAAAATAAATATTAGAGAGGGCATAGGCAGGTGTTTTCTCCATATATTGTGGGAGGGGCCCTACCTTCTTCACGAACAAAGCAGGTACATAAGGGAAAACAAAAGATGGCAGAAGAAGATGTACATGAGGTAGCCATTCATGATGAGGATGACCTCATGAGACAGAGACTGATTTTGACCTTGTTGTTTTAGATGATGAGCATGATGATGAGGCCTTCAAAATGATTTTCAAGAAGAAGGATGCCCAAATCAGTGAGCTTCAGAACAACTTAGAGAGATATAATTTTATCATTGCATACTATGAGCAGGAAAATGAAAAACTCAAGACCAAGCATGCCATCACGGAGATTCAACTTCTCAAGGAAAAAAGACAATAAAATAAGACAAAGGCCTTGCTTTATGAGGCCTATGAAAGGTATGGTAAAACCAATGAGGCAGAAGAAAAATTTCCAAGAAAAACACCTAGGACTAGAGGACTGAAAAGAGCTTTAGAACTAGAGAGGAAAAATGAGGTTGAGCTTGCTAATAAGCTTACATTGAATGAAAAAATTTCCATCATTGTCAATGAAAACCGATAGAAATGGCTTGACAGGGCCAACCCGCATCTTGAGAAGATACTGGAGAAGGAAAACAAGGACAATGACATATTTAGAAGGAGGGCCAAGAATTACTTCAAGAAAAACCAAATTGCAAGCTCAAAGCTACAAAAGGCCAAATCAAGACTTGAAACCATAACCAAGAAAAATGAAGGGGACAAGCTTAATATTCTTTCTGAAGTGTCCCTCTAGGCCTCTAATCCTTGATCAGCAAGCAAATTTCCAATTTTGGCACTTTTGTGCACATTTTGAATTTTTGACAGTTTGGCTTCCAAAAATTGGCCAAACATGCAATGCCACTAGCGTTGCACTCTTTTTTCATGTTCCTAATGACAATTACATCAACCTCAAAAAGTTTCAAGATATTTGGAGCAAAACAGGTCCCTCAAAAGTGCCAAAAACTACCAAAAAATCACCTTTCTTCCCTCTTTTTGGCATTGGCGTTGCACGTTTAGCATTCTTGGGAGAAGTGATTTTTGACAAGGAAAATGGGCACCATTCTGGAAAGTGAAAGCAGATTTTGAAAATAGACTCAGAGACCTTTCCAATGAACCATCATGGAGCTCATTTGGACACCAGGAAGGCCTCCAAAAGCTAGATGCAAAACATGTCATTTTCTCAGTCTTGGCACTGCGCGTTTGCACTAGCACTGCGCCCCTATACCTTGGAGCTACGCCCTCACCAGAAGTTATTGAAAAATGTATTTTGAAGCCTTAAAGTCAAACATTTTTCCAAATTTTCTCAATAGTTATGTTAGAAGTTATTATTGCAATGAATGAGTTTTAGATATTTTGCCTTGGGCCTTGCATGGTCTCAAAGGTCAAAATGCATTTACCATGTAATGAATGACATTTGAAACCCTAGCTAGGGTTCACCTCCTCATTTTTTAGATAAATACTGCATGTATGCTTCATATTTTTTGTTGGTTGATTGTTGAGTTGAATGTCTTATAGACTTTGAGTTGTGAAAATTTTGGCTTTGGAGCATCGTAATGGTTTTGGACTAAATATCAATGGAACAAGCACATTTACAGGATTCATGGACTTGGTTAAATGGTTATGTTACCCTAATTTTGTAATTGTTTCCTTCTATTTTCCATTTTGTAGATCAAATTCTCTTGCAATAGAATAGAAAATTTAGGTTAAGATATGCTGTTAGAGGCAACTTAAGTCGGTCTGCTTTCTGTTGCTCAAATGTTTTCCTCTAATAGGTCTGATTGGAGAATTCTTAATTGCTTTCTGATTCTACCTAGTTCGTTGTCTTGAAAATGATTTAATAAGAGTCAAACCAAAGAAGCTTATGGTATGCCCTGTCCTTTGGTGTAGCTTGAAACATTGTTTTTGAGGCCTTTCTTTGAAGTATGCTTACTAGGGTTTATGTTAAAGAATTTTATGGTTTTCCCTGTCCTTTGGTCTATCTTGAAAATTCCTTTTAAAGGTATTTGAAGTCTGATTGAAGAATTTAGGAGTTCCATGCTCTTTAATCATCACTTATTTGTTATCTTAAATGTTTTCTATGTCTGAAAGTGAATAGCTAGAGAATTTAGGAGTTCCCTACTCTTTAGGGTTTGCTGGATTGTTGTCTCAAAGTTTACTTGATAAAGCTAGGCCAAAGAAGTTTATGGTGTGCCCTGTCCTTTGGTTCTTTCTTAAGGATAGTGATCTTAAAGACTCTTCTTGTTTTGGTATATGTTAAAGGACTCTTAATTACCCTTTAAACCTACTAAACTCACAAGTTAATGTTCATTTCACACTCACATAAGCTATTAAGATCCATTTGGCTTTATTAACTTGCCCTATGAAACACCCTTGATTTGTTGTTGTACTCTTCAGACCTTTCACAGACCCCATAGTCCAACGGTTTGAATTTCTCTTGATCTATCTATTATTCTTAACAAGCAATCCAACCAAACAAAACAAAACAAACAACCCTATTATTGTAACTAGCCTAAAATCAGAATCCTAAATCAATCAAGTTATATCTTTTATACAAATATAGAGAGAGCCCTCTCTGATTCCAAGAAGGTTAGATCCTAGGAATCCAAAGTTGGTTTGATGTTACCTTTGTTTATTTTGTCTTACCAATCTGAAAAATTACAGGGAGCTAACACTCATCACTTAATCAATGAAGGCCTCCCCACTATTGAGCAGGGCCCGAAGACGTAGACCGAATTGGATGAACTCCGTAATCAATTTTTGGTGTCTTGGTCTCTTTGTTTTTTCATTTTATGTGTTTATGTTTCATGGTTTTAAATGCTCTGTTATATGTAATTCTTTAATGCATCTATAAGAAAAATATCTTGGATCAAGTAGTATCAGAGCAGGCATTTGTCGATGTGAATTTCATGAGTATATGCTAACGAGAAACAAGTTGCAAAGATGAGAAGGGAAGCTTAAGTCTTTTGATCCTAAGGCAGGACATTCGCGATGAAGAAGGAACATGGCAGATGAGGAAGCTTGTTGGGAAGAAGAGCGGAATTACTGCAAGGAATTCTACAAGATGTCAGAGAAAGTAGACAAGTTTTTTGCAGAGTATGAGAAGACTGTCAAGCTCGAGAAGAAAAATGCAGATGACCATGGATCAGCAAACCATAGAGATGGTGGAGAAGAGCCCAATCCCTCTCCATCTTCTAGTGATAGTTCCTCTTCTCCTTCTCATCATTATCACAGACATCAAAGGCACACATCTAAGAAACCGTTCCTTAAACTAGATGTAAAGTTTGACTTGCCTATGTATATAGGAGAATGTAATGTGGAAAATCTCAACAATTGGATTAGACAGATTAAGGTCTACTACCGGATTCAACAGATCAAGAAAGACGAGGCAAAGATCCAGTTGGCATCCCTTCGACTAAGTGGCACCGCTCTCGTTTGGTGGGAGAGAAAATTGCAAGGCATCAACAATCTGGGTAACCTTCTCTCCTCATGGTCAAATTTTATTTCTGCATTGAAAACTCAGTTTTACCCACTGGGCTATAAGAAAAACACATTACTGGAATGGAAACACCTAAAGCAAGGCAAAGGCCAAAATGTGAAAAGCTTCACCGAAGAATTTATAAAACAAGCATTGAACTTAGACATTCTGTTAGCTTCACCAGAGATTGTAACTAAATATATCGGTTCTTTACATGGTTACATAAGACATTCACTATTATTATTTGAGCCCGCTGTTATCAATGAGGCCAGTGTGAAGGCCATGCATCTTGAAAATAAAGAGACACATGAAAAAAATGACCACCCAAAAATATCTACAACAACAAAGAGAAGAGGAGCAAAGACCTCTTGCACCCATTGTGAGAAAGAGGGACACGGAAGAGACAATTGTTGGAGACTGCAACCTGAGCTGAGACCTAAGAGGGATGTCGGGAAGGAGAGGCAAAAGAGAGCTACCACTATGCAATAAGATCAAAAGTCTGAATCAAAGGAAGATGATAAGGTCATGACTGTGGGAGATGCACGAGGTAGAACAATTGTCTTGGGATTAGATTCTGGTGATGAAAGGAGGATTTCAACTCTTGGAATTGCAACACATGGACCCATCGATTTGGGTTCAAATTTGGGAAATGAAACAGAAATTTCAACACATAGTGTACCAAAGATGAAAAGGTCATCCAATGCATCATGGCTCCAGGAACTTGAGGAGATCAATCAAAGCATTCAAACAGAGAATATTGAGCTAAGGAGACTCCTATAGGAAACTGAAAAGGAGAAACAAAGGTTGCTATGCCAGTTGCGAGCTAAGGACAAGGCCTTGGAGAAGCTGCATCATAACCCCCTTGAGGTAAAACGTGTCTCTTCGATTTCACTTACTTTTCATGATGATGATTTCACTACTTTTGAAAAACATACTACAGGTGTCAGGTCCAAATTGTTGAAGAATATGGGGTATCAGGGAAAGGGCCTTTGCATTAATGGCCAAGGAATCATAAACCCTATCAAAGTATAAGAATTACCCCATCATTCAAGACTTGGGTATGTCAGGAAGGAAGTTGGGGAATGCTCCAAGATAGCCAGCGACCCACCAATGACAGATGATGAGAGCGCCTCATCACATTCTAGCGATAGTGAGGGATCCATGAGCACTTATCAGGGGAACATCCGGAGGAAGTGTTCCAAGACAAGTCGGAAAGTCTAGAAGAGGAATGATTATTGCCACAAGGATGAACACCATAAATCTGCATGTCAAACACTTCAGGCCCAAAAGGCACCCATGAAGAACCCAGTCATGGAAGACATTCCACAAGCAAATCAGCTACAGGGAGATGACCCATTTACTTTATTAAGTAAAATATGGTTTTTTTAGAGGTAGTATCTTGATATGGCCATAGTTTGTAAATCATGTGTTGCAAGTAAAAGTAAAAGTGATGATGTGTTTTCCATCACTTCGAAAACGCAACAATGATGTTTTCGCCTTTTCTTAGGAGTAGTTGGGGTATTAGTTTTATTATGTAATCATTTACCAATGAGTAATGAGGGAGGGGTTGTTTGAGTCATGTGTGGTTTGTATATGATTGCAAAGGATGTACCAGATTGTGTGCAGGTGATTGAACGTATGGTTTGGAAAAAACACAAGTAGTGTGTTGGATGTGTTAATGCTTTTGGTGGTCCAAAAACTCCTCAGTGGGGAGGATTGATCTAGGAGGATCTCAGAGGACAAGTGGCTTAAATTTGCTCAAAATTCAAAGTGGTTGGATGGCTCTCAAACCAGGTTCAGACTGAAGTTATCGTTTCCCTGATTCCAGTGGTGCGAACGGATCTCCAGTCCGAGCCCGTATGGAGAAGTTAGGGCGAGTCAAATTTTTGGTCAAAGTTGGGCAGTGGGCTAGGTTTAAGTGTCCCACAAATTCACTGTCAACCAGCAGGGAAACTAGCTCCTAAAAATGGGCGAAATTTTTGCCTCGTTAATTTTCCAAACAACCCTTAATTTCATTAAAATGAAAAAACACCATTCTATTTTAAAATAGAAAAAAATTATATAAAAAAAGGAGGGGTGGCGGGCCACCACCCCCACCACCCCACCACACATTATATATTAAATTTCTGTTGGGGGGTGAGTTGTAAACCCCTCCACCCCCAAAACCTCCATATAAAAAATTTAATAAAGCCCGTATCATTTTTAGGGCGCCAACAAATTGGGTCGGGGCCGCATGGAGCATACCTCGCTCATTTTCTATGTATTTTCTCAACGTTGTAACCACCTGGAGGCAGTATAACAGGATTGACAGAGGTCGAACCCGCTCGACCCGCATGGTCGGATCCCAAGTGGGCTATCCCTCCAACATAAAAACAAACAAAAAATGCACAAAAAAAAAGTGTAAGTAAGGGTCGGCTTGGTTTTTGAACTCGGACCCTTCCCCCTCCTCTGCGCTCAGTGGGTGGGTGCTACCAACACACCAGTGGCCACATTATTTGGAAACTCTGCCACCATATAATATATAAACCTCATTTTTCATAGTGCACAGGCAGACCAAGTATAGGCGGGCACGCAGTTCGAGGCAGTGTAACCCTGAGCCATTCTGGGAGGTAGTGGAAATTGTCCAGTGTCCAAATTGGGAAAATTTTATATGGATTCTACACCTCTTGGTAACAGAAATCTGATGGTGTTGTCCGTTTCTGCAACATAGGTATCCATTTTTCAGAAATTTTCTAGTTTGGAGGTATAAGGGTTTTTTATGTAATTTTTCTTGTATTTCTTATTCTTCTCGCCACTTAATGAATGAAGGCCTCCAAACTGTTGAGCAGGACTCAGAGACGTAGTCTGAATTGAACGAACTCCGTAATCAATTTGTGGTGTCTTGGTATCTTTCTTTTTTCGTTTTATTTTTTTATGTTTCATGGTTTTAAATGTTATGTTATATGTAATTCTTTAATGCATATATAAGCAAAATATCTTGGATCATTCGTAGAAACTTGGAAGAAAAATTCATAATCCATGAGGGAGCTCAAGTACATTCCTTCTGTAGGAAAGAGTACATTCATTTATTGGAATAGAATGTCCTCCCTACTTAAGAGGGAGAGATAGACAGATCATTCTTGTCTTCACTTGGGAAGAAATAATGGAGGACTGGGTAAGCATCTAGCATTTGATGCTCTTTGAGGATGTGTTAGGTCATCCAAGACAAGCGTAGTCACAGAGGACTGATATTATTTGAGGACTGGGAATCTAAAATAAGAATAGTCCTGGTGGAACACACTCCGAGAACTCAAGTGAGGTATGTTCCAAGAGAGACAATGATGAGGGTGTCTATACATCATTAGTCTCGCCAACATTATGCTCTAATATTATGGAGAGATAGAGTTGTTAGTCAAGGCCTTGCTATGTGACAATGTTGGTCGTTATGATGCTAAAAAGATCGGTTACTAGTATGAATCTTATGAGAATTAAGTCATATTGAGAATGACCAAGTACCATTATGAATACCTCCCGCGGGGTTAAGGGACCATAAACGACCATCAGGCAGATCCCATGTGTCAGTCCCAATACACTCAAACCTCCCTAATAAACCATGATGTGCACCAATATTATCTTGGAATACAAATTTCTTGGGGTTCTATAGCATTGAAATTCCTCCTGACACGTTTATTTCATCTAGCGCCATGACTTCACTATCTCTCTAGCAAATTTGGCTCACCTCCTAGAGTTTTGCTACTACCATCTTTGTCTCCCGCAATAATACAATATCCAGTTTTTCCTTGTTGATTTTGTTCTTCAAAGACAGGATCTTTCCTTTATTTTTAAAGCCTCATATATTCCATGAGACCATTTTCATTGGGTAAGGGTAAGGGTATGAGGTAATTAATCTGTCAATTGACCCATTTTCCTAGAATTTAGAAGAAATTATCCTGCTTCTCAGATGGCCTGATTCGTCGAATTTCTCCCCTTTTTCCGATAAAATTTTCCATTCAATTATAGATCATGGCATGATATTTCATGTACCGGCGAGATTGCTCCAGCCGATTTTTTGGGATTATAAACTTTGAATATTTTGTAGCCTTTGGGAGGAAATGACTCCTCCCTCGTGCTTGCCATTTTGTACCCATTTTTGGGGTCTCCTCCAATTCCGATGGATTCGATCTAGGACTATTCTTCCCTACCTGTGAGTCACTTTCCCTATTGACCACATATCAGAAAGAGGAGGCCCCCCCTACAAGGAGCCACTCATGGAGCGACCACTCCATGCAGAAAATCATGGATCACTGCTTATCACTAATGGCTACCACCATTTCCTATCCGACTCGTTGAAGACGGCTTGCAAAAAACCCTGCAGAGCCCTGACAACTCTCTGACAAAACCTAGCTTCGTTGTAAACCTCCCCACACACGATTAGTAGTTTGTTATGTGATAGTTTATTCATTTAAAAAATTATTATATAAATAACATGTTTATACTAAATTAAATTATTATACTTAATTTTTCCCGGCACATGTAGAAAAAATTGTTAAACATACACAGAAATTTGAAGAGACCTGAATGATAAAAAATGGATTGCATTTCTTATAAACATAGGTGTACATTTATAATACATTCTTGTGACTGTTGGATTCATCTTCCAATGTCTCTTTGACTCTCTTTGACTATCCAACTCCCACACCTTAACCCTTAACAGATTAGGTGTCCAACATTTCCCCCCGTCATTTGAATGGGTATGTATGAGTCCAAGAAGAGAGTTGTAATACACATGTGAGAATTTCATGGCAGCACTAGGTTGAATGAGCTCTTTGAAATTTTGGAATAAAGTGGTGGTTTAAGGATGACCACCAACACTGGAACGCTTAATGGAGTTCTCGCAACTCTTCCAAATTTGGCACAAAGCTGAAGTATTCTGCTAGAGTGATGCAGGGGCATTAAACACTAGCCAACAATGTAGGAAGTTTTGTCCACATGTTGTGGCTAGGAGGGTTCGAAATCACTTGAATTGTAACAGCTAGGTGTCAATACCTCAGCTGACTGTATTATTTAGATTAGTTAGAGTTGTAGAAGTCGAACAGTTAGGTTCGATCCAGCTGTCAGTTCAGTTATTGGAATAAGTTGTAATTAGACCTTTGATTTCCAGAACAGTCCTCTCAGAGGAACCGAAGAGTCATATGTTTATGTATATAAATGTAATCCTCGGATGTATAAAGGAGGGAGAGAAAAAGAAGAGAGGAATAGAGAGATTCTGCAATAAACTCCGTGTGTTCACAATTGTTTCCGGTTAAATGATTTCGAAGCTTGTTTCCATTGGATTGACTCGAACCTTCGTCTGTGAAGAGATTGTTTAATTGTGAAGCAATTGAATTCTGTGTATGTATAATTGGTGATCTGAACCATTGTGCCGATTCTGCACCCCTCTGTCTATCGTTTTCTCAAAATTTATTGAACAAAACCCTGTGAATTCACCCCACCCGCAGGCGAGGTCTGTGAAGAGAACCCATGGTCGTGAAAATTGTTCAAATATAAAATTCCCGATTAATAAAGAGAGACAGAGTTGTTTTGTTTTCGGAACCTGACTCGAGGATTAGACGTGAGTTAATGAACAAGAGGATAGCGGAACCAGACTTACACCTGTAGTCAAGCACGGTGCCAAAACCGCGAGTGAATTTGCAAGGCGGATTGCCCATATCACACCGCTTTTGGGTGAGTAAGCGGTATTTTCTGTTTGTGAGCAATTCCATAGGGAATGTGACACGTGGTGGAGTGGACCCACGGAAAACCACTATCAAAGCGCGCCATCGCATGTTATAGTTCGTACCAGGATGCCACGCGATATGCGTGCATGCTGTCGATCTGGAGCCTTGTGATCTAACGGTGGTCGCACGATGGACTTGCCCGACATTTAACTAAGGTACGGGGTGTGTGTTCCGTTGGATTTTTCCGATGGTTTGTGTGGGCCCAGAGCATAATAAAGTTGTTAATTAAGCGGTTGGCGGATAATTAACATAAGTCTGAGTATAATTGTCATAAGGTTGGGGGTATCATATAAAGCTGAGAGATTCAAATAAATTTGCAAGGGTCGTGGATAAAGTTTATTTATCAAATTCCACGAATTTGATAAATAAATCTCCAAGGAATAGATATAAGTGGACCACGTGGAGTCCAAGAACAGGGTTTCGAACAAGAAGTGCTGACAGAGCCATGCTATAGTTGACCATCTCTCCGTGGGGCGGACTTTCAGTTTTGTTGCATCATTTGCGGTATCGGAGCCATTGTTTTAAGGTTGTTTTTGGAGAAGAGCTGACATGGCGATCCGAGTTGGTAGAGGTGCTGGCAGAAGGAGGCCTGTTGCCAACGCAGAGGTGTTGGGGATGTTGCAGAGGGTCAAGGTAAGAATGGATTCCATGGAGCGAAGATAGCCCAGAGATCTGGAAGACATCAGTGAACCTGAAACAGAAGAAGCTGAAGAAAATGTTGAGATTCCTCCTGACATGAGGCTCCTTAGAACTGTTCTGGGGTCTGTAGTTAAACCCAGAATTGAAGTGTCGAGTTATGCAGGGGGAATGAATCCAGAGGAACTAGTGGATTAGATAAATGAAATGAATAAATGCTTCGATTATGAAGAAATAAGAGAATATAAAAGGGTCAAGTTTGTAGTGACAAAGCTGAAAGGACATGCTGCACTTTGGTGGGATGGAGTGCAGGCAGAGAGGAGGAGAGTTGGCAAGCAACCTATCAAGAGCTAGACCAGAATGATGGCTAAATTAAAAGGTAAATTCTTGCCTAGTGATTACCAGCTGACATTGTATAAGCAAATGAAAAACCTGAGACAGAGGTTGCTGACAGTAAAGGAATACACAGAGGAATTCTACAGAGTGAGCATAAGGGATGGGCAATTTCAAGACACACCAGAGAAGACTGCCAGATATGTGAATGGTCTCAAGCTGGAGATCCAATATGAGATTGGTCTCCTATCTCCTAAGACAGTGGAAGAGGCCTATCAGATGGCCTTGAAAGCAAAGGAGAAACTCCTGAGGAAATTGTCTTCCAAGAAGAGAGGTACTTTCCGTGGAAAGGGAAGTCAGGGTGGTAGAGGAAAGCCTACTACACCCAGGGATGGAGCTAACAGTAGCTCACCTCAGAATGCATCTGCAGAGGATGATGCAAGGGGCAGAAGGGGTTCTTACAGAGGAAAAGGAAGAGGAGGCAGAGACAAAGTCAGAGGTAGAGAATTGAGGTGTTATAGATGTCATCAAGTGGGACATAAGCACTATGAGTGTCCTAAGAATGTGGGTGTTGGTGCAAGAAATGTTGTTGTTGCCCAGGCTGGAGAAGAGGAAGAAATTGAAGAAGAAATTCTTCCAGAGAGGGGAGAATCCTTGGTGGTAAATAAGGTCCTGTTGAAGCAAGCTAAAGAGGTCACCGAGCCTGCACAAAGGAAGACTTTGTTTAGGAGCATATGCAAAGTCCAAGGGAAATGCTGCCAACTAGTCATTGATAGTGGCAGCACAGACAATCTAGTTTCCACTGAGGTAATAGAGAATTTGAAGCTGAAGACAAGGGAGCATCCAACTCCCTACAGGGTGTCCTGGTTGCACAAAGGGCACCAGTTGGTTGTAAAAGAGCAGTGTGAGATAGAGCTGCAAATGGGAAAATACAAAGATAAGGTCCTGTGTGATGTAATGCCCATGGATGTGTGTCATATACTGCTGGGTAGACCTTGGCAGTTTGACAGAGCAGTAGTGCATGATGGCAAGAATAACACTTACAAGTTCTTCAAGGATTGGGTACATCATACATTGATACCCATGGAAGAAGGAGAGCCATCC
Source organism: Pinus albicaulis (assembly GCA_034641835.2). Lineage (NCBI taxonomy): Eukaryota > Viridiplantae > Streptophyta > Pinopsida > Pinales > Pinaceae > Pinus > Pinus albicaulis. The sequence goes on from MU968389.1 coordinate 724,593, forward strand.
AACAAAGTGATTGATCCAAAGACCTTGTTGTCGAGCGGGAAGGAATATCTGCAGCAGATAGAAGAAGAAGAGGTAAGCTTTGCTTTAGTTTGCAAACCTAAAGTAGTTCTTACTTCTACAAAGATTTCTGATTTTCCAGTAGAAATCCAAGAGATGTTAGATGACTATTGTGACATTATTGTGGATTATTTACCTGATGAGCTGCCACCTGTGAGAAAGATCAGCCATCAGACAGATTTTATCCCTGGTTCAAATCTGCCAAATAAGGCAGCCTACAGAATGACTCCCAAGGAAAATGAGAAAATCAGGAGACAAGTACAGGAATTGGTGGACAAGGGGCTGATCAAAGAAAGTTTGAGTCCATGTGCAGTGCCAGCAGTATTGAGCCCAAAGAAAGATGGAGGCTGGAGGATGTGTACTGATTCCAGAGCAATTAATAAGATCACAATCAGGTACAGATTCCCTTTGCCCAGAGTTGAGGATTTGATGGACTGTTTGAGTGGTGCTAAATATTTCTCAAAGATAGATTTAAAGAGTGGATACCATCAAATTAGAATAAGAGAGGGTGATGAGTGGAAAACTGCCTTTAAAACAAATGAAGGATTATATGAATGGATGGTAATGCCTTTTGGGTTGTCAAATGAACCTAGCACTTTTATGAGACTTATGAATGAAGTATTGAAAGAATTCATTGGTAAATTTGTGATAGTGTATTTGGATGATATATTAGTTTTCAGCAGAACTAGAGAAGAACATTTAAGGCATCTTAATCATGTCTTGAAGAAGCTGCACCAAGAGAAACTGCTGACAAATCTGAAGAAATGCTCATTCATGAAGGAAGAGTTGGTGTATTTGGGTTTTGTTGTTTCTGCAGAAGGATTGAAGATGGACCCAGAAAAGGTTAAGGCAATTGTGGAGTGGCCTTCACCCAAGAATGTTTTTGAGGTAAGAAGTTTCCATGGACTTGCTAGTTTTTACAGGAAGTTTATAAGAAACTTCAGTAAGATTAATGCACCCATAATTGAAACAATAAAGAAGAGAAAACAGCCATTTAAGTGGACTGCTGAAGCAGAAAGAAATTTTAAAATTTTGAAGCAAAGGATAACAGAGAAGCCTGTTTTGATTCTGCCTGATTTTACTAAACCATTTCAAGTAAAATGTGATGCCAGTGGAGAGGCCATTGGAGCTGTGTTGAGTCAGGATGATAGGCCTGTGGCATATTTCAGTGAGAAGTTGAATGACACCAGAAAGAAGTATTCCTCTTATGAGAAGGAATTCTATGCAATTGTTCAGGCACTGAAGAAGTGGAGACATTATTTGATGTCCAGGGAATTTGTATTATATTCTGACAATCATGCTTTGCAGTATATTGTACAGCATCCCAAGTTGAAACATAAGCATGCTAAATGGGTCGAGTATCTCCAAGGTTTTAATTTTGTTTTGAAACATATAAGTGGTCAAGCCAATAAAGTAGATGATGCTTTGAGTAGGAGGAACATGCTTGTTCAAGAAACAAATTTTGAAGTTGTAGGATTTGATTTTCTGAAAGAATTGTATAAAATAGATCCAGATTTTAAAGAAGCATTTGAGGCATGTAGTAACCCTGTTTTAACAGATAGAATCCAGTGGCTGGATTATTTCCTGCAGGAGGACTTGTTATTCAGAAGAAGCCAATTGTGTGTACCAAGATGTTCCATGAGGGAAAATTTGATCAAAGAGAAGCATAGTGGTGGACTTGCTGGACACTTTGGTACTGATAAGACTTATGAGCAGCTGAGTCACTTCTATTATTGGCCCAAGATGAGAGCAGAAGTGGACAAGTTTGTGAAGAATTGCAAAATCTATCAGTATGCTAAAGGAAGGAGCCAAAATGCAGGATTGTACACTCCCTTGCCTATTCCAGACAGGCCTTGGGACATGGTGAGTATGGATTTTGTTCTAGGATTGCCCAAGACTCAGAGAGGGAATGATGCAATCTTTGTTGTAGTGGACAGATTCTCCAAAATGGCACATTTTATTCCATGCTATAAAACTAGTGATGCCACCCATGTTGCTAACTTGTTTTTCAAAGAAGTTGTTAGATTGCATGGGTTGCCCAAGAGTATTGTTTCAGACAGAGATACCAGATTTGTGGGTCATTTTTGGAGGACACAGTGGAAAAAACTTGGTACCAAACTGAGTTTCAGCTCAGCTTATCATCCCTAGACTGATGGACAAACTGAGGTAGTGAATAGGAGTCTGGGAAATTTGTTGAGAAGTCTTGCAGGAGAACATCCCAAGCAGTGGGATTATATTTTTCCCCAGGCATAATATGCATATAATGACTCACCAAATAGGAGCACAGGGCAAAGTCCATTTCATATTGTTTATGGAATGCACCCCAGAGGAATATCAGAGTTGAGAAATCTGGGGAAGGCGGAGCTAAGGAGTGCAGATGGTGAGGAATTTGCTTCAGAGATCCAGGCCATACATGAACAAGTGAAACAGAAACTACAAGGCAGCAACATCAGATACAAAAGCAGAGCAGACTTGAGCAGAAAATAAGTTCATTTTGAAGTAGGAGATTAGGTTTTGGCACACTTGAGAAAGGAGAGATTCCCAAAGAAGCAGTACAACAAATTGAAGTTCAAAAATATTGGGCCATGCAAGATACTTAGGAAGTTTTCTGCAAATGCTTATGAGATTGAATTACCTCCTGATGTTGGAATATCTCCCGTTTTTAATGTTGCAGATTTGTACAAGTATGAAGATGATGGTGCAGAAGAAAGATCAGCAGACAAGGAACAAATTGAGTGGAGGGAACAGCGACCTCCAGCGCAACCACTGCAACCAAAGAAGATATTGGATAAAAGACCATTCAGAAGGACTAGAGGACAAGAGTACTTTCAGTACTTGATCAAATGGAAGGACAAGCCAGAGGAAGATGCCACTTGGATGACTGAAGGGATGTTGCAGAAGATAGGTAGATCAGTGGAAGAGCTCATGGACAGGAGCTCATGAAGAAAATTGCCCTCAGGAGTCTGATGCAGGGGCATTAGACACTAGCCAGCAATGTAGGAAGTTTTGTCCACATGTTGTGGCTAGGAGGGTTCGAAATCACTTGAATTGTAACAGCTAGGTGTCAATACCTCAGCTGACTGTATTATTTAGATTAGTTAGAGTTGTAGAATCGAACAGTTAGGTTCGATCCAGCTGTCAGTTCGGTTATTGGAATAAGTTGTGATTAGACCTTTGATTTCTAGAACGGTCCTCTCAAAGGAACCAAAGAGTCATATGTTTATGTATATAAATGTGATCCTCGGATGTATAAAGGAGGGAAAGAAAAAGAAGAGAGGAATAGAGAGATTCTGCAATAAACTCTGTGTGTTCACAATTGTTTCTGGTTAAATGATTTCGAAGCTTGTTGACATTGAATTGACTCGAACCTTTGTCTGTGAAGAGATTGTTTAATTGTGAAGCAATTGAATTCTGTGTATGTATAATTGGTGATCTGAACCATTGTGCCGATTTTGCACCCCTCTGTCTATCGTTTTCTCGAAATTTATTGAACAAAACCCTGTGAATTCACCCCCACCCGCAGGCGAGGTCTGTGTAGAGAACCCATGGTCGTGAACATTGTTCAAATATAAAATTCCCGCTTAATAAAGAGAGACAGAGTTGTTTTGTTTTCGGAACTTGACCCGAGGATTAGACGTGAGTTAATGAACAAGAGGATAGTGGAACCAGAATTACACCTGTAGTCAAGCACGGTGCCAAAAGCGCGAGTGGATTTGCAAGGTGGATTGCCCATATCACACCGCTTTTGGGTGAGTAAGCGGTATTTTCTGTTTGCGAGCGATTCCATAGGGAATGTGACACGTGGTGGAGTGGACCCATGGAAAACCACTGTCAAAGCGCACCATCGCACGTTATAGTTCGTACCAGGATGTCGCCCGATATGTGTGCATGCCGTCGATCTGGAGCCTTGTGATCTAACAGTGGTCGCACGATGGACTTGCCTGACGTTTAACTAAGGTATGGGGTGTGTGTCCCGTTGGATTTTGCCGATGGTTTGTGCGGGCCTGGAGCATAATAAAGTTGTTAATTAAGCGGTTGGCGGATAATTAACATAAGTCTGAGTATAATTGTCATAAGGTCGGGGGTATCATATAAAGTCGAGAGATTCAAATAAATTTGCAAGGGTCGTGGATAAAGTTTATTTATCAAATTCCACGAATTTGATAAATAAATCTCCGAGGAATAGATATAAGTGGACCACGTGGAGTCCAAGAACGGGGTTTCGGACAAGAAATGCTGACAGAGCCATGCTATAGTTGACCAGCTCTCCGTGGGGTGGACTTTCAGTTTTGTTGCGTCATAGAGGAAGTGATCGTAATGCTTTGAAGAGGGATACCTTGAACCTGGAAAAGGGAGGTCTGCAACTTGTGTAAAAAAGGGAGAACATCAACCTGAAAAGGGAGGTCTCAACCTGCAGTGGTTTAAGGATGACCACCAACTCTGGAATGCTTAATGCAATTCCTGGAACACTTCCAAACCTAGAAATAAGCTGAAGTTTTCTACTAGAGTAAGTGTGTCCAATTATTTGAAGAGGGAGAAGCTCAACCTCACATAGATGGTTTAAGGCTGACCACCAACAAAATGCATGCTGATGGGAATCTTTGTCTCTGGCTACAACTCTGAATTTGGTAGCAGGTTCAGGTTGTGGCTCATGCTCACTTGGTATGGATTTGAAACTTGTATATGACCATCATTTCCCCCCATGTTAACACAAAGTGAGAAGATGGAGAAATCTCAACTACAATATTGTTCAATACTTTAGAGCAAGTTCTGACATATGACTGAAATATCTTCTTAGTTGTTGAAGCCCATTTCCAAGAAGTGATCCATCCAAGATGAATCTTTATTCTTGTAGGAGGCTTGTTTTTGAAGTATCTATTTGAAAAATGAGTGGTTTTATGTTAGTTCTTATAGGGATGAAGATCAAAACAATGATCTTTCATATGACCAACTCGGTCACAATGTTGGCATTTAACATTTTGTTGTTTTGGAGCAGGAGCAAGATCTAAAATAGGTGAAGATAAAACATCATGATGAAACCCAACACTTTGAAATTGAATGGCCTTTGAGTAATATGGAATATGAAAGGACACATTCCTATTATATCCAAGAATAGTTTTGTGTTTGTTATGGACAAGCTCTTCCCAAGGTATGATGATGGGCTTGGGAAGTGCAGGTTGAATTTATGCATCTGCATGTAACTTTTCTTCTTCATTGGACATTGAATCTGAATGAACTTCAACATTATTTTTCCAGCTGCTTATGGGAGCATGTCTCAATGTTCTGAACAGAAACACGTTCATAATGATGACTCCACTATTGTAATTTTTCTCGCTGACGCTGAGATTCAAGTTGCAAAAATCAATGTTTTCATGTGCATTTTGCAAACAAGTTTAAATCACCACGAGAGTGTTCTTGCTGATTTTCATCATCTCATCAACAACTGAATGAGTGAGAATATTTGATAACTCTAATACATCACCAATTAAAGCCATGCTTACAACTTTTCCAACTTGCACTGCAATCAAAACTTTACTCTCTCTTTAGCATAATATATCTATATGGCACAAAGTTTAGGGCAAAGACTCAAATATTATATCTATTAACTAGTGTGCATATTTGGAGTAGATCCACCATTGAAAAAAGGAATCAATGGTCTCATGCAAAGTTGCACACTAGTTAACATCATTAAATAACATGCTTCTTTTAGGCCGATCAATTACACTTCTTCTAATTTAATGAATGAATTATACTAAAGATGCACGAGGATTAATTAGTCTTATCGGACCAACCAAATGATGTCACATGGTAGTATCGTGTTTGACAATGATGTGGACCTATTAATGATTGACACATGGCACAATTGCAAAGTCAACCTGACACATCAACAATATGATATCATCTCAATGATGTGGCACCATGAGAGTATGCTACGTGATACCCCTCATGGGCTTCCATGTGCCATGATGACATCATGCAGATGCTATTATGCAATGGACCATTAACTCCTAGGTCACATGGTCAGTTAATTCTAGTTTACACACCCAAATCAACTAAGCTCATGGTCAACTTGACCACCTCGAGAACTACTTATATATATGTGAACACTTGTCATTCCGTTACACACGCTGACATACAACAAATATATACGAAGACATCACAATTGCGGAGGATTTCATTACGGAGGTGTTTTGGTTATGGTTAAGCTTCGCATTGGTGATGGCTAGTATAGCCACGTTGGCTCGGTCTCAAGGTTGAAAGTCTATGGTGTGTTCACACGATTAGTTGTTAGAATAGCCACGTTGGTCTAGTCTTTGTCCACATCTGAGTAATTCCAACTCTGATAGGCTACAAAGATCTGTTTGATTTGTTTGTATGATATAGGTTTGCTCGCGTGATGGTATCAAGGCCATGACGCCCGTATTTATGTTCATGTATATTTATGTATGTCCAATGTTGACCTTGTTGCAATGAGCCGCGAAGTTATGATCGTGAGAGAGCACTCAGCTATAGAGGATTGATTTGTGTAGGAAAATCAATGGTGGATTTATGTATGTGTATATCCAATGTTAACCCTCTTGTGATGAGCCACAGAATATTGATTCATGTAGGCAAAGCCACATTGAAGTTCCATAATATATGTATCTCTAACGTTGACCCTGTTGCGATGAGCTGCAAAGGTATGATCGTGTGAGTGCACTGAGCCATAAAGGATTAATTTGTGTACACAACGCCACAGTGGGATCGATGCGGAATTCCATGGACTAGTCAACGACTTCACCTAAGTTGGATGCAATTTAATTACTGTAAAACAATTGGCCCAACACCAAATTACAAATGACACTAATGAGCTGAGTTGGTTAAGCGTGCACACTGTACAACTGATGTTATTGGTTCAACTCATGTGAGATGATAGGTAAATTTAATTTTTTAATTTATAATGATAACACTTTATCACAAGTGCCACTAATGAGCTGAGTTGGTAAGGCGTGCACACTATATACCAGATGTTGGTGGTTCGACTCGTGTTGGATCATATGCCAGTTTATACTTTATTTTTTAATTTATAACTATCATTATGGGGAATAAATAACTCAACAACAGTGTACAAATTGTAGCACTCACGTTAGGTTTTGCCATTTTGTCGAGTGTGCCGGAAAGGGAGAAAAATTTGTCATGATTAATTTAATATAAAGTTTGATATGGTTTTTTGGGAATTTTTTTTTTTAAGAGCATCATGTGTCTAAATTGAGTTCTAGAAGAAGATTAAGACTTAAAGATGAATGTAACCATATCATTATGATGTTTTTTTTACACTTATTTTAGGGCCAAAATCTTGTGTTTGTTTTGAGGGTCCATGAGTATGTTGTAGTTATTTTGGATACATGATGTAAACATGTTCCGAGAAGGGGTTGAAATGACCAGTGGGAAGAACTAATTGAAATAGAGTATGCACAGTGATGTGATTGATATGACCTTTGTAACAATGATTGAAATATAAAGGTTCCAGGTTTTGTGGTCGTACAATGGTTGCATGTTGTATGGCAGTGCAATGATTATAGGTTGTGTGATGGTTGCATGTCTGTGACAATCCTTTTCATAATAAATTCAGTAAATATGTTGACATTGGATCTAGTTTGAAAATGGGATGAAATAGAGGTCCACAAGGAAGTTGAAGAAGGAGGTGGGTGTCGCCACAGATGCTGGAGCTTTAATCATGTTGGATCCTAGAGTAGGTTGAAGCTTACTCATCACAGAGGTTGGAGCCTCAATAAGGTTGGAGCATACTCATTTTTGAGCTTGGAGCCTCAATCAGGTTATAGCCTACATTGGGTAGCTACTTACATCTTTCAATGTTGATTTCTCAATCAAGTTATAGCCTACCGCAAGTGGTAGCAGCTTACATATCTTGAAGGTAGTTTCCTCCAATAGGTTGTAGCCTACAAATCTATGTAAAGAAGTAAAGATAAAAGAAGAAGAAGATTGGTGGTTTTCTTTTGTATGTGTTTCCACCTAAATACTTGTGTCACTTTGTATTGTGATGGTTTCTTGATATGTTTTTGATATGATGATGCATTTTTATAGTTAATGATATACTGCTTATAGTCATTTCTATATGGTTGTATGATTTTGAAAGGTTGTGAAATGATAAAATTGATCTCATAATGATTTAACCCCCTTCTTAATATGACCTTAGGGCTAACAATATTTTGGTGTATATTTTCTAGATATCTATCCTAACCTTCTTATTTTGAGGTAATTAGTCATATACCATTAAGGAATTAGTGGGAAATTAGTCCTTAGAAAAAGACCATTGAAAAAAACATTTCTATTAAATGATATTCATTAAAAAGTTTTTGGTACTCATTAATGATGAGATCAAAACTACTTAATGTTTTTTAGTAAAAAATTATTTATAGAACTAAAATGCAATCTAAGGTTTTTTAAGAATTGTTATTGTTGTTATCACTTAAAATTCATTCACTCCTAACATATATAAAAGTTTATCAAAATAAACAATTAAACATAATTATTTCCATTTATTTCACCATTTTTCCACTTCTATTAGGCATCTTAAGCTAATAGGAAAAAATATAATTTTTACCCATTAAAGCTAGTGCCAAAAATACCTGTAAATTATTAACTGTTAATCGAAAAAATACCTCTAAAAGCTAATTAGCCCATAAATACTACATTTTTGATTGGTGTTTACCATAATATACTAGAGATGAAAAATAGTTATAAATAGACATTTATAAATCCTAATTTTTAATTGTAATTTCAATAAGATCAATTAAACATTTATTAAATGAGCATTTATAAATCTTAATTTTCAATTGTAACTTCAATAAGATCCATTAAACATTTATAAATGTTTAATACCATATCAATAGGAAGCACTTTTTTCTCTATAATAAAGAAATAAAATCTTTCCATTCATCCATGATAGGTCCATGATTTCAAAATCACACGAGAGACCTTGAAGATACACATTCAGCAAAAGAAGGGATCTACATACAATAAGAAAAACAAAGAAACTTCCAAGGAGGAGGCTTACGGTAGCCACATCATCAAAAATTCTAGATAATTTATTTGATCATGGAAAGGTATTCATATATTATTTTAAACTATTTATTCATGTCTATTCTAGTAGTTTATATTGTTTCTTTCTTCTCAAATAAATAGCATAAATAGAGTAGGGGTTGAAACTTTGGAAAGCATATTTAAAATGTGGTTTTCATATTTATGTTGATTATTATATAGATCTAATTCGGAACCATTAAATTATTATAAATTGTACACCTTTGTTACAATTTATACCCAACAATTATATTATAGCTTTGCATATTATGAGATATCTTCTTAAATAGACTCATAAATATTACTTTCTCTTTATAAAATTATAAATTCAAAAGCTATCATGTTAAATACCAATGTCTCTCATATATACTTTTCTACCTTTGATTTCCTGAAAACTATCCACATCTTACTATTTTAATGCTAAAGTACGTCACAAGTATAATCAAAGATCTTTCTCATGTGCCTGCACTCATCTAATAGACAATTTTGTTTTAATAAAGCTATGCTATAACATGTTTAAACATAAATATTTAATTAATCTTTTATACTGATCGATAATACCATAGTTGGCGAGTATATATGTAAAGAATGCAAGCAGAATCGCATGGTTGGTGACCATTGTACACCGCTAGTACATCGAATGGGATTTGTATTATGGTTTCAATCTTCCATTTACTTTTTAATATATCCGGATTCCACTATATACATTTCAAATCATCCAGGTATAAACTTATACCAAGAACGACACTCAGATAAATTATTTATACATCGAGGAATCATGAGTATCTTTCTCAGTCATCACTATAAAAATAATATTAATATACATATTTCTATTAAGAAAATATAAAATAAATAAACATATATAGAAATTAAAAAAAAAAATCATATAAAAAATATTTATTTAACTTTTTATATTAAGATTTATACATTTAAAATATATTGATTATAATAATTTTTCATATTTTTCTAATAGTTTTTTTTGTAAGCTTGGTAGGACTTTTTTTTCATTGATTTTTATTAACAAAATACAGTTAGATTTCACAATTTGGTGGCCTCAACTCTGCGTTGAGTGGGAAACTGAGTATGTTGGCCACCTGATAGCGTGATATGCCATCCAAAAAAATAAAGTTTTTAGTTTGTTGTACCAAGCAAACAAGGCCTGAATATTCATACATATACAAAGTTTCACATACTTATTACCAGTTTTGCTTAACAATGAAAATGTAAATACTAGCTATTTATACATAAAATAAAAAAACTACCAGATTTAAACATCCTGAGACTACTCTGCCTCCTCGGGTGCTGAGGCAGATTCCATAGGTGCCAAGGCCTGAACTAAAGTGTCAGTCTTCTCATATGGCTTCGTGATGCACAGAAGGTGGTATTGGATGTGCTCAAGGCGTCCATCCTACTTTCTCAGCTTTAATTTGATTTTATCAAACTCGCTCTTGTAGTCTGGGAAGTCTTAGGCTAAGGTTACCATAGTCATAGAAATGTGCTCCAGGGCTTTTCCAAGGATGCCCTTCATGGACCAGTAGAGATACAGTGTGTGATTGAACTGTGTGAGTCTGCCTCTCGTTTTCCCCAGATCAGGGACAAGGCCCTTTCATTCCTCCGTATCCATTTATGTTCCTGCATGTCTACTTATGTAAGGTTTCCATTTTTCAATGAGCATATGAATTTCTTCTGCTATGTTTTCATGGTACTCTTTCGTTGCCTCCTAGATGACTTCTGCTGTCGGCCTCCTTCCTCTTGGCTTGCTCGGGAGTGAGTTGGGTTGAGCTTCAACCTCGTTACCATTATCTCTCTGGCAGTGGCCTCGAGTTGTTGGGCTCTTTGAGGGGGCCATCGTCGTAGTGGCCTTTGCCTGGTAGCTATGAACCTTGCATTTTGGAGTATTGGGTTGAGACTTCCAACAGTCTCGAGAAATATTTTCGAGAATGTTACTCGGATTTCACTGTGGTTGAAGGTTGATGGAGGTTTTTCTTCATGCAATCATGCCTGCACCAAAGTCTACCTTCGTAACAAAACCTCGTCTTCTTCCACCCTGATTTAATCACTGTGTGTGGACCTCCGTCTTGCCAGCTCACCTCCCAATGCATGCGCCTGTACTACTTTCCACTCATGTGGAGGGTGGTGGGCTTCAATCCCAAAGCCACTACCATAATTGTTGATGGGAGGGTCGATCCACTTCATCACACCCGGAAATATTTTACTAATAGTTACAATTTTAATAAAAATAAATTAAAATTGAATAGGTAATTATTGTCTTGAGAAGCACATTCTACAAACCTAGTACTAAGCTATGTGTGATTATGTCATCGCATTCTACAATGTAGACCATGATTTATGTTAGTGCTCAAGTTGGTTGACACATGGCCCTTTTAAAATAAATATAAATGTAAACTATAGTTAAAAAACAAAAATGAATATACATGGTTGTAACACAGAAGATGTGGTAAAAATATTTCTCATTCTCAATTATAAATAAAATATTTTCAATATCCATGTGCAATAACCTAATTTATATTAACTTTATAGAGATAAAACAACTATAAGTAAAATACTTTTTATTTTCCCACAAAATATATATTATTTTAAATAATTTAATACGACACTTAAATATACTATTTGAATATGTATACTCACTATTTTGTTTAAATAGAAGAGAAAGTATTTAATAATAATAATAATAACCATAATAAAATCTTTCAATAAAAAAAATAAAAAAATAAAAACAAAAACTTTAATTATTTCTTAATTAAATTGATAAGAGCTAGATTTATAATTTATTTGATTCTTAATATTAAATTAATGTGACATTTAAAAAATATAACTAATAATAAAAACATTTAATGTTTATCAATGTCATTATGCTAATCCATAAATCAAACAAATTCAATAATGAAAGTTTAAGTTATAAAGTCTACACTATATATATATATATATATATATATATATAAGCAAGGGGACTAAATTTCTTTAGCTACAAATTCCTCTCCCTTAAAAAAATAGAAGTCCCTTTTAATATTTGCTAAATTCATAATTAAAATGAATTTATATTAATTCATAATAAATTTTAATTGTTTTTTTTTTTTTTTTTGTAAGCTTAGTAGTTCTTTTCATTTTTCACCTTTTTTTTTTCTCTCTCTTTATTTATTTATTTTTCTTCTTTCATAAAGCAAAACTAAATAAAAATTAAATAGATAAACTATTATAAATAATCAATTAAAATTATATATATTTAATTTAATTTAAATAAAATGAAATGAAATAAAAAAATAAATATTTTTTTTGTTATATTAAAATAATATAATTTTCAATATTAAATTACTAATAAAAAAATTAAAAATAATATCAAAATGCTATCCAAACTAAACTTTAAAAATTATTATATAAATAATATGTTTCTACTCAATTAAATTATTATACTTGATTTTTCCCTACACATGTAGAAAAAATATTGATTAAATATATCCATATTATTAAATATATCCATATTATTGTAATAAGTTGTAAGTATTTATTGAAAATACTCAAAAATGACAATTTTGGTATGTACCTTTTACGTAGTACAATTTATTTAGTAAAAATATATGACTACGTAAAATTATTCATGTGATTTTTCTAGAAGATTTTTTATTAAATTTAATATGATCACATAAACTTACACTATCAAATATACTATTTAATGTTTAATTTAAAATTAAATTAAACTAGCAATTGCACCATATGTTGCAAAGGAAACGCTGTAAAGCAATAACATAGAAAAGAAAACACATGGAAAGGTCCACACACATAGTGGTAGTCATTATTTTCCATGCTAATTTCTTAGTTGAAGTTACTATTTGTAACTTGATGGTAAACATGACTCTATCCACTTTCTATGACATTCAAACATATTAAACAATAAAAATATACATATTGTTTTTTTACACTCTAAAGATAAAATTCAATATTGCTAACTGAAAATTTGCAAAAGTAGATTATCTTTTCCATCAACATTAAAATTTTTGAAACAATAATTTGTAGGACTCGAAGAATTTTATACTGTTTTTTGTGTGTAAGAAATTAGAGGAATCAACAACTAGGCCAGTCTCGTAATCACGTGATGTCGATTATGATAGCTACCACTATAACCTCTAGTTGAGAGTTACACTAGTGTCTACCCACAAAGCACACATTCATTAACGGTTTTACCCACTGTGGGAAGCTAGATGCATTTATGTGTGTTCTAATATCCACCTCCTTTTATACAAAAACAACTCTTTTTCTCATCAGTGCCCAACTGTTGATGGGGTGACTAATCCATTTAGTTTGGGAGAACTCACAACTTTAAGATCAAGGTTTAAAATTGGCTATCCAGATTTCATCCAGGAAAATCATTTTCATGAAAGATGCAGATAAAGATTCTCTTGCAATTGGTGCGAGAGCTGATAGACTATTTCTCCTTGTCTATTTAGGAAAGGGTAACTTGTCTGATCAAGCATCAGTGCCATAATATATAATTTTTGATGTATTCTTTGTTGATGAGCTATAAGATGCATTTAAAAAAAAAGAAAAAAAAAGACACACTTAAAAGTAACATGCCTAATAGCAATCTGCCATGTGTACCATGACCTTTAAGTTTTCAGCCATACTGTGCCAATTCTGGTATCGAACAATAGAGTTTTTCATTTGCCTTACAAGTCACAACCCACTAGACTTAGAGCTCTCACTGAAACCTATATGCAAAACATGATGACAAATATTTCAACAGGGTACTCTACAAAGCCCATTAATGAAGAAGAATAAATACCAGGATAAATTCTACAGATTACATTGGAGTCTTGACCATGCAGCCATGGGGTACATCTCTCTCTTTTATGATTACTTGGCAGAGCTCCGGACTAGGCCCTTACCTGAGCAAAGAAGCCCAATTCCAGTGAAATCAAAGAAGCCCAATTCCCGTGAATTTTGAAATCCTCAGAGACCTTATTTAATAGACTTCCTGAGCACTATGCCGCATATTAAAATTGGCTTAAAATTTCTATGAGCAATAACCGCATTAAAAGGGTCACTCCCCATTCTCAAAAACATTGAAATCCACCCAAATGGAGAATCTGTTTTCACTCGCTTCTTTGAGTCTTTTATTATCTCAGACTGTGTGAAGCCAGTCACACATTGAAAATACTACACAACAAGTTGTATCCTAGTATAATCTGCACAATCTCTCCATTCACTGATTGCCTTGTCATAGAACATCCTATTGCTAAAGCTCTCAATACACAGACCACCGGGCCTAAGAATTCGATAAATTTCTGCAAAAACCTTCTCAAGCTGATAAAGGTAGTGAACACCAACAATGCACAAAACAACATCAAAACTGCAATCATTGGCCTCTATGGTCTGATCCTCATTCAAATATTTCACAAAGAAATAATCAAGCTTGGGATTTCTTGCAAGTTCCTGGGCATTCAAACCATGGACAACAACTCTTTTGTATTGAATTTGAGCAGGAAGATGACTTACCCAGGAGCTCATCAGGTCCAGAACCTCTTCACCAGGGGAATCCTTTCTCTGTATAGCTTTGTGAGGGTAGAGATAAATGAATCATCAACATGATTAACAAAGCGTGGGGATGAGTAGAAATCTCGGTCGGAGGACCTATTGAGCTTCTGTCTACTGTCATTGTTGAGCACCAGACGCATAATTTGGCTAGATGAAGGAGTCTTGCTAGCGGAATCATGACTGTTATATATTTTATCGGTACGCTTATAGATTTTACTGATATGCAAAATAAGCGGATGTGTGCGCACCTACTAAATATAAGAAAATGCAATTCATCCCACCAACCATTGACCAATTTCCAGATTCCTCCCGCGCAATAGCTTTGTCACCACTGTTCTTTCTTTTCAATGGCAGAGTGCTCTCTGAGGTCATCTGAGCATATGGGTTTCTCATAGGCTGTTGCCTTGACCAAAAAATTTTCTGCTTCTAGTGGCTTATGATATATATAAATTGATTTCATCATCGGGTTTGGCTTCGAATTGCCAACTGGGTGTTGCATATTTACAGATCATTCTGACCCAAATAGTTTGAGAACTATAAGGGAATACAGAGGAACCGCTTCTATGGATCTTAAACTCTCTGTCCCATCTCTGGTCTATGCACCAGCACTCACACATGCCAAATTTGGATCCCATACACAGCATTTTACAATGAGATTTTCTCAAGAAAAATGAAAATGCTCTGGTTGGGCACCCATTTCAACGTCATACTCAGATCTTCAGATAACCCAGGTTTTGACTTCGCCGACATTTGGCTCTGTTTTCTATCCTAATGTCCAATTTTTCTTTTATTTTTATTATTTTATGTGCAAAACTCAATGTTTTTATAGGCTAAGACATCGTTAAAGTGGATTATTTGATTGTGCTAGTGTTATATATAATCAGTGGGTAATATTTTTGCAGAGTGGAGAACAAGCGGTTGGATCTGAGCAAGAACTTGACCTTGGACAGTATCTGTCATTCTATGATCCGTTAAGAGGACAGCATCATTTTCAACCTTCTGGAGAGGGCCCAATACTGTTACAATGACCCCACTTACGATGCCAATGCTTTCACCATGCCTGGATTTAGTGGCTCGCTTATAAAATTTATACTCAGAGAAACCGAAATACTCCATGCCAAAGTTAGTTTATTGAAATTCAAGTAGCTTTCAAAAAAGTTTGAGTTTCCTGTTTTGTTTTGGCTATATTTTTATTAATTGTTAATATACTCAGCTAATGAAATCCATGGATTTATTTCTAGCAGGCTTGCTTCTAAATTTGAATGAAAGGGTTCTGTGATCATTATCAGAATGATCAGATGGAAACATTAATACGTCCATCTAAAACCTGTCGTAACATAAGGTATCATGCCCGTATGTGCAAGTGGGAAGATACAAAAGCCCAAATGAGCATCCATTCTTTACTGATGCTTTACCAGACCCTTTACTCCCTCCATTACAATACCCACCGGTACTACCACTGACTCAATCTCTCACTACCACTCTTCTGCTCAACAGTCTCCGACCGTTTCTTTGTTTCCGGGCATTTTCTTCCCCTCTTCTGTCCCCTTGATCGCTGTTGCTCAAACTATTTTTACATCATCTAAGCTTATATGAGTTTTTGAAAAAACCTTCTCAGGCTGCTGAAGGTAGTGAACACCAACAACGCACAAAACAACATCAAAATTGCAATCGTTGGCCTCTATGGTCTGATCCTCATTCAAATCTTTCACAAAGAAATAATCAAGCTTGGGATTTCTTGCAAGTTCCTCAACATTCAAACCATGGCCAACAACTATTTTGTACTAAATTTGAGGAGGAAGACGACTTACCCAGGAGCTCATCAGGTCCAGAACCTCTGTACCAAGGGGAATCCTTTCTCTGTATAGCTTTGTGAGGGTAGAGATAAATGAATCATCAACATGATTAACAAAGCATGGGGATGAGTAGAAATCTCGGTCGGAGGACCTGTTGAGCTTCTTTCTACTGTCGTTGGTGTGTCGTTGTTGAGCACCAGACACATAATTTGGCGAAGGAGTTTTGCTAGCGGAATCATGACTGTTATATATTTGATTGGTACTCAGAAGGTTGAATCCACAGGAAGAAGTTTGAATCCACAGGCACGAGAGGCCACAGCTTCATGGAGTCACAGAGCGCAGCATGGAGATATTGCATGTCATTTAGTTCATCAAAATGGAAGACCACTTATTAAGAGAAAGACTTAGTATTTTTGTAACTAATTATTTAATCGTCAGATAGAAATTATTTGAATCGTTTAACATTAAAATCAAGAGTGTTCAATGTTACACGTAGTAATTAAAAATTGTTTTCAAATAGGTATGCTTTACAGCGTAATTAATAGTTTTAATATAAATAAATAATAATTATTTTAATAAATTTAAAATATATATATTAAAAAATAATAAAATGTTATTATTTATTTAAAATAATATTTGTATATAATATAAAGATCAACATTTTTCTTTTTTGAAAATTAATATGAAATAAAAACATGATATATTTGATAAAAATAATTAATTAAAAATTTAAAGTAGTTGAAATATGATAAGTTAATAAAATAGATATTTAAAAGAGATTACATCACATATGTGATATGTTAAAAGTAATTAATAATAATATTTTTTTTTTCATTAATAATAAATATAATTTTAATTTTTATGCATATAAAAATAAAATCAATATAATATATATTATTTAAAATTATAAATCATGTAAAATTTGGACAATTACCATTAGATTATTTTTTTTGAACTCTAATAGATATCATAATATTATTATAAAATTTAAATGAATAATTTTAATATATAAATTTCAAATTGAATATTATATTATCATTTAAACAATTTTATTTAAGCAACTGAACAACAACATGATTAGTCTCATTAATCATCTCTACAATTATATTAATGGAAATATCACAACCATATAAATTCCTATCACCTAATTATCACTAAAGTGAATTGTTCATGGAAATTTTAACACTACACATACTCTTCCTTTTTTTTTTCTCACTCCTTTTTGTTATCGGGACAACCTTCCATAAAAGGTTTGCCAAATTACCCACATCAAACTTCACTGAAAATCCAACAAGACAAATATCTTTCTTTTAATTAAACAACATTAAAAAATTCTCACACCCTTAACATCGTTTACTTCATTAAACCAATAAAATTTCCCATTTGAATATATCCCCTCTCCCTTGGGCCAAGCTGATTTTATCATAGGCATCTTAACTTCAGACCATTTATTAATCTTGGAATTATAAATCTGAAGCACCATATCCTGGTGTGCTGTAGAGTTCGTTGTTGTTATGGAATTCAATCCTATTCCTTCCATTCCTGTAATCATTTTAATCCTCATATAAACCCCAATTTCAGCTCTCACTCCTGCAGTCATTGGATTGTTCATCCAAGCCCCTCTATCTACTAATGTAGAATTCACTCCCAGAATAAGGGTAGAGCATGTATCAAAAGCTATGCCGACAAAATCCCACCATGTATGTTCCACACGTTCCGGAAGTTCTATCTAAGTTTGGGTGACAGGTTTGCAAATGTAGATTTCATCATTTTCGGTACAAAAACAAACTAACATCTGGAAACATGCCACAAGCTTGGAAGAAAATCCAGAGACAATCTAACACGGGGCTTGGAAGAAAATCCAGAGACAATTTATGGAATTGGTAGCTCTTTTTTTTTTTTAGCTATTTTAATTTTATAAATCAATTTATTTATCTAACTATTTTATAAATCAATCTATTTTATCTAACTATTCTATAAAATTAAAATTTATTTATAAATTAAAATTAAAATAGTTAGATAAATAAATTAATATTAAAATTAAAATAGTTAAATAAATAAATTCAAATTCAAATTCAAATAGTGATATTGGAGCCCTTCTTTCTCTTCTCTTTGATTATAGGACAAGATTTTGAATAATCAAACTTAGATTATTTTTCCTTTCTTGAGGTTTGATAGACCGCATTGGTCTTAGTGGAACTCTCAGTGCTTTCCATGGAACAAAGGCCCCAAATTAAATTGAATCTCAAAAGAAGTTGATATTATATTGCTAGTTGAAACTTGGGAGCATGGAGAATCTAAGGTCCCTAACATATATGACTTTGTACTATGGTAAATTTGGAACAAGCGATCCTACCGTAGAGGCATTGGGGATATAACTTGTTACATTAGGAAGAACATCTCTCCCCCGTGCTAGGCTTTATAAAAAAGACCCTTACAAACAATATATTTGGATAGAGATTACTGACATTAATGATAAAAAAGCCTACATATTGTTGGGTATGTGTTATATTCTTTCCACGACTAGCATACGAAATTTTTTTTGGTATGCGGACCCACCCATGTTTTGTGCATGAGTTTGCACATGGTTTTGGGGTATGATGGTTTTCGACCCCTGGTATTTTGTAGATCCGATCAAGGGAACTGCAGTTATGTTCTAATCCAGGGTTAATGGATTGGGGTTTATGTATGCTTCGGCATGTATATATATGTGTTGTAACACTAAAAGGAATATAATGAAAAAATCAAGCTGGTAGTCCCAATTTGGGATCCAGGGGAAAATCTCTGTGTTTATCTGTTTTATGTTTTATGCTCTCGCTATTGTTTATTTTCTGTTATAAGATTCATGTGTAGATAATTTCTGTTCAGGTTTAAAACCTACATTTGGTATCAGAGCTGTTTCAACTTCAAGGGGACGCCTTTGTTGTTGAGGGTTTTTTGCTCGGGCCTGTGGTAGACCCTGTTTAGTGGGAGATCTGCGGGATCGATTCTTGCGGTGAAAGAAGATGGCGAGCGGCGGAAAGATAGAGATCGAGAAATTTAATGGTCATAGTTTTGAGTTGTGGAAGCTCAAGATGGAGGATTTGTTGGTGGATAAAGATCAGTGGATCGCGGTAGATTCAGGTACTAAACCAACGACAATGTCAGATGAAGACTGGAAGAAACTGGATCGGAAGGCTAAGAGCACAATACGGTTGTGTGTCTCAGATTCAGTATTGTTGAATGTATTTGGGGAAGCTACGGCGAAGACCTTGTGGGAAAAACTTGGGACTTTGTACCAATCTAAGTCTCTGGTGAATAAGTTGTTCCTACGGAAAAAGATGTATAACCTGAGGATGAAGGATGGAGACTCGGTGACAGAGCATCTGAATGCCTTCAATACTGTGGTAAGTCAGCTGTCATCTGTTGATATTAAAATCTTAGATGAAGATAAGTGCATCAGTTTGTTGTGTTCTCTACCAGACTCGTGGGACAGTCTGGTTATTGCAATAGGTAGCAACACAACTACCTTGAATTTTGATGACATTGTCTCAGCCTTGCTGTCGGAGGAAATGAGATGGAGAAATATGGAGGGTCAAAATGGAGATGCCTTATTTGTACGAGGAAGGTCCCAAAATAGAAACAAGAATAAGGTTTCGAGTGGGAGATCTAAATCTAGAGGGAGATCTAAATCTCCTGGAAAGTTTGTAAAGGTGTGCTGGAAATGTGGAAAGGAAGGACACTACAAAAAGGAATGCAGATCTAAAGCTCCTGAGAAAGGAAAGGGATCTGATGAAGGTCCTTCTGCAGAGGCAAAAACCACCTCGGATGAAGGTGGGGATGTGTATTTGGCTTCTTCTTCAAATATACATGTAGATCATGAGTCATGGTTGATTGACTCAGGTGCATCCTTTCACTTCACTCCCCATAGGGAGTGGTTCTGCGAGTATGAGAAATATGATGGTGGTGATGTCTTCCTAAGGGATGATAGGAAGGCCAGAATCGTCGGACGTGGAAAGGTCAAGCTAAAGCTGCAAGGTGGGAGGATTAGAACACTTCCTGGTGTTCTGCATATTCCTGCATTGGCCAGAAATCTGATTTCTATAAGCAAGATGGATGATGTAGGTGTAAAAACAGTGTTCAAGAAAGATGCCTTCAAGATGGTTCGGGGAGCACTGGTATTAATGCGGGGAGTTCAGACTGGAAATATGTACAAGCTACAAGGTAGCACTGTTATTGATGGGTGTAATAGTTTTGTGGTTCCTGAAAGTGGGATGGAAAGTCTAGCTGTCTCTGGAGAAAAGACCATGCTATGGCATCAAAGGCTTGGACATATTGGAGAGAAGGGCCTTCGGATACTGCATAGAGATGGTATGGTAGAAGGTATGTCTAATTGTTCTCTAGATTTCGATTTCTATGAACATTGTGTATATGGGAAGCAGAATCGGGTGAGTTTTCCTTCCGGTGCTAAGAGGGAAAACAAGATATTAGAACTTGTGCATAGTGATGTGTTTGGACCTGTGTCAGTTCCATCACTGGGAAAGTCTGTGTACTATGTTTCATTCATAGATGACTTCTCAAGGAATACATGGATATATTTCTTGAGGAATAGATCTGAAGTCTTTGACAAATTTAAAGAATTTAAGGCTCTGGTGGAAAACCATACAGAGAAGAAGATAAAGGCGCTGAGGACGGATAATGGTGGGGAGTTCTGCAAGAAGGAATTTGAAGAGTTCTGTAAGAAGTGTGGTATAGCACGGCAGAAGACTACTCCATACACACCTCAGCAAAATGGAGTTGCAAAAAGAATGAATAGAACACTGATGGAAAAGGCAAGAAGCATGCTCAGTGGTACTAGGTTAGGACAAGAATTCTGGGCAGAGGCAGTGGAGACTGCATGTTACTTAGTTAACAGATCACCTTCATCAGCGTTGGAGGATAAGACTCCACATGAGGTATGGACTGGTAAGAAACCCTCTCTTTCACTTCTAAGGGTATTTGGATGTGATGCATATGTACATGTACCAAAGGAGAAAAGGACCAAGTTGGATAATAAATCTGAAAGGTGCATCTTTATTGGGTATAAGGATGGTTTAAAGGGTTACAAGCTTTGGAACCTAGAAACAAGGAAGGTTGTGTACAGCCGAGATGTGGTGTTTAGAGAAGTGAAAGATTTTGTTAAACATGAAGTCCTACCAAAGGAACCTGAGAAGATAGAGTTTGAGCTAAAGGAGGATGAATCAGACTCTACAACAGAAGAAGACTCAGAAGATGAAGAGCCACAAACTCCAGCTTTGAGAAGATCAGTTCGGGAAAGAAGGAAACCAGAAAGCTATAGTCCATCTGCTTTCTGTTCAGGTTTTGCCTTAACTATAACTGATGATGAACCTAGAACTGTCAAGGAGGCAGTAGATTCAGAGGATGGAAAACTCTGGAAGGAGGCCATGGTTGATGAAATGGCATCCTTGCACAAAAAGAAATAGACATGGATACGGTGAGTTGCGGTGGAAGGAAGCCCATGGGAGAAAATGGGTGTTTAAAAAAAGAAGATGATGTAGAAGGCAAGGTGGAGAAATACAAAGCTCGGTTGGTAGCGAAAGGTTATTCCCAAGTGCCGGGAATTGATTTTGGTGATATTTTTTCTCCTGTTGCCAAAGTTACTTCTATTAGATTACTTTTATCTGTTGCTGCTGCATTTGATTTTGAGATAGAACGGATGGATGTGAAGACAACATTTCTTCACGGGGATCTAGAAGAGGAGATCTACATGAAGCAACCTGAATGCTTTATGGTGAAGGGTAAGAAAGAAATGGTGTGCAGGTTGAAGAAGTCTCTGTATGGGTTAAAACAATCACCAAGGATGTGGTATCAGAAATTTGATACCTATATACGGGGACTTGGCTTCACCAGAAGCAAGGAGGATCACTGTGTTTATTTTAAATTATTTGGTGACCGTGTTATTTATTTGGTCTTGTATGTGGATGATATGTTGTTGATTGGAAATGACAAAGAAATTATCCAAGATTTGAAGACCCAAGTGTTCTCCAAATTTGACATGAAGGATCTTGGTGCTGCAAACTATATTTTGGGCATGGAAATTAAGAGAGATCGGGCAAAGAGGAAGCTCTGGTTAAACCAGAGGAAGTATGTCGAGACTATATTGCAGAGGTTCAATATGCGGGATAGTAAGCGGTGAGTGTTCCCTATTCTGTGGGTAAAGCTGTCTCCTGAACGGTGTCCCAAGACACGAGACAATGTCCCAAGACATAAGAAGAAGAGGAGGATATGTCCCATGTTCCATATGCAAGTGTAGTGGATAGCCTGATGTATGCAATGTTCTATACTAGACTAGACATTGCACATGCAGTGGGAGTATTGAGCAGTTTTATGTCAAACCCAGGGAAGGAGCATTGGATAGTAGTGAGGCGAGTTTTTAGATATTTACGTGGCACTAGTGATTATGGCTTGTGCTACCAGGGAAGACCAGGATTAGAAAGAATGTTGGACATTCGTGGTTTTGTTGATGCAAACTGGGCTGGAGATCTGGACCAAAGAAGATCTACAAGTGGGTATGTGTTTATCCTATTTGGAGGCGCAGTCAGTTGGATGAGTAAAAGACAGTCTGTAGTGGCTCTTTCAACTACAGAGGCAGAATACATAGCAGCCACTCATGCAAGCAAGGAAGCAATTTGGTTGCAGAGATTGTGTTCAAGTATGGGGTTGGTAAAACAAGCTATAAGGATAGACTGTGATAGCCAAAGTGCAATTTTCTTGGCTAAGAACCCCGCTTATCATTCAAAGACAAAGCACATTGATGTTCAATATCACTTTGTTAGAGATATGGTTGAGGCTAAAAGGGTGTTGCTGGTAAAGGTGGACACTTTGAAGAATGTTGCAGATGCATTGACGAAGTCTGTGAGCACTAAGAAGTTCTCTTGGTGTAGAGAAACAATGGGTGCTGAAGAATTGGCGAAACGACTAAGCTCTCATGTGGCCCCCCGTGGAAAGAAAACAACAAGTGGGAGAATGTTGGGTATGTGTTATATTCTTTCCACGACTAGCATACGAAATTTTTTTTGGTATGCGGTCCCACTCATATGCGGACCCACCCATTTTTTGTGCATGAGTTTGCACATGGTTTTGGGGTACGATGGTTTTCGACCCCTGGTATTTTGTAGATCTGGTCAAGGGAACTGCGGTTATGTTCTAATCCAGGGTTAATGGATTGGGGTTTATGTATGCTTCGGCATGTATATATATGTGTTGTAACACTAAAAGGAATATAATGAAAAAATCAAGCTGGTAGTCCCAATTTGGGATCCAGGGGAAAATATCTGTGTTTATCTGTTTTATGTTTTATGCTCTCGCTATTGTTTATTTTCTGTTATAAGATTCGTGTGTAGATAATTTCTGTTCAGGGTTAAAACCTACACATATCAAACTGTTATTTTTCCCCTATCAATTCTAACTTCTATAAGAAAAAAAATTTAGATAAAAATGGTCCTTACAATGGTTTAGAGAATGATATTTCTAGCCTAAGGAATGAAGGTAATATCCTTTTAATGGGTGACTTTAATGCTCAAACTTCAAGCAACCAAGATAATATTCTAAGAAATTATTCCAACCCTAATCCTCTTTGGTTAGACAAAGACCCTACTCTAGCTAACCGGTACAAAAGAACCTCTGAAGATCTAGGGGAAAATTTGTTTGGGTTTGAGCTAGTCAAGCTCTGCAGTGCTCCAGATCCCATAATTTGCAATGGTCTAAAGAAGTGGCCCAATTCTAGCCAGATGACTTATATCCATGGGCTTGCTAGCAGTGTGGTAGACTTTGTTATTTCCGATATCCCTTTATACAACGAAATAATAATTAAACGACCATGAGCGGATCATAGACTTTTAATTATAACTCTCAATTTTGTCATGCATAGAGATCCCATAGAAGATAATCCTTATAGCCAAAACAAATTAATCTTTGATAGGAATAAAAATGATCTTTTTCTAAATGAATTAAAATTTAATTTTCTTCCTTTATCTACTATAGACAACATATAAGACCTCTATCATAATTTTACTACAACCCTCTCATATTCTATTAACAAGTTCTCAATTGAGGTTTCAAGTAATAAAATAAATAGAAAAACCAACCCTTGGTATGATAAAGATTGTAAAAGTGTGAGGAGAGAAATTAAGGAAGTTGTTGACGAGTCTCTTAAAATTGGCAAGATAAAAATATACAAAGCCATAACTAAAATGAAAAAAATGCAGTATATTCATAAAAGACAAGAAAATCTCTTACACCTCTCTAAGGTAGCTCCTAAGAAATTCTGAAGGTATATTCTAACTAGAAAAACTAAAGGTAGTAATAGAATTATTTTACGCGTCTGGAATTCCTATATTAAAAATCTTTATGAATCTCCAAATGTCATAGATAAATTTGAAACCTTGCTCACAACGGAAGAATTTTTCTCATTAGAAGAAACATATTTTGGGGTTAAGCGCCTGGAAAATGGAAAAGCTAAGGATATTGAAGGTTACCAAGCATAAATCTTAAAAATTGGAGGTCCTTTCCTCATCCCTCACATCCACAAGCTTTTAAATCAAGCAGTCAAGCAAGGGTTCCCTAAACCTTGGACTCTGTTGTATCTTAAGAAACAATCCCTTGGATGTGGTAAGGAATCAATACTTAAGACATTTTATAAATGTATGTCACAATTATGATATCAAATGGCCTCTGTTTAACACCTTTGGAATTTAATTACTTAATACACTCAATAATATGATATAATGAAAGCCTTCACAATGCCATAAACTGTTGATACTTGCATGAAATGAAAAGAATAACTGTAAGAGAAACTCAAAATGATCTATTGAGAAACATAATATATCACTTTTAAGTTTCAGAGGAAATCATGGAGAGAGAGAAACTCGAAATAATATGTTGTAAACACGGAATCTATTACTTTAAAGTTTCATTAGGAGTTTGTGAAAAGAGAAGAGATGAAGTGAAGGAGCGCAAATTAAGGTGATTTAACTCTTACTCACATATGTAATTAAGAGACTGGCTGCTACATTACTTCACTTCATTCAAAGAGGAATAAACACAGAGCGAAACTAGAAATACATAACAACATCAACACGTGCAGGAAACTTGTTCTTCTTTCATTAATTTCTCAGAAAAATCAGTACCAAATTAACAGTCATCCAGAGGTCCAAAACTCGAAACCTATTTTCTTTATTTCTATCTACTTAAATACCTCAAAGTAGTTCATAACTGCTAAACTTCTTGAAACTATTCGACTACCTAAACTGTTAATATTACTTATGCAATCATACAAAGAAAACAAATAAAAACTGGAAATATTGTTCGTTTTGCTGAATCTGATGTTGTTGATGCATCCTCACGAAGTGTCGAGGTTTCCTTTCTGGTTATGATGCAGCAGCTGCATATTTTTATAACAATGACTCGGTGCCCGACTTGACCCAGCTATTGTGCTTCCCACAGTGCCACTATACATTCTTCTGCCCGACTCTTCCTATGCCTCTTTATACATTGCTCGCCCCTTCGCATTACCTTATGGCATATATGACTGAAAATTTATACAAGCCTCGTAGACCTGTGGTTTACGAGCCTGCACACGACCTGACCAATCAAAAGCAATCACACTTCACAACTTATTCGATATCGCACGTTGGAAACTATAACAAATAGCTTAAATGGTAAACAATAATAATGTCGATGTGAGGAACCTCTCTGTTTGCGATTTAACCTCCACTGTTGATCTATGCCCCAATCCAATGGTCCCTCTGTACTGTCTCACACCGCCATCTCTCGTTTGTCACATTGCAACCAAAATACTTTACCTTGTGAAGTCTTAATGCTAAACTCTAAACCTGTGGATGTGTGATATGCGTTGAGTCGATGTGCCAACACGTGGCTCCTTCCTTTATCACATCACAAGTTTCGTTTCTTAACGCATCACAAGTTATTTTGTTTAAATTGCAAAGTCCTTAATGCATAAACTAAATAATCGACGATGTGAAATCACGCTATGCCAACACGTGTCCACTTCACAACTTTTCAAACTTAACTTTGCAATGCAACCTGGTACTACCATCTCTCACTTTAATTCTGTGATTTAATCCTCGCCGTCAGATCGCCTCCTTTGGGAATATTTTAAAGGTTTTCTGCCTTAATCAATTTCTCTGTTTCTTCGGCTGTCGTCGCTCTACAGCTCCAACTTCTCCATGCTACTCCCTGCAATAGTTCATTCAATGAATTCGTGCAACTCCATCTTTCTCCACGGTGTTAAAACCCTCCTGATATTTATTCTAGTTATCCAATCCTTCCACCTACCTTCACATCTCATCACGAAATGTTAATGTACCAACATATAAATCAAAATTCTTCTTCCACATACAAACTTTTAAATTTTCTAACATATATTCTTTTTTGGGGTTTTAAAAAATATTTCAAAGGTAAATGCAAATAAGCCACAAAAAACTCAAAGCCTCATTATTCCTATTTTTAAAAGCATGGATACAAATAACCCCTTTGATTATCAGACAATTATGATTAGCTGTTGTGAAACCAGCTCAAAAAAGAGAAGAAAAGAGATATCAATGCCTTATAAATAAGCCACTTCGAGGGGGCAACCTCTAATACATTACATGAATGAAAAATTCTTGGATGATTCAAATTACAAAACCCTTTCTATATATAGGAGTCCATGGGGCTACAATGTAATCCTAGTGGGGCCACAATGTAATCCTATCCGACCTAACAATAATAATTTAAGGGCACAATAATAACAATAAGGGGGAAGCTTATTTGGCTTGAAAGAGGCATGATGGCTCCCAGGGTTTCTGTGTATAGTTTCTTGGCTGCCTCCTCTCCACAGTCGCTCTTATCCAGCTCTGCCGGTTTCGGAACCTTGGCTCCATTGTTCCAGCAGCAGCTTCCTTTTGACACACGAGATCTGTTTCTCGACGGTTTTCAAGCCCCCTTGTTTTCTCTCTTTCAGTTACTGACCTCAACGCAATATGCAACGCTCTACAGAATGAGACAGTCATGGCCACCAAAGCTCTATGGCCGTCTAGCTGCGCGGCGACTCGACGGTGTTGCCTAGCCATCACTTTATTTGGCCACCGGCTTGTTGATCTCTGCACCATTTCTCGTAGTTTCCTTCCCTCTGCTACCTCCGCCCTGTGCGTACGCATGCAGAAACTATATAGCCGGGATCTGGAGATAGCCCTGCAACCCTGCGATTTCATTGAATCCGCTCCGATCTTTATCTTTGGCAGCCATGATTCTTCTCATCTCAAGCCAACGATTTTTCAGATTCAAATAATTATTATGATGGGAAAAAACCTGCTCCTTTGGGTCCAACTCTCTTTTTTAGTGCGTCATCTATCAAATATCCTCGAACAGAGGCTGGGGATCCCTTCCTCCCTTTTGCGGCTCCTCTCTGCAGGTAAGCAGCTTGATAATAATCTGCCTCTTTCCTTTTACAATATAGAAAGAAATGCCACAGTGTTCTTATCACTTAGGCTAAGGGGAGGTGTCGTCGGGCAATCCTCTACCTCCAAAGGTTTTTCCTACAAAGAAGCTATCAAGGCACATACCTCTATTCCTTCTGTCTCCACCCCAGAGGTGCCCAAGCCTTTCTTGGTGGACAAAATGGAGGAAGTGCCTTCAGTAGAAATAGCCCACCCAGACTTGGCTAATCAACTCCAACCCTATGAAGACACTACCCTTATCTATAGATTCAATGGTCTCTGACCGTGTTCAGAAGACCTTTACAGTTGGGTTCACTCCACTTGGACCACTCAATGCAGGATCATCTTCTGCTCCAAGGGATTCTTCATAGTTCTTCTACTTGATAGCAAGGATTACAAAAAAGCCCTCACAAGTGGTCCTTGGTTCTGGGGCAAGGCTGGTCTCTTCCTAACCCCCTAGTTCCCAGACTCTGATCCCTCCATGGCAGTCATCACCAAACTCTCGATCTGGGTTCGGCTTCCTAACCTGCCTGCTCACCTTTGGCATCACGCGGACTTGCAAGCCATTGGTAATTCTCTGGGTCGCTTTCTCGCCACAGATCCCTCAAGAGGCCTGAAGGGTCTCTACACCTATGGCGGAATTTGTGTCGAGATTGATATCAGCAAAGCATTACCTGACCAAATCACTCTTAAAGTCGTGGATTTCTCTTGGTCTCAAACTTTGGACTATGAAAACACTACCTTCCAATGCTAGCACTGCCATCAAATTGGACATCTTCAGAACTCTTGTGCTCATTTTCTAGCCCATCAGAAATCAGGTATTCGCAAACCAAAAGATAAAAGTTGGAAGCCCTTTGACCCTCCCCCCTTGGAGGACTTTGATTCCACCAGCTCTGAAGATGAAGAAAGTGATTCAGACGATGAGATTTCTACTCAACAACAACCTCATCCCTCTGCTGCCCCCGAAAAGCCCCCTGTCTCCTCAGTGGTTTAGAAGCGCTCTCATGTGTCCAACTCTTCCGACTCTGACAAAGATGCTCCTCCTAGGAGCAGCAATAATCTGCAAGTGGTCTCTATCGCCCCGGCCCCTGGAGGCTGGGTTAAAGTTACTAACAAGAAAGGGAAAAAGGTTCGCCTTGAGCACTCTAACCACTCGGGTTAGGGCCCTGTGTATCTTCTTTCTGGCAGCTCCTACTCCTCTTTGTTAGTTTTGCGACTCTGCAGCCTGTTCTGTTTCTGCCGTGAGCTCGCGGACCTTTTTTTTGCGGCCTCTGCCTCCGGCTGGTTTGTTGCTTTCAGTCATCAGCTTCTCTTCTAACACTGTTTGGCTCGGAAAAGTTTCAATAGTTTGTTTAAGTTGGCTCCTCTTGTTATGTCTCGGGAACACAGTTTTATATTTGTTCTGTTACCAACTTAACATTCTGTAACTCTATGTACTTTATTTTCCTTTCAATACAACTGCTAAATTACAAAAAAACAAAAAAAACAATAATATGGGGGTTACAAGGGTACAACAATAACAATAAGGGGGCTACACTAACAACAATAAGGGACTACACTAGTAATATAGGGACGTAACATGCCTCTCTACTTCAAAAAAGTGTTGTCCTCAATGCTTATGTAGCTCTGGATGTTTCTGTATAAAATTATCATCCTCCCCTGTAGAATCTTCAGTGGGTAAATATTTCCATATGATGAGATACTCTGAAATTGATCGATTTCTTAGCTATCGAGTTCTTGTTTCCATGACTGGTTCAAGCTCCAATATGATTTTCCCTTCCTCATCAAGTTTTGGTAATAATGTTTGAACTGGAATATTGTCACTTATAACCTTCTTTAAGCATGAAACATGGAAAATTGGATGCACTCGTGAAGAAGCAGAAGCTCCAATTTGTATGCCATAGTACCAATCTTTTGCAACACCTTGTAAGGACCATAGTACTTTGGCAATAATTTATTATCCTTCTTAGCTTGCTTGAGGGAAATTTGTTTGTATGGTTGTAGCCTTAAAAATACCCAGTCTCCTACATCAAAACTTCTCTCGCTGCGATGTTGATCTGCCTGTTGTTTAATTCGATTTTGTGCCAAATTCAAGTTGTCCTTTAAGAGTTGGAGAACTTCTTGTTGATGCTCGATGTGATCTTCCACTGCTTGAAACTTCGAATTTTCTCTTAAATATGATGTGATGGATGGTGGATGATATCCATAATGTGCCATAAATGAGGTCATTTTTGCTGCAGTATGGAAGGAAGTGTTATACCACCATTCAGCTAGAGGTAACCACTTGACCCATTGTGTTTGTTTATCAAATAGAAAACAATGAAGATATCCTTCCAAACATTTATTTACTATCTCAGTTTGACCATCAGATTGAGGATGATAAGATGAGCTATGAGCTAATTGAGTACCCAAACAAGAAAATAACTCCGTCCAAAAATTTCCAGTAAAAATGGGATCTCTGTTGCTCACAATAACCCTTGTGTTTCCATGTAGCTTTTTAATTGTGTCCATAAATGTAGTAGCAACTGTACTTTCTTTAAATGGATGAGATAATGCACAAAAGTGTGCATACTTGGTAAGTCTATCAACTACCACCATGATGACACTCTTTCCTTCGGACTTAGGTAAACCTGTGATAAAATCCATTGAAATCTCCTCCCAACGTTGACTTGGAATGGATGAAGGTTGTAGAAGACCCGGGATCTTAATTTTCTCAACTTTATTCTGTTGGCAAACCAAACATTCCGCCACAAACTTTTGAATATCAGATTTAAGGCCATCCCAAAAAAATTCTTTCTTCACCCTTTGGTAAGTTTTTAAAAATGTTGAGTATCCTCCTAAAGAAGAAGTGTGCAATTCTAAAAGAATATTTTGTTTTAGTTGGGAATTCTTACAAATATATAAGCGATCTTTGTACCATAAGGAATAATTTTTCCAACTAAATGTATCAGATGTACTAGGATCTTACTGCAACTTTTGAATGAGTGTCCACACTTCTTCGTCCTTATTCCATTCATATTTTGCTTCGGTTATCCAATCTGGTTGGATAATAGAAATGGCACAAAGCAATGCTTCCACCTCTTCATTCTTTTGTGAGAGTGCATCTGCGACAACATTTAGCTTCCCTTTTTTGTATATTATTTCAAAGTCATAACCCAAATTATTTGTGCCCCATTTTTGCTACTCTTCTGAAGATAGTCTTTGTTCCAAAAAGTGTTTAAGACTATCATGATCAGTTTTTACCTTAAAGTGTCTTCTCATTAGGTAAGTTCTCCATTTCTTTAGTGCATGCAATATTGCTAACATTTCCTTCTCATAAATAGGTTTCTGTAAATACTTTCCTTTTATTGGACGACCTTCAAAAGCAATGGGTCTTCCTTCTTGCATTAAAATAGCACCAATTCCATTTCGTGAGGCATCACATTCCACAATAAAGGTTTTTGTGAAGTCTGGCATAGCTAAGACTAGTGCTAGGCACATTGCCTCTTTAAGATGTTCAAAGGCCTTAGTTGCTCAGGAGTCCATGAAAATGCATCTTTCTTCAATAATGTAGTTAGAGGTGCTGCTATTCTCCCATAATTCTTAACAAGCTTTCGATAATATCCTATTAACCCGAGAAATCCTCGCAACTGCTTTATGGTTGTGGGGACTTTCCATTCCTTAATGGCTTTAATTTTGTTAAGGTCTACCTTAACACCCTCGTGAGATACAATATGACCTAGATATTCCACCTCTTGTACTCCAAAGAAACATTTGGATGTTTTTGCATATAATTGTTTCTCCCGCAATAGTTTGAGCACCCTGTCAACATGTTCAACATGATCCTTCCAAGACCTGTTGTAGATTAGTATATCATCAAAAAATACTAGCACAAATTTTCTAAGGAAGGGTTAGAAAATGGAATTCATCAACCCTTGAAATGTAGAAGGTGCATTGGTAAGGCCAAAAGGCATGACCAAAAATTCATAATGACCCTCATGAGTTCGAAATGTTGTTTCGGAATATCTTCAGTCTTCATTCTAATTTGATGATATCCTGAACGAAGATCCAACTTGGTAAAATAAATTGCTCCATGTAATTCATCCAATAATTCATCAATCACAGAATGGGAAATTTATCTTTAATGGTGAGCTTATTGAGCTCCCTATAATCCGGACACATTCACCACGATCCATCCTTTTTGTGTACCAATACTACGGGAGCAGAGAAAGAACTTTGACTAGGTTGAATTATACCCGCCTCTAACATTTCTGCAATCATACGTTCAATTTCGCTCTTTTGGAAGTAAGGATATCTATAAGGCCTGATGTTTGGAGGAACACTTCCTGGAATCAAATGAATAGCATGAACATGATCACGAATAGGTGGGAGTCCTTTGGGAGTTTCAAACACCTTGGAATGATTGTCCAAGACTTGTTGGAGATCTGCAGAAATAGATGATTTTGATGTTGGAACTTCTAGTGAGCATAATTGTGCAATTACACCTCGTTGTTATTTCTTTAGAAGCTTTGTCATGACATTAGAGCTTATTATCTTTCCCGGTTTCCCTGCAATACCCTGTAATTTGACTTCCTTTCCTTCTGAAAAAATTTTCAAGAAAAGTTCTTGAAAATTAAAAGCTACCATCCCCAAAGATTGTAACCATTGTACTCCTAGTACAACATGAGCACCTCCCATAGGAATGGAAAGCATTGGACTAGTCAATACATATTCCCCCATGGTTAGCTTGATATTATGGCATTTTCCAGAGCAATTTATAGTTCCTCCATTTGCAACCATCACTTGACATTCTGGTGCCGGGTATAGGAAACAATTCAATTCCTTGGCTACCTTACAATGAATAAAATTATGGGTACTACCTGAATCAATCAACACTATTACCTTTTTCTTCTTGATATGTCCTTCTATCTTGAGAGTTTGAGGAGTGGTAATTCCTGCCAATGCATTACACGATATGGTCGGACTCATTTCTTCCTCTTCTTGGGTTGGTTCTTGGTGTATATCCTCTTCTTGTTCATTTTCTTCTTTCTCTTCACAATCTATGTAAAATCATTTCTTCTCAGCACACTTATGGCCTTTAGTGTATTTGCTATCACAACTATAGCAAAGCCCTTTTGCTCTTTTTTCTTCCAATTTTTGTGGTGTCAACCTTGTAGGTTGTAGAAATCTAGGACTAGCAACACTTTCCTCTTTATAGAAGTGAGTGGTAAGCTTCCTTGTCTCCATAATTTTACATTCAATTTTTCTTGGCAACCTGAATGCCTTCTCCAATGAATCAGGTTCCAAAACGTGAACTTCATGTTGGATGTTATCCTTTAAAGTACCTATGAAGAGATCAATCATGTGTTCCTCTGGAATATCAGTTACCCTTATATTCAATTTTTGGAAGCCCTCAATGTGCTCCCCTATCAAACCCTTTTGTTTGAGATTTATCAATTGGCTAAAGAAGGTGTTGCTCTTTGTATCCTCATAATGTGCTATCATTTCCTCTGTAAAAATTGACCAAGTAACAATTTTTTTACAGGAGCAAAGCCATCGATACCATACAAATGTGTTTTGTTCTAAATGTAAAGTTGCAATGTGTACCTTTTGTGTGTTTTTCACATTATGGAGATCAAAATATTACTCCATCTGTAGTATCCATGTTACAGGATCATTTCCATCAAACTTCCTCATATCCATTTTTGGAATACGGTGGTTCTTCCTGCCAACATTAGATTTTATGAAATCACGATTAACATTTATTCTGTTCTCATCATGAGTTTCCTCTACTATATTTTCACCATTAGGAAACATTTCTTGTATCAACTTTGTCAAACCTTCCATGTCTGATTTTAGATCATTCTTCATGTTTTCCATTTTCTTATCGATCTTAGCTTCCATGTCATCCATCTTAGATTCCATGCTAGCTTCCATGCCATCTATCTTAGATTCCATGCCATTTATCTTAGATTCCATGCCATTCTTCAAACCATCCATCTTAGATTCCACGTCTTTCTTCAAACCATCCATCTTAGTTTCCACGCCTTTCTTCAAAACTTCCATGTCACTTTTTTTTGCTCTTTGCGAGAGAGAAATTTGTTGCACTTGCTCTTGTAATTTTGATATGTCATGTTGTCATTCTTCGTCTTCATGAGTCATAGTAGAGCTTTCTAAAGGCTTAATGGGTGTTGAATTCTTTTTAGGGTCCATTTTAGAATCCAATACTGATATCTATTCTACAATATTCCCTTGGAATCAATTCAACTTGATTCTTAAAACAAGAGTTATGCAATTCGAAAAAATAAAAATAAAAAAATAAATAAAATAAAATAAAATAAAAAAATAAAAAATCAAATCAAATCAAATCAAATAAATAAATATATATATATATATATAAATTTATAAATAGATATATATATATATATATATACACACACCTTTTACTTGCTTTTAAGGAGCTCGATATTGAAATTGAATTATATCTATAATTGCATATCCTCAATATCTAAAATGCAGCCCTATAGTAGCCCTCTGAAGCTTCTTTCAAATGCCACAGGTTTGATCTTATTTGGATTCTTCAAGGCAAAGTTATGTCCAATCTCCCACAATGACCCAATTTTGGACTGGTTCAGTAGAGCGAACTTGTATGGCTTGCCACGTGTCATTGTTTCCTCCTTCGTCTCTGAAATTGTAGACCAGAAATTACAGTCCGTGTACTTATGGAGACTTTTTACATCATTCCCATCCGATGCTCAGAGAGAGAGCTATGAAGATTTTCCCACGATCACCTCTTTGAGATGAAATTCAGAAGCCTCAAAAAGCCCTAACTTCCACAGATCATATCTCCAAAAAATTTGCGAACCAATATCTGAAATTTTGCGACGATCTTCCTCAGGATTGCGGCTTTGCACTCCAAAAATTTCAACTTCTGAACCTTCATAGAAAAAACGTTATTACGAAAATACCACGATGACTTGTTTAGGTTAAATTTAGGAGCTTGCAAAATGACCTAACTTGCACAGATCATATCTCTGAAAATATTGCGAACCAGGCTCTGAAATTTTGCGATGATGTTCCTTCGGATTTTGGATTCGTACTCTAAAAATTTCATATTCTGAACCTTCGTAGAAAAAAATTTATAGCAAAAATTCCTCGATGACCTGTTTGGAGCAGTGAAACCCTAGAATCTCAATGCTTTGATACCAAATGTTGTGAAACCAGCTCCAAAAAGAGAATAAAAGAGATATCAATGCCTTATAAATAAGCCACTTCAAGGGGGAAACCTCCAATACATTACATGAATGAACAATTCTTGGATGATTCAAATTACAAAACCTCCTTTCTATATATAGGAGTCCATGGGGCCACACTGTAATCCGAGTGGGGCCACAATGTAATCCTAGCCGACCTAACAATAATAATTTAAGCGCACAATAATAACAATATGGGGGTTATAAGGGTACAATAATAACAATAAGGGGGTTACAATAACAACAATAAGGGACTATACTAGTAATATAGGGACCTAACATTAGCCCTCTCTTAACCAAGTTATATGGTATTATTTTGGAAACAAAGATGAGCATATGGCTTGAAAGTGAAGGTAAGCGAGCTAAAGGCCAAGTGGGTTTCAGAAGGCAACACTCAACAAATGGCCACCTCATTACGCTTAGGATCATTGTGGAGGAACGTCGCAATGATAAATCCAATCCCTTTTGTTGCTTTGTGGACTTTAGAAAGGCTTTCGATACAGTGCATAGAAATAACCTGTGGAATAGATCAGAAGAGATAAAGGTTCCTTTCGAGTTGAGAGTTGTCGCTATAAGGTTATATGAGAAGGTAATTGCCAATTTTAAGAGCAATGAGGGGTGGTTGAAAGATGTTAAGTGTAATATCAGAGTTAAACAAGGTTTCCCCCTCTCCCCTACCTTATTTGGCATTTACAACGACAAGCTAGAAGGTTGTTTAGAGGAAGTGGGTTGTGCTAGCATGATCTTAGCTAGAATAGTCATCATCCTTCTTCTCTATGCTGATGATATTGTTCTTCTGGCAAGGTGCCCATTTGATCTTGATAAGCAACTAAGACTTCTTAAGGATTTATGCTCTACCATGGGTATGATTGTTAACACTGACAAAAAAAAGTTATGATTATCAAATCCAAGAAGGACACTTACGCTAATTTTGTATATGACAATAGCAACTTGGAGGAAGTGTCTTCTTACAAGTACCTAGGAATTTATATTCATCACAAGATCAACTAGAACTATAGCTTTGAGAAAAGGATTAATAGAGGATGGAAAGCTTATTTTGGTCTTGAAAATAATTGTAAAGCAACAAACCTTTTGATGTGGGATAAAAAGAAGCTCCTCTTTGAATTTTAGTCACTCCTGTTATTTTATATGGATATGAGGTTTGGGGTTGCAACATCTCTAGAGAATCCTGGGGAAATATTGAGCAAATCCAGAAGTGTTTTATAACGTATAACCTCAAAATTAAAAGCAACACACCCTATCTTATTCTCCGTATAGAAGTTGGTCTTTCCTGTATCGAGAACCAAGCTATGACTAGGCTCCTATTGTATAAGCACAAAATCAATAACATGGGAGACCATAGACTTCCTAAGCTAGCTTTAAATTCCAGCCAAAATCACCTAAGGCTCAAACGAGGTTGTTATAAAGATACCATGGCCTAATTAAACCATTGGGAGATCGACGAAAATGTTGCATTGCAAAATATTAATAAGATTAAAAATATTGTTACTTCTAATTTTAAAGAGAAAATGTGGTGTGAGAAAGAATTAGAGGCTAAAATAAAGTTAAGATATTATAAGGAGGTCATCAACCCTACTCTAGAAGATCAAAAGTATCTCTCCACTAGTACATTTGGCGGAAATTCCGACACTTGGTTCCGACGCTTTTGACCAAATGTCGGAAATTTCCCCAAATTTTTTCCATCCTGCCCGAAACGGTCACTATACCGACGTTTATAGAAAAGTGTAGCAATACCGACACTTAGACAAAGTGTCGCAATTGCGACGTTTGGAGGAAGACGTCGCAATTGCGACACTATGGCCCAAAGCGTCGCTATTGCGACGGCTGCCTCCAAACGTCACAAGTGCAACACAATGTCTAAGTGTCGCAATTGCGACGTTTGGAGGCACCTATCACAATAGCGACGATTTATCCACCTTCGGTATAATGACACTTATATGCGCGCTACATAAAAATACGAAACTTATATGCGCGCTACATAAAAATACGAAACTTATATGCGCGCTACATAAAAATGATTTTATTGTTTCGTATCCATCGCAATAGCTACATTAACGTCTGATATCACACGCACATTCGCCCTCTGCTCTTGCAGAACAACATTCACCCTCAGCTCTTGCAGGACAACATTTGCCCTCAGCATTCGCCCTCAGCGTTCGCCCTTAGCTCTTGCAGAACATCATTCGCCCTCAGCTTTTGAAAAATGGTAAGTTCTTACTGCAGGCCCTTCCTCCTATAGTAGGGTTGACTCTATTTGGGTTTTTTTGGTCAATTCCATTGGATTGTGTTAGGCTGTAGGGTTCTCTCTAGATGTCAAGAATCAAGATTCAATACCCTCTATTATCTTCATCACCCAATACAAGATTTAAATTTTTCCCAAAGAAACGCTTATTAATTTGGCAGCCATTATTTCTCCCTGCTTTAAAAACCCTGCATTTAAATGAAAACAAGCATTGCATTTCAACTAAAAAAATCTATTAGTGTTCAAATGTAAATGTGTGCTACATTAACGTCTGATATCACGCGCGCATTCGCCCTCCTCTCTTGCATAACAGCATTCGCCCTGAGCTCTTGTAGAACAACATTCACCCTCAGCTCTTGCAGAACAGTATTCGCCCTGCATTCACCCTCAGCTCTTGCAGAATAGCATTCGCCCTCAGCTCTTGCAAAATGGTAAGTTCTTACTGCAGGCCCTTCCTCCTATAGTAGGGTTGACTCTATTTGGGTTTTTTTGGTCAATTCCATTGGACTGTGTTAGGCTGTAGGGTTCTCTGTAGATGTCAAGAGTCAAGATTCAATACCCTCTATTATCTTCATCACCCAATACAAGATTTAAATTTTTCCCAAAGAAACGCTTATTAATTTGGCAGCCATTATTTCTCCCTGCTTTAAAAACCCTACATTTAAATGAAAACAAGCATTGCATTTCAACTACAAAAATCTATTAGTGTTCAAATGTATATGTGTGCATCACTTGTGTAGGGTATTCCTTTTCCACTTTCACATTATCCAAGAATGTGTGCAGTATAGTTCATATTTTTTGTGATTTAGATTATCTTGAAAAAAGAAAGGTAAATTATTTCCCATGGAAAAAGAAGGTTTTCCCTTTTTATAGGTTGTTTGGACTTACATGGAAAAATTTATGGTATGCCTTTCATATTATGTAGTTTAAATTTGAATTAACAAATTATTCTACATGAAAATGTAATTACCTATGTGATGTCCTTCATCACTAATTAAAATTATAGGGTTTAAATTTCCTAGACTCTAACTCATTTGATGCTAAATTCTAGGTTCTCATTGGTGGATCACTCTTCCATTGATTTCATTTCCCTCTGGATCTTGTCATACTTTAAAAGTCATCAATGATACATATATTATTTCAGGTATCCCAAAAGGCTTTATAGTAGAACATATTGTGAAGTTTTTTGACACTTGAGGATTCTTTTTAGAACTGCAACGTGGTCTATGCTATCGAGTTATATATCAAGCAACTTGTCCTTAATAACCACACTATGAGGTAGGTTCAACCAGCTTCAACTTGTTGGGACATAGCATATGAAGTTGTGTGATGAGTCCATATCACAGGTCTATTATGGTGAAAAAAGTGAAGACACGTAATGATAGTTATTATGTTAACATTACTAGAAACATTTTCAAAATTATCCATGCTATCAAGATGTCAAAATTCCAGGAATTAGGTGTCAATACTCGTAGCTAATAGATAATAATAATAATATAAAAAAATCACAACTTTATTCTTGAAATATGATTGTTACACATTGGTAGCCTAGTTCATGAGTTACTATCACCCAAAGACTGCAAAACAAACTTAAAAAATGATCAATGTGGAAAATCCGGAAAGCTCTTTAAAAAATGATCACCACATGAGTTTGAAAACCAAAACTTAAAATATAAATTAAACCACCATGAGAATCCAACTAAGGGTTTCTCGACAAAATCATGCCATAACCTGGCATTTTGAAACCCAAATTTGAATCCATCATAAGTAATACAATGCAAACTCACATGGATTTTCAATGCATGTTTGCATGCTACACTTATTCTCTGTCTAGATATCATTTTTTAAATGGAACCATTAGTCAAGCCCACGGTCATTTTGATGTGAAACATTTCAGCTCTATTTGAGCTCTTTTTTGCTCCACCACCTCCATAAACATATGCAAACATATATCATGATCTTGGAATTCCATTACATATGTATGTGCCAATGTTCTATAATCATGCCCCATCATCAATTTAAGAAATTTCCATTGAATATCAAATAATGGAGGGGGGGACTTTTTGCTGCAACATTTGGCTCAAAATCAGGGACCATCTCCATATGAGCTGAATGAGAACTATAGATATTTGAAGAAGTAGATTAGTGCCTTTTCCTCTAGCCATGGAGTCATATACAGTCATCCATCACAAAAATTTGTCTTTGTTCATTCTCACCTTGAAAGTTGCAAAAATTCATGCCCTAATTGAAACGGCACTAAAATTGAAAGATATAATAAAAATGCAAGCTAGAAGTGCCCTATTAATACAAAGGGAAAACCTTCCTACCTACCCTAACTGAGATAAATTTTGATTGAATAGGAAACATGATATTGCCAATGGAGTTGATCCAACAAATTGTTAAATGTATGGGACTAAATCATGCATTTGATTTCCAGGGAAACATGCACATGAAGAGAAAAAGTGCAGAATTAATGGAAAATCCATACATGCCACTTATAAAAACTACACCGAAAGGTCAAAAAATACTTAAGGCATTAACTTAATTTGAATCCAAAAATGACAAAATAGGATTAGTGAAAACACGAGAGTGGTGTGGGTGAACAACATAAATAAAAAGTGAAGATACCTTTCCCCAAGATGCCTTTGTCACCATTGTATGAAAACATGTTTTCCTTTCCCTTTATACATGCAAGTGAATGCATTATAGGTATGGTGTTTTCCTAGAATAGGAGAAGCCTACTTAAATATATCATTCGTGGAGTGAATTTTTCCTTGACCCAGAACCTCATTGAAACTTATCACTGAATTTGATGTTGGGATGGGATTGTAAAGATAACAACCTCTTCATTCCTCTTGAAGATTGGCACCAATTATCAACAATGAATCAAATTGTAATTTGATCTTCCCCCTTTTACATTACCCTGTATTAGTGTCATAAAAAACAAATATATCAAGATGAAAATCAACACCCTCCTTTTCCAAAGTTGGGTAAAGGTCAATGAGAACCTTAGTCACAAGTTACAACTTCCAGGAGATTTCCAAAACAATTTTCAGTCAATTGTTGCATCATGAACAACATGATTTTCTCATAATTCAACATGAGACATGTTATCCTTTCACTTCCAACAAAGTTCCATTTCTACCCGAAGCTCCTATGAAACAGGAACCAAATAAAGGACATGTCCTCAATGGACATCATTTGGCTTTGAAAATGGCCATTGCACCGTGTTGTTTCTTATATTACATCACGATAGTTTCTTAGGTCATTTCTTGTTTCTTGAGATGAAAAACAACCAAAGAAATTGTGAAGATCCTTTCAAGAAACAAATGACCATTTCTCAATCATATCTCAACTATTTTTTATTTTATTCAGTGGTTGCTTACTTTGAGAGAAATTTGACACTTTTATAAGGAATATAACATAAAAACACAAAATGGGAAGGAATCGATAAGGTAGATGACCTTTAGTTGTTGTCAATTAAGAATTGATAATACATGATGCATGTTCTGTACTACAAACTAGATTCCTTCCTGGAGTTAGGACACAGAGTATTGAATCAAAGTTGTAGTTTCTAACTTCTTGTATTGGTTCATCAATCTTGAAATTCAAACATTGCTTCATGTTTGAATAATTTGCACATATCGTACAATAGGAAATTAGGAATTATGATTATTATTACTTTATGGATCTGTTAAGTTACTTTTAAGTTTGCATGGTTTAGTGTGAAATTATTCTAGTGTGCCCCTAGGCCCAGGTGAAGGAATGCCAAGGACTGAGAACCCTAGTTTTTAAATGGTATTGTTTCTTATACCTAAAAACCCCTCAACGTCACTTCTCATTAGTTCTTAACAATAGTGTTGTAAACAATTTGAGAATTGATATAGCAAAATCTCGCACTTCTCAAGATAAATTCCTAAAGCTAAAGTGTGATACCATGTGTAATTCAATAGCCCCATTGTCACCTCACCAACCTCTTTTCACTTCGGGCTAGCTCTCCTCCAACTCAAGGGGGGTTCTCCCTAGTAGATGTTAGGGATATAATGGCCCAACCAAACCAAGTCAAGACCCCCCTAACTCTCTATGTTTACTACTATCAATCAAAATATTGAACAATAGGGTCAGACATGCATCCTGAAGATAAAATTGCCAGGGTATTTTTGGGTAATTTCAAAGGGAAAGTCCCCAAACACATATAATCAAGGAATCATAACATGATTTCAAACATTAAATATCAACAAAATCATTTAAAGGATATTGAAAGGAAAAAGGTGATGGAAGATAGAAAGTGCCTTACTTAAATGCTCTACGGATTTTTCAATAGTTGCTCCAAAAGCTTCACTTCAAGGCCCTTCAAGATCGTCTCCAACAATGCTATACCATCAGCTTCAACAATGTTGCTCCAAAAATGTCCTCAAGGTCTTCACAACAAGTTTACTAGAAGTTGCTCAAACAATATATTCAATAAGGTCTTCATTGTCAACTTGTCTCTTGTTTGGGTGCCTTAATGTGCAATGACATGTTTCCAGGACTGAATTCAATGCAAGCCATATTTGAAACTCTAACTCTGTCTTCCGATGTCTTATTAGAAATTATTTCATTTTTCATTTTGTGTTTTCAAGTTAGATATTGTTTTCAAGTTTTTACATTTATAATTTTATTGCAATGTGGCAGACTGATCAAAGCAGTGCAGGAACAACCCCGAGACGGGATGATCGCAGAAAGAGGCCAGCGGAAGAACATGTAAAGTGCCAGCATTGCTCTATCTTCGGGTATTTTAGTTATTTACATAATTGAAATAATATTAATTTTGTTCAAATATGTAGACACCTAGCCATGGTACGCCTGATGATTCCCTCTTTGAGGAAGAGCTTTCTTCATCCCTATCTCCAGTGTTCTTGTTGCGAAAAAGGCACGAGATGCAAGGTCGGAATTTAATACTTTGATAGACGCGCC
The DNA here is from genome assembly GCA_034641835.2 of Pinus albicaulis. Lineage (NCBI taxonomy): Eukaryota > Viridiplantae > Streptophyta > Pinopsida > Pinales > Pinaceae > Pinus > Pinus albicaulis. Next base: position 767,005 of record MU968389.1, read on the forward strand.
TCAAACACCTGAAACAGAAGAGAGGATAAAACAACTTATGAGCCAGCTAGAAACATATTAGGTAATAATAAAAAGTCAAAAGGATATTTTTTTTGTTCTGCATGAGATGAATTGTGATAGTTTGATTTTAAATTTTTACATTGACTAAACTAACAAAAAGTTCTTTTGTATGTAGCGTTTTCTGGCACTTGCTGAACCCGGTGTTGGTGGTAGTGGGACACAAGGGCAAGAGATTGCCCAACAACCCTCTCATACACCTTCTACTCCTTTAGGTGCCAGCCAAGAAACACACCCTACCCAAGCAGACACCTAGCCAACCGCTGAATGTGTTGGAAATGATGAGGCTGATATGGCCAACTACATTATTGTGTTTCCTGGAGTTACACGTGTCAGCTCCACAGGGACCATTAATGGCACGTTGTTGGTGAACGACGAAGGTGTCCCTATAAAGCATGTACAACTCCCAGGTAAATTTTAATAGTTTAACTATTTCATGTACTTTATCTAAAACATATTTATCATGATTTTTATTTTTAAATTAATGATAATATCTTCTTCTTCTTTTTTTCTGTGTAGGAAACAATGAGTTCTACAGGTTTTTGGAGAGCCATGCGTTGGTAATTTTTGGCCCAACCATACGCACAGGGTGGAATTCCCAGAATTCCAACCTGAAAAAAGAACTTTTAGATTATCTAGAAGCCCTTTTTGGGGTCGGCACATTTGACAGAAAAGCGGTGGCTCAGGTAGCCGGCAAATATTTGAAATATACCAGGGACACCTATAGGACGCAATTGCAATTTAACCCTAGATATGAGCATCCTCTCTCAGTTTCAGAGAGTGAGTGGAGAGCACTCATCCATGACGGAAAAGAGAAAAGGGCAAAGAAAGAAGGAAAAATGCCAACTGGACCCGCAAGGTAAATTACAACTTTAATTCAATAACTTTAATTTTCTTTATGTCTAAAATAAAAGTGTGCTACGTCATATCTGACTTCAATATTTTGATGCTAGGTTTCTTGACACCTCAAAGGCAACCAAAGCTAGGATTGAAAAAAATGGCCATCACAAGCTAGGCCAGGGCGGCTACTTGAAATTAGCTGCAAGAATTGTAATTAAGTAGCTAAACATCTTATAATTAATTGTATCGCCTTCCAACGTTTTTGTAATCCTATCAAATATGATTAAAAATACACAATCATATGTAATGTAGGGTGATGACTTCGGAACAGAAACTACATAGGAAGATAAAAATATCACTTTCCATTTCGGCTATCAAGCCGTAGTTGAACGTCGCAGAAGCTTGGGGCAGGTCCCAAGATCCAAAATGCCTGATAAGGTAAAACATTAACCTTTCAATATGTTTGTTTTCGTCCATAAATTTAATGTCTAACAACTTTTTTTAAATCAGGGGAGCAGCACTACCGACGAGGCAAATAACCCAGTTTTAGAGCTAGATGTAGATGATCCTCACGTGCAACCTGATCATTGTAGTGGGGACCAGGCCGACAATGCTACTATCAGTGAGGGCCGTGACGGTAATTAATTTCCACTTATAATTTTTTCTAATTATACATTGATGGTTGTCCTTATACCGTTTTTTGTTTAAATGACAGAGAATGTTTCCCTTGAGGATCTTACCACGAGAGAGGAAGACAGGGCAACAGTCCCAACGACGACAACTGGTGCACCAGGTTAATAATCTCATTGCAATTTTTTTTATTAATATTACCGAACTAGTTCAATGATATTTAAAAACTAACAATTAAAATTTAATATTATCTGTTTTTGTAGGCGATGCCCCGTCACTGGATGAGACCAGACATCGTGACTACGCAACTAGGTCGGCGGCGACAACTGGTGCACCAGGTAAATAATCGCATTGCAATTTTTTTTATTAATATTATCGAACTAGTTCAATGATATTTAAAAACTGACAATTAAAATTTAATATTATCTGTTTTTGTAGGCGATGCCCCGTCACTGGATGAGACCAGACATCGTGACTACGCAACTAGGTCGGCGACGACAATTGGTGCACCAGGTAAATAATCTCATTGCAATTTTTTTATTAATATTACCGAACTAGTTCAATGATATTTAAAAACTGACAATTAAAATTTAATATTATCTGCTTTTGTAGGCGATGCCCCGTCACTGGATGAGACCAGACATCGTGACTACGCAACTAGGTCAGTGTCGACAACTGGTGCACCAGGTAAATAATCTCATTGCAATTTTTTTTATTAATATTACCGAACTAGTTCAATGATATTTAAAAACTAACAATTAAAATTTAATATTATATGTTTTTGTAGGCGATGCCCCGTCACTGGATGAGACCAGACATCGTGACTACGCAACTAGGTTAGCAGTGCGGGTCGAAAGGCATGAAACAGGAGCAGAGCACGATGATATTGATGATGTAATTAGGAGCTTTAGAAATAGGAAGAAGAAAAACCAAATTTGATAATATAAAATATTGTATTATTATAAGACAAACGTTACCATACTTGGAACGTTTTTTGCGTTATATAAAAAAATCATTTATTATACTATTTTTATGTCAAGCATTAATTGCAATGTTTCCTTGTGTACTTTTTGTTGAATTATTTTTTTATTAGTTATTGAATATTTTTTTTATGCTCATGAAAGTAAAAAATGAAATATAGATTGGGTATTGGGGAATTGAGAGTGATGTGAGGGGGGGGGGAGGGGCCATAAGAGCTTCCACCTTCACGTGGTTGGCCCTATTTAGTAGAGAATAATTTATTGGAGCGATTTAATCTTGGAGCAAACCTCCCTCGATCCAACATAGCAACAAAAAAGTCACTGTTGACTTAGTTGCTACTCTTTCAGATCGTGGGAGGCTTGTTCCAAGTTCATGCGACTCCAATAAATTTTTCTTGAAACGAAGAGGAGCTTATTCAGGTATGTTTTGACATTTTCAGCATATGTTCTAACATTATCATAAGAATGCATCTTAGAGTAAAAAATACTACATCAATTACTTGTATTTATTGTATAGATAATGATGGATTTTGATTGACTTGGCAGTGCAGGTACAAATCCTCTCGCATCATGAGCAATACAACTTGTCAACCAGGGTCATGTCTAGGATATTTTTGCTTGTGCACTTGACTAGGTTTGCAATGTCACATTTTGTAAGTTCCTTTACAGTTCATAATTCAATATTAAGCTTGTTCATGATTATTATCTAGGTTTTTTGTATGTGTTTTTTCATCTATTTGATTGTAAGCAACTCTGCATGTTTCCTGTTGTTCACTATAATTTCTCCCATTACCACTCCCAGGATGAATCCGACTTTATTGTTACATAGGTTACTTTATTGTTATTATGATTTCTCCATTTACGATTTCATAGGTTACATCATGTAAAGTTGTCAATCTCAGGTTGGTGATGAGCTTGAGTTCTCCAGATTTGGGGCTTCTCTGATATTTTCTCCCTCATGTAATTCCTGCATCACCTCGTTGTTTGAGCATGCTAATTGTCTACCACTTGTACCAATTGGCACATGTCAATCTCTGAGTGGTGCCACATTTAACCTATTTTCAGTGAGAGTTTAGGGTTTCTCTAACATAGCTTCAGAAATCCGATTCAGTGCCTGCTTGAATATCGTCACATAATACTCATGGTTTGGATTGATGAGCATGTTATGAATGGTTGGTTGATTCATAAGAACCACCCATATAGTCATCTTGAGATATTTCAGAAGTTTTCTCGGGCTTCCTTTTTCACCGTTTCTAGTGGGTGGGATGGTGTGGGGTGATCCATCAATACTGGTGCTCTTGTAGTAGGGAATTTGTTTTTGGGGATATAAAGGAGCATTTGTTGTAGATATCCCATTGGATGCATTCATAGATGGGCACGAGAGGTCAAGAATTTAAATTAAAAATATGAAACCTCTAGCATGGCAACCTGAAGGCCGCGAGAGACACTGGTTAAAGATTGTTTTGTGTTGGCCTTAATATAGTCGTGATTTCTTTCTATTATCTTAATGCAAATATATAATCCGGTCTCATTAAAAGGAGGATTGTGGTTGTATTTATCTTTGGTTGTTTCTCTCTTAATGCTCCAAAAGTTTCCAAAAGTTGCGATAGTTGTTTAGTTTGCCTGTTACAACTTAAAAGTGGTTTTTAGCAATGGGAGTCATGTTTTTTAAGGTTCATACTAATATGAAGATCTTGTAATTCTATATTCAAGATAAGAGAAGATGGCCTTTGCTTTGGGCAGTATGACAACAATTGCCACATCTACCTCATTGGGTAACAATGGAAAGGGGAAGAAGTTGGGTGCAATGTTTGATAATTATGGCAGACAATTGTCTTCTCTTTTAGTTTTTTCACCCATTTCCTTTAATCGCTCAAGCAGAAGAGGGACTCTGAGATTACGCGACAGAGAGAAGGTATTTAATACAAGAGCTATGGAAAAGGAGTTGTACTTCAACAAGGATGGCTCAGTGACAAAAAAATTGCAGGTCAGAGAAAAAATTATGTTTAAAGGAAGGTCACCTGCACGTGAAACTTCACTGCGGTGGATCTTTCCTTGTCCACTTATATTCAATTTTAATGTGTTATTTTAATTTTTCATGGAAATTTGTTTTGGCATATGGTCTGGCATTCAATTGCACACTTACTGAAAGCATTGTCAATTTGTCTTGCAGGCGGTGTGAATAAACTTGTTGATTTTGTTGGAGTCACCCTTGGGGCGAGGGGCAAAATGTTGTCTTGGAGAGCAAGCATGGTTCTCTGAAAATAGTTAATGATGGTGTGACAGTAGCTAAGGATGTAATTTGTAGATGTGTGCTCTGTTTTTCTTTTTAACGTTGTATTAGTTCCCCCTCTTAAATGTCTTAGATTTGGTAGGCATAATTTGAAAACTCAAGGTGAAAGGAAACACATTTGTTACCCAGTGGTCTACTTGGCCTATGGACTAGCCACATTAGAGTAATGCATAAATATTTTCACAACAATAAAAGGAAAGGGTTATGGCTGAGTCAAATTTTATTGTTATTGACAGTGTAATGAAATGTATCTCAATGTTATGGTTTTGGCCTTTTTATTGGTTGAATTAGAGGACCCAGTTGAAAATATTGGGGCCAAGTTGGTAAGGCAAGCTGCGGCAAAGACAAATGATTTAGCTGGGGATGGAACCACAACATCTGTTGTTCTTGCACATGTTGGAATGTTGAAAAATTCTAGAAAAATGAATGGAGAATAAATCTCCCTTCTTTTAACACATAGAAAATAAAAATTTCTTTGACAGGAGACAGAGTTTCAATACTTTGAAAACAAACTTCTATTCCCTTCAATAACTCAAAAAAAAACTATTACACTACTTCCTCACTGAGAAGGATTACAAAATTATGACTGCTACAAAACGCAGTGCATAAAACCAACTCACTGTCTATTCAAAACAAACATACTCTGTCTCTAAAACACTCTGATGTGTTTTTCACTTTCGCACTGTTGTGCATACACACTTAAAAAGTTACACTCGGTCTTTCACTTTTTACACACTGCTGTGTAATAAAAAATTTACGTACTGTCTATAAAAAAAAATACCAAGATTTTTTGTCCTTTTTATTTTTATATGCTGTAACATATAAAACATATTATAATAAACCCTATTTAAAAAAATAAATTAAAACTAAATTCTATGGCCCACATTTCATTTCGCATATGATATATATATATAACATATGTTTAAAACATATGTATATATTAAAGCATACATAAAATTAAATTATCAAAACATTAAAGAACCCTTTCCGTCAGACTTCAAAAGTCTGAATAGATTGAATTTCAAACCAAATTCGCGTTCCAAAATGGGATGCTGACGTCTGCCTAATTTGTAATGCGAATTCTCAATCCAATGTGCCTTATAAAAAATTTGGGTCCGATTTTCAGGTTTTCAGATTCCCTTCAATTTCATGCGATCCAATATTAATGCTCCACGTGTCCTCCTTTTGAATTTACAAAACTGGGGGGTAAATTTCTGTTTGTTTAATTTTTGGTTGGTGAATTGCGTTAATGCTGGATGTTGTGTTGAAATAAAATCCTGTACAGAAATATGGCTACGACCGTCTACAAAAAAAACTTGCAGGAATTTTAAATGTTGAATTAAATTTCTGGATGGCGTGCAAGCAACCTCCAAAAAAAAATGTTGTTGCTGCATCTGTCCTTCTGCTGCAGCAGTTGAAGTTAAAATTCAACAGCACAGGGTTTAATAAGTGAGGGTGTAAAGGTAATTTTTTGTCGATAGTACTGGATTAAGATCATCTAGTCATTTTTGTAGGGTATTCTGGTGTTTGGTTTTTTAGTTTTGGGTTGGGCTTATTGAGTCTAAGATAGTTTTTGAGTGAAAAAATTACTATCAGGTATTAAAAATTTTTGGTTCTTTTGTCAAAATTTATGAGCTTGTTAGGAAATACAAAACTGATAATGGTTGTATCTTAAATTTGTGGAAAATAATTTGAAATGAAACCTTCTTGTTTAGGTTGTTGCAGCAGGTGCAAACCCCGTTCAAATTACTAGGGGCATTGACAAGACAATAAAGGCCCTTGTTTCGGAACTCAAAATTTTGTCAAAGGAGGTAAGCGCTTGCCTTTTGAGTAGGCTGGTTTTCCTTTTTGCTGATGGTTTGGTGTATCTAATTGAATTAGTTGCCTAAGGTATTTTTGGTTGCAAACTCCTTTTCATTTTTCATACGGTATTGGCCTTGTGGAATACATTTGATTGTGTGGTCTTGTTAGATCTACAACATTTGTAGTTGTTTAGTCTTATGGCCGAGGTGCACTTTTATTATGGAAATAGTTTATGCAATATTGTCATTTAATCCTTACTGCAGGGTAGCATGTTGAGAAGTTTCTTGTGAAACATTTGGTATTCAAAATGACACTTGATCCTATACAGCATCATGCACTTGACTTCAAAATTAATATTCAAAGTGTGCCAGACAATTCTTGCAAAATTTCAAATATTTATGTTGTTTTAAACCATTATATTTTTCATGTATTGGATGTTGAAAATGAGAAAAATACTTTGGTATGAAACCAACTGGTGAATAATTTCCAGCGAAACAACCACTTCCAAGACATGATTTAGAAGTAGAACATATGTACTTATGAAGCATAGAAAGATATCCTTGATGCATTGTCAATGTTTGGCTAGGGTTATTTTTGGAGAAAATAACTCCTTATTCCTAGAATAGTAATCTTCAATACAAGTAAATGCCGAAGAAGAGAGATCGTCGTGTGACATAAACCTATTAACAAAAGTGAACAGGGAATGATTATTAATTATGGCATACCAAGTTGTCAGTGATTTTGACTATTTGTCTTTAACATGTAAAAATGTTAAATTCCAAACTTACATCATCATGGTTTGGCATCATGAGCTTGACTAATTGTCCACCATGCTCATAATTTCATTGTTGTCTTCATATCTATAAACAACATTTCAAATAATAATAATAAAGTTCTATAAGAAAAATCCAGACCTCCATGCTGCTGCTCCTTGTAAGACAAAGTCAAAATTGCATTACACAATCTAACACATAAGAATCTCCTATATCCCTGTGGTATGTATCCAAATTCTTATAATAGTGTCTTCAAGACTTATGTTGACATTGCCAATGAGATATTTAAGCAATGAAAGATGGAGCCTTCTTCATTGTTGTATATATAACAATCTTTTATTAATATAAAGATTGATGGTTTTGTCTTTCTGAAAATGAAATGTAAAAATAATTTATAGTGGTCAATTGAAAAGTTTTTTTTTAAAGCTTTTCATTATGGAAGGGCAACATAGATATATGCCCTTCTAATTGAAATTCGGACCTGCCTTTCAAATTTGATCACTGTGTGGGACCTTAACAAACAATAAAACTATTCCGCCGCACGTTATATAAAACATATAACAAAACATTTGTCAAAACTTCAAACGAACCCTTTAGCCGTGGGTATTTCATCACGAATTGATCATTTTACCATGTACCTTCTTCTAGAGGAATATTCTTTCACTTGATTAGGTACTTCATAATGGTCATATGTCAAAGAGATACATAATGTTTATCTATAACTTTTTGTGGTTCAAGAATCAACTTTCATTCTTCATCTAATTTTGGAAATTCTATTTACATTGGCATATTTGTTCCCAAAACCTTTTTTAGGCAAGATACATGAAAAAGCTTCTGAATGCAAGAAGAAGGAAAATATAACTTCTATACCACTTGTGCAATCCTATGAATAATTATTTAGGGCCATAAAATTTTTGAGCTAATTCTTTATTCTTCTTTTTCTTGAATGAAGATTGCTTATAATGCTATAATCTAAAAAATACCCAATTACCCTCCTCAAATTATCTTTCACTTCAATGTTGTTCCCCTTGTTGTTTTATCATGTTTCATGTCATTTGAAGGTTTTCCATAATAATTTCAAAGTTTCTTTAGTATTTTCCATATGTGACTCTGTTTCCTATACTTTGGACTTATCTTGCAAAAAGTATGAGATACTAGGAGTTGGATATCCATAAAGGGCCTTAAATGGGGAAATTTTAGTAGATGTGTGATAGGTAGTATGATAGTATCATATTACCATTCTTCCTTGAGGAACCTACTTCATCCATTAAGATTGCTTTTCTAAAGAGTAACATTGTAGATAACCTTAAAAACATTTGTTAACTATTTTTGTTTGACCATTTGATTGTGTTTGATATGTAGAACTCATGGCAGCTAGTGTTTCTCCACTCATGTTAAATAATTATTTCCAAAAGTTTCTTGTTACTATTACTTTAGGAAAACCATGAAGACTATGAATTTCTTTCACGGACACTTCTGCCACTTGGCTTGTTGTTTATGTACTTTGGGCTCTACAAAAAAAATCTACAAAATTTGTCTATATAAATGACCACAAAAATGTAATACTTACCTTTATATTTCAGTAACCCTGTAATAAAGTCTATTGATATATCTTCTAGTCTTTAAATATGTATGTGGAATGGTTTAAGTAACCCTAGAGATTTTACTATCTCTCTTTTATTTATTATGCAAACTTGACCTTCTCTTACAAAATTTTGAATATATTTCTTCATTCCTTCCAAAAATATATTTTTTGATCCTTTGAGATGTTTTAAGGAACCCTGCGTCCTACCATCAGAGATACATGGGACTCCCTTAATATTTGTTTATTCAAATATGCTTATGTGCATAAAAATATTCTATATTTGCACCAAAGTATATCTCTCTTTCACTCCCAATGCTCCATAGAGTTCATCCCATCCTTTATAAATTTTAGTTTTTGTTTAGTACTATTGTCATTTTTCCATTATGGCAAACTTCTTCTAGCCACCTAGGAATAGAAAATGTAATTGGATATAAATTTGAGGCCTCTTCTATTTTAGAAAGAGCATCATGTACTAAATTTTCCTTACCCTTTTTGCAGATTATCTCAAAATTAAAACTTTGCATTTTTTCTCCTCATTTTTGTTAATCTTCAATTGAAATCTATAGCTTCAAAAAATAATTTATGCTATCATGGTATATCGTGACTTTAAAGTACCTCCCAGTGATATACTATCCCCATTTTTTATTGCATGTAATATTTCTTCCATTTATTTTTCATACGTAGATTTCACCAAATATTTTCTTTGAATTCCTTGCTTTTAAAAGCCAATGATATCCCTTATTGTGTTAATGTTACGTAAATTACTTGTCCTAGTGCCTCACACTCTACTATGAATGTTTTACCAAAACTAGGTGCAACCGATGTTGGTGTAGAAGACATGGCATCCATTAAAAGAGAGAATGCCAAAGTAGCCTCATCATTCCATATAAATGATATTTTCTTCAAGAGATATGTGAGTGGACTTGAAATGCATGCATAATTCTTAACAAATTATCAATAATATCATGTAAGTCTAAAAATCTTCTAAGAACCTTGATTTTCTTAGGAATAGGTCATTTTGTAATAACTTGCATCTTTTGAGGCTCCAACTTCACTCCTTCCTTTAAAACAATATGAACCAAATACTCGAATTCTTATTTCCCAAAAGCACATTTGGATATTTTTACATAAAAATGATTGTTCTCAATAATTTATATAACTTTTCCACATGTTTACTAGTGTGGTATTCCCATGATTTATTATAAATATGTGTATTGTCAAAGAAAACCAACACAAATTTTATAATATGGGATCAAACAAAATTGTTCTTAAGTCGAGCCCGCCGAACTTCAAATGGTGATAAACCATAATTCAAACCAAATTCGCGTTCCAAAATAGCCTGCTGACGTCGGCCAATTTTGTGACGCGAAAACCAAATGAATTCTGCTCTAATATTTTTCGGGTCCGAAGTTGGGCTGGCATACGGAGGGAGAGTTGTGATGCGAATTTCTTATCAAATTCGCCCTAATCTTTTTCGGGTCCGGATTTCCACTGCGCGAGCGGCCCAAACAGAGATCCGCTCCAATCAATTTCTGCCACGTGTCCTCAATCAGAACTTGCCCTGCTCCCGACTGCGGGTGCATTCGATGACGTTTAAGGCGATGGGACATGGATGTGGCAATTTCATATCAATCGCATTAAGTTTTAACGATGTTCAATTAAGTTCCAAGGTTTTCACATCTAATCGCATTAAGTTTTAACATTGTTCAAGATCGGACCTCCACTCCTGTTATCGATTCCGCATGCTCCAATATGATCCGGCCTTCGGCTCTCATTAATGATCAGAGATTAATTATGACGAGCGTCCTTCGATTGCATTGCAATCGGGTTGATAAAATGGCATTTCGCTATGGTTTTTCAAACGAGCCGGTTGCTAGGTTACACTGCCTGCTCACTGTGACGAGAAGGAGAAGTGGTCAGCTGAGCTACTGCGTAGACCTTGCTGCATATCTGCATTTCTCTCGGTCTGGTCCTTGTTTGTCTTCCTCTGTTTCTTGGAATTCTGCTTCTCCGTCTCCTCTTGTGCCCATTGCTAGTGAGACTGCACCCATGTCTCGCGTGCGTCAAAGGATGTGTTGCCGTAGGGGGAGCACTAGAGGTCAACCCCTGCGCGCTCCCTCCATCCCCTCATCCGAGTTGTCTTCCGGCCAGTCCAATGATTATTACGCAGGTCGCTATCCAAATACTAGGAGTGGGCGAGGTCGGGTTGTAGGATCTGGCCACCGTATGGATTCCCCTGCTCCTCATTTCCCCACCGCTAGTTCACCTTCTCCCACGACGCGCACTGCGTAATTTTCCTTTAATTGTTGTCTCAACCGCCCACAAATCACAGCTTCAGTCACTGTGGTTTTCCGCGAGGAGGCCCAAACGGAGGAAGAATGCACACGTCCAGCGGGTCTGAGCTCGGAAAAAGCTGACCAACATTCGGGCCTTCAGGAGGGGAGCCGTGGCATGAATGTGGAGGTAGCACCTAGCGATCCTGGACCTTCCGAAGGATGGTGCCGAATCGTCGAGGAGTCGGAGGAGTAGTTTGGTTAATATGTTTTTCTTGCTTCGCGACCCACTTAATTGGGCTGCTTTTAGATTATTTTACTGTGTTGGACCTTTGTAATATTTTTGAATTCTATAAATTAAACGTTCAAGACTAGTTTCCCCGTATGAGGGCAGTCTTCTTAATTTTTTGATTTTTTGATGACAAATTTGCCATGAGTCTAGGCAATGATTTTGACTTCGGTGTAATTTTATTCCCACTGTTAATAGATTAACTTTACTTAGAAAAAAAATGTTGCCCTGTTTCTATTTTAAACCTGTTTTTTGAAATACAGAGCCATGTTTATATAGTCTACGTATTATACTCTTTCTCTGTATATCTACAGGAACCTTTTTGCTATGAACAGGGTGGATGCTGTAGCGGGCTACTAATAAAAACAAGCGAGCCTGAACCTTACATCTCGGATGCAACAGATGGTTACCAATTTTGGAATCAAGCGAGCCTGATCTTACAAGCGATCCTAGGTTTCTGCAGATGGTTATCACACTCCTCACATGATTAGCGTTTTTCTTTGTTCAAGGATTTTGGGTACTTTAATTTGTATTTGGAACAATGGACGTCGGTACTCTATCTGTTGCTTTACTATTCTACATACTGCTATTTCACTTTCTTATATATGCCTCGGGCATATTTGGATGCTTTCTCAGATTGTCGATAATCTCCATGTGGACCGTTACTGGGTTTTATATCAAGTCCCTGTATGTGACATGGGGTATTTTTCTATCACTATCTGGGGTGGGACTTCCACATTTCTGGATGGATATTTGGGTTCCAATCTTGAGATGTGAAAATGTAATGACTTCATGGACTGTTTTACTTCATATAATATATTCAAAACAGCGTTTTTTCTCTTGTGAAAAAAAAATGATTAATGTTTATCACTCTGCCTTCAAAACTAGCGATCTGGTCTATGTTGCTGGTTTATTGATATGGTCTGATGGTCTTTTTATATTTTGGACATATCACACTCCTCACATGATTAGCGTTTTTCTCTGTTTCAGGATTTTGGGTACTTTAATTTGTATTTGGAACAATGGACGTCGGTACTCTATCTGTTGCTTTACTATTCTACATACTGCTATTTCACTTTCTTATAGATGCCTTAGGCATATTTGGATGCTTTCTCAGATTGTCGATAATCTCCATGTGGACCGTTACTGGGTTTTATATCATGTCCCTGTATGTGACATGGGGTATTTTTCTATCATTGTCTGGGGTGGGACTTCCACTTTTCTGGATGGATATTTGGGTTCCAATCTTCGGATGTGAAAATGTAATGACTTCATGGACTATTTTACTTCATATAATATATTCAAAACAACGTTTTTTCTCTTGTGAAAAAAAAATGATTAATGTTTATCACTCTGCCTTCAAAACTAGCGATACTGGTCTATGTTGCTGGTTTATTGATATGGTCCGATGGTCTTTTTATATTTTGGACATATCACACTCCTCACATGATTAGCGTTTTTCTCTGTTCAAGGATTTTGGGTACTTTAATTTGTATTTGGAACAATGGACGTCGGTACTCTATCTGTTGCTTTACTATTCTACATACTGCTATTTCACTTTCTTATAGATGCCTCGGTTATATTTGGATGCTTTCTCAGATTGTCGATAATCTCCATGTGGACCGTTACTAGGTTTTATATCATGTCCCTATATGTGACATGGGGTATTTTTCTATCATTGTCTGGGGTGGGACTTCCACTTTTCTGGATGGATATTTGGGTTCCAATCTTCAGATGTGAAAATGTAATGACTTCATGGACTGTTTTACTTCATATAATATATTCAAAACAACGTTTTTCCTCTTCTAAAGTTTCATTTTTTTTAAAAATTGAACCCGTCGTCGCTATACCGACGCCTTGTAAGCATCGGAATTGTGACAGCTTAAAAACATCGGAAGAGCGACAGTATAAAAACGTCAGACGCGCGATGTTCAAAACGTCGGACCACATTTCGTTGGAATTGCGACAGTTTACAAACGTCAGAAGAGTGACGTTGAAAACGTCGGACCACATTTCGTCGGAATTACGACAGTTTACAACCGTCGGAAGAGCAACGTCCAAAACGTCGGACCACATTGCGTCGGAATTGCGACAGTTTACAAACGTTGGAAGAGAAACGTTCAAAATGTCGAACCACATTTCGTCGTAATTGTGACAGTTTACAAACGTCGGAAGAGCGACGTTCAAAACTTCGGACCACATTTCGTCGCAAGTGCGACAGTTTAGAAACGTCGGAAGTGTGACGGATTGGGAAACGTCGGAAGAGCGACGCTTGTTTGGAAGCGACAGAGAAATTGTCGATAGTGCGACACTTTTTAAGTGCGTTGGAACTGCGACGGTATGGAAAACCACGTTTTTCCCGCCCTTGAACTGTCGCTCTTGCGATGACTATGTGTCGGAATAGCGACGAATTGGCCGTTGAAAATTCCGCCAAATTTTCTAGTGCTCTCTTTTAACTAGCTCAAAGAAAAAAATTAATGTAGTCAAGATAAGAACGAACTCTCATGATCTCCATAGTGAAACTGGTCGTTGGGTAGTTCCTAAAACACCATGGCTAGAAAGGATATGCCATCTCTATGAGAATATGAACATTGAGGATGAAAATCACTTCCTCTTGGAGTGCCCTGCATACACCCACATTAGATCTCAGTTTCATAATATTTTTTGCAATACCGACCTTCCTAGCCTTTTAACATGTAAAAATTATAGTGAGCTTAGGATGCTTCTCTCCAAGCTCTTTGAGCATAGGAGTATAATTTTAAAATAAACTAAATAATTCGTTTATTTAGGTCCTATAGACCAAAGTTTGGTCTCAGTGGACATTAACCATCATCATCATCAATTTTAATTTTATAAAATAATTAGATAAAATAGATTGATTTATAAAAGAGTTAGATAAATAGATTGATTTATAAAATTAAAATTAAAATAAATAGATAGGCTAATTTTATTTTTATTTTTTGTAAGTTTAGCAAGGCCTTTCTATTTTCTATTTATTAAAAAAGAGTAGGTTTTACATATCAAAACTTGATGGCCTCAACCTACCCGAAGGAAACCAGGTCCGTTGGCCACCTTAAAGCATTAAAAGCCATCCAATATTGAAACAACTTTAGTCTTCTACTAGCAGCTATATCTAGATTGCTTTCTCTAACATACTGACACTGTAAAAGGTAAACACTAGCCACAAAATACATATACTAAAAACAAAGGAAATATTGTGTCATTCGTCTAAGGATTCTATTGGAGTAAGATATTTAACGCTTGACCCGGGCATATCCATCTGATGCATATTCTGCAATTGACGATCTATACGTCTAAGACGAACTGATCCATGCTGTTGGGATACTCGGATTTCTTGAATCTCCCTTTTGATGTACTGCAGAGCCGAAGCAAGCTTTTGGTCGCCTCCTATTTCCTAAAGACTCATAAGTGCCTTGGCCAGAACACATTTTATTGTCCAGTAAGTGTGAATGGACTGGTGGAAGAGGGACAATCTTCCTCTATTATTTCCAGGGTCTTTAATGAATTCCATTTCCTCCTCCTGGGTTTCTCTTTCCTCTTTAGTGTTGCTATCTCTTTCCCAACCGGAAATCAGATTCTTGACCTGCAGAGGTTTACTTAGAGAGTATGCATCAAAAAAGGTTTCCATGACCTCCTTTTTTTATTTTCTTCCTCTTTTCCCTGGTCTAACAGTGGATTGAGTTAGCTTCTGTTTCCCCTTCCCCTTGTCCTATTTTTTAGCTATTTTAACCATATTTATATGCAATGGAATCCAACTGTGTATCTATTGGCAGTCCTTTATCGGAATCTTGGCAAGTACTTGAAGAACACCTGTCAAAAATTTATAGGGGCCTGTGTACCGTAACAAAGAGTCAATACCTGTTTTGTATAAGCAACAATGAAAATGACCCATAGTAGCAGGTGTTGCTTTCTGGAAATGAATAAAGTAAAACCCGTCTACAGCCTCCTTGCTTTGGTTAGGGTGCATGTGCATGGCCAGACATCGACACTTAGACTCAGACATGGAGAGAGAAAAGTTGACAAGCTTTGAAACCAAAATTAGAACTACCCTGAGACTTTGCAAACAAGACTGCAAACTAGACTGACTAATATCCCAATGATCCTTCCTCTAAAGACTATTATCCAAGTTTTAATTGGTAGAATTATACTGCAATCTTAGGTTACGAATAATTACCTGTAGCCCCAACAAGAAACCAACATTAATACCGGGAGATTGGGGGAGAACAGAGCCGGAAGCAGGGTAACGAAAAGCACCAGTGGCAGGATTGTCATTGAAGGACATACAAGCTAATTGATACCTTTGGGAATAATTTCCTACCATATGGATGGTGTAGGACGATAAGTCAAAACCGAAATTAACAGAGGCCCAAGAGCCAAGACTAACAGAAACCGGAAACAACCTAAATGACAAGAAAGAAATGATACTTATAACCCTAGGGAAGGCTATGCAGACAATGTGACCACAATTCAAGCAAAAACTATCACCATAGATCTCATTCAATGTATGACTATTAAGTATAAAGCCATGCAAGCCCACAAAGAATTGTAAACCTCCCTAAAAAACAGAGAAAGGTGCAACATAATTAAAATTACGAGACATTACTTTACAGAGAAGCATTGCACGATAGACCTTAGCATCCATTGTTAGGAGAGGTATCACATACCAGGTGTATTGTTGTCGACGCGTAGCTCCAAACTTAATTTTCTGCACTGCCCCTACACCACTAGCCTGAACATTCAGCCAAGAAATAATGTTGCTTTTCCTTACCTCTACGTTCATAACCCCTTTCACCCGACGACGTTGTTTCCCATATTTTTTTGACAGTGTTAGTTGGCCATCACCGAAATCGCTGACAGTCATAATAGCTAGCGTGGCGTTGTACTGCTTCTCTGGCATGTTGTTGGCTTTATTCTTTGGTGACCGTGTGGTGCACGTTAGTGCGTGCCACCTCACAATCCATTTCTCCCGCGTGGCACCCCAATCGGGGATCTTGAGACCTCTCCATGTCTCTATCTAAAATTATTTGGAGGCAATGTAGATATAGATTTCGAGACATGGTTTTCTGGTTAATATCTAGCTGGCCTCCCTCATGATTACATCCCCAATCAGTCAGGTAATTTTCTGCCTCATTCCCTGCTCTTTGGACATGAGATGGGATCTTATAACCGATTTCATGGATGATGAGACTGATTTCCTTGATTAGTCGTGTCGTCCTCCAACTTTGGCTTATCTTCTCCCATGGAGTGCCCTGTTGTAGCTTCTGTAGTACCCCGACAACCACAGTTGAATCCTCTCCCACTATGAGTCGGTTGTATCATTCTCTGACTGCTATTTTCAATCCTTGTTTTACTACTAATAATTTTGCTTCATTGTTGGTGGAAAACACTAGTTCCATCGCATATATTCTGCAAATTGAGCCCTGCAAATTCCTGAATATTCCACCTGCTCTCGCCTAAGCTGGGTTTCCTTTAGAGGCCCCGTCGTAGTTTAGTTTCAAAAACCCTGGCTGAGGTGTCTGGAACTTATCCTAAGGGTTTGGCCTCAATGGTTTCAGTTTCCACATAGACTGAGCCAACATTTGTGGTTTAAGGTTGAGCATGGTAAGGATCCGAACCTCATTTTCATTTGTTTTCCAGTCGTCTTCCGTCCATTTCTCTGCTAAGAGGGTCTCCCAGATATTTTCCAGTATCACCTGCCAGATTTCTTCTTTTTGCCTACTCTCATCCTTGAAGATTCTTCGATTCCTTTCTTTCCAAATAGACCATAGGAGAAAACCCGGTGACAACCTCCAAGCTCTGTTAAGGACTTCACAAGAATATCCCCCTCTCCTCCAAGTTACAATGGTCTGATTAATGCTTGTATTGTCTCTGTCTATTTGCTGGAAGACCATGGAGATGTTTTGCCAGAGTAATTAAGCCAGGGCGCAGGTATTCAATAGGTGCTCAACACTTTCAATATGTTTTCTACACATAATTCATTGCGAAGGGCCATGCATCCCTTTTTTCTACAACTGGTCCTAGGTAAGGATTTTATTATGGCTAACAAGCCAGATAAAGTATTCTATTTTCGACCAATGTTTTGCTGTCCAGACTTTTTTCCAAAGTGGTTATGATATACTGTGTAGATTATGAGATTTAATATAATAGCCTTCTTGTATTGTGAACATTCCTTTAGTTCGATATCCCCATCACAGGATGTCTTCTCAATTTGCTGCCATCAGTTTTCTGGTTTTCATTTCTTTTTCATAATTATTCCATTGATGGGTGTCTGGAGCATTTGGTCACTGTTCCTTAACCTTCAATTTTCTCCATTGCTCTTCCAGCTCCCCACTCTAGTAATTTGCTACGAACAATATGTTTGGGTGGCTAGTGAACATGAAGATTTCTCCTAGGTCTAGGCGACTGAATAATTTTTCTCGTTGCTTCCAAGAGTCTTCCCAGAAAAGGGTTGTGTTGCCTCCTCCAATTTCCAAGAAGCTACGCTCGCGTATGAGATCTCTATTATTGGCCGCTAAATTCTAGATTTTCGACCCTTTTGGAGTTGCGTTGACTTTGAGTTTGCGTACTATAGTATCGGGCATTTCATATTTCCTCTCCCAAATGAATTTCCATAACTCTGCACCTCCTTGGAGCCATTCCACCACAATCTGGACATATAGGTCTCATAATCCCAATCCAAATCCAAATTAAATTAAATTTTATAAATCAATATATTTATCTAATTATTTATATAGAATCTAAACATGTGTTAAATAACTTTGATTTATCAAAACTTTAATAACTAGAAAATAAATTAATAACTTCAATAACTTTTTCAATTCTAGTTAATATTTAATATATTTAATAAAAATGTCTTTGTGTGTCACATAAATGTCCATGTATGTATCAAATACATGTCTAAGTGTTTAATCTTACCCCTTGATACATGTACTAAACATGCCTTAAACAACTTTGATTTTCAAAACTTTAAACACTTAAAAAATAAATTAAATGATTTGTTTTAATACTTTAAATATATCCATGAACTTTTTTTCAAATCCATGTATGTCCATGTATATATCAAGTAAATGTATGGTGAGGCTGTCACGTCTGACTGAATATCGTAAGCTTAGCAGACAACATCTCCGTGGCCATTTTAAATCATTGCAAACTTCATTTAATAGGTGTATATATGGTCATAGGTTAGTCAGATCAATCTCCATCGCTAACCTTACATTTATTAGATTGATATGACAAAGGGGAGATGAAAAAGCCGTCGTCTAAAAAATAATAGAATAGTTTAGAATTAGGTAGAGATTTTGAAAAAAATTGGTAAAGATTTTATTAGAATTTTGTTTGCAATTATTAAATTTTGATATTTTAGGTGTATTAAGAGTTTTTGATAGTGCTGAATCCATTTCCACTCTCAAAGATAGATTCCAAACACTGCAACTACCTCATTTTTTGAATTTTACTAAACCAGATTCCAACCAAACCTACTGTCCAAACTATTCTGCTGTCTAAGTAAACAACTTCGATGAAAAACATTCCATGAAATATTTAATAGTCTTTGCAGTTGCAACTGGAATTGGTCCGTTCACTATCATCACATCCAAAGATTTGTACTTTTTCCGGATCTTTTCTCGCTCCTTTGATTCCGGCCGTTCGTTCAGCGCAGCAGACTTAATTCAGACCACCATATTTTTCCATTAATTTGCTCAAGGGATGCTCCATGATTTCGAGGAACTCAACTTTTTTTAACTGAATGAGCTGAGCCCTACCCGTAAATTATTTTTTTAATGATGGTTTTACTTTTAAATTGTCCGTTATATAGCTTTTAATATTTATTTGTACAAGTTTCATCGAATTTCTGCCAATTGTATTCATAATTGTTGCAAAAATTCCATTCTTCGTTGTACCAGTCCACTCAAGTCTCATCGTTAGACTTTCTTGTGAAACCTGTTCATGAAAAATTTCTGTGATTTTTCTAAATTATTAAAATGTTCAAACTATTTTTTTAGATATAGTAAGACAATAGATAGAAATTTAATATTATAAAGTGAAAAAAAATATAATTACTCTCACATAAAAAGAGTGAATTTATTAGTTTGATGAGTTTTGGGTTAGAATAAATGACTGAAAGGCTTGATGAAACCACAACAGTACAAGAGTAAGTATAGTTAATTTGTATAGTTTGTTTGCAATTCAACGTGATGCATATAGACTCTTATTTAACTCCTAGTTAGAAGGAAGGTGATTTTTTCTGCTAAGAATATTAAATAGATTAGGACAAAATATAAGAATGCAAAAATAGTAAGTGATTAATTCACTATATCTTAAAACTCTAGAAAAATATGAAGTATTCTGAACTAAGTTAATAATTTTCTAATTGCTTTTACATTTTACATAGTATAAAATTTAATATAGAGAATGTAAAATAACCCAGTTATTAACTTACTCCATGATGTTTAATATTTGGGATAAACCCCATAACAATAATACTCTAAAATAGAGTAAGTTAATAATTGTTTCATTGCTTTTACATCTTACTCATTAGATAAAAATAAAGAAATATAGAATGGAGACAATGCAAAAAGTTAACTTATTAACTTGGTGTATGGTGTTTAATATTTAAAATAAAATCATAACAATATCATATTCTGAGAATTTAAATTAAACTTCTTTTCCATTTCAATCTTATGAATCTTCATAGATACAATTTTCTTTAAAGTTATTATAGTGGAGAGTAAAAAAAATACTATTTACGAGTTATACATTTTCTTCATCATTTAATATCTTGTTTTTCTCTTTTTGGCGACACAACCCATACATATTACATACCCACCATGAAAAATCAAGGGGAAGGTGTCATTATAAAATTTTCCATAACATGATTGGTTCCCCACTTATCTTACAACAAGAGGCGTTGATGCAGCCAACTAGAAAGGAGAGAAGACATGATTGGTGCCGCACTAATCTTACAACAAGAGGTGTTGATGCAACCAACTAGAAAGTAGAGAAGAAGCCAGGGGAGGGTGTAATTATAAATCTTTGAATACACGATTGGTGCCCCACATATCTCACAACAAGCAATTCGCGAAACAGAGAGTAAAGAAGAAAAGGCTTGGGTGGCCCTAGCCTCCTCCTCGAACATGAAGAAGGGGCCATCAATAAATGTTGTTGCAACCAGAAGAGGGAGATATCAATAAAAGAGACATGAATGGATGATAGACTGAGTGAAACCCTTTATTCAACACACATTGATAGATAAAATCCCACCAGAGCAGTCATTATCCTTTCCCTTTCGAGACAAGTCTGATGTCTTTGTCAGAGCAACCTGTGATGGCTAATGCTTCTTTTGTGGTTATATCCAGGCTTCCAAGAAAAACCATTCTAGGCTCGGGATGGGACCTAAAGCTAGAATTTGGGGGAGATGGTCAGCGTAAACATCTCATAGAGGGTAGATGGTTGTCTGGTCAGTAGGCTTAAATAAATTGAGATGCAAAAACCTGACGTTGATGGAAAGTGTTGGGAAAAATACTGAGAGGGGGGTGAATCAATATTTAAAACTCACACAAACTTTTCCTTTTCTTTTCTGATTTTTGTACACGACTTGAATGAAGCAAACTAGTGTATGTACGTGATTGTTATTAAGGAAACTAAGGTATACCCAATAAAGTTATAATTTAGAAAAATATTCAATTACTTGAATTATGCCAGTGCATCATTTATTCATCATACATTTAATAAGCAGTAAACATGTGCAATAAGAACATATTAAACCATCACACATAAGAAACACACATGAACACTAGGATTTAAGGTGGAAACCAAATGTGGGAGAAAACCACGAATTTTGTTGTCTTAGTCTTCAATATTATTATTATGAATAACTTCTTACATTATTATACTGGTGCAGACTCATACGAGCATGCAGGAACCCACATACGGAAGGTTACAACCTTCACTAGTTCTCCAGCTCCTACTAGAAGGGAGCTCCAACCCCCTAATCTCATTTACCAGCACCCACTGGAAGGGAGCTTCAACCCCCTGATCTGATCAACAACTACTACTGGTAGGAAGCTTCTACTTCCTCATTGAAGACTCCAACCCTAAACACCATCCATGGACCACGTTTCATAAATTTTCACACTCGATACACCTACTTCAACACATCACAACTTGTAGGCCACTTTTCATCAAATTTTCATACTGGACCCACTAATATCATTTAAGCTCAACTTCAAGAACTGAAACTAATCACTGTACCAAACCAATCACTGAAAATAACCACTGAACCAACCAATCACTGACAACAACCAATCACTGTATCAAACAATCACTTAACCAATCACTAACTCAAATCAAATAATATAGTGGAATAATTATAACCAGAACTGAACCCAAAATACTACATAAACATATTGAATCAACTGCAACCCTGATCATCCTTAAAACAAAATATATATGCTACTTCACTTAAGGAAATCCGCATGTATACATGCTTTTTTGAACATAAACCTATGTACAGAGCTCAACCTACCAAGTTCTGAAATTTGTTAATCAAAATTAAAACACAGAATTTCTCATAGACATATTGTAGTACTTTGTCAGATTACAGATCTATGAAACCCCATATAGTTAACTGCAACAGGGATATTCTCTAACCAATCAATATTCAATCAATTCAACTTCAAACATTGCTACTCAACCCAGATCAACATGAAGACATCATTGACATACATCAGAAATAAAACATCACATATTAGATTGATCAAACATATTTTCACCAGAAACCCTTCCTTTATGTACGCACTTTTTATGAAGAAAACCCGCATGTATATGCGCTTTCACCGAGACCAACCTGCGTACATATCTGCATATTTTGACCTATAATTGTGTAACCCTTCATAACTTTAGACAAACCCAAATCATAATATTCAAAGATAAAACATGCGTCAAATCGTGGATCTAGTCAATCCATGAGAAAATCATACAATGAAATTTCATTGCAGGTCTCATGATCCTCATCCATCATTGTATTTATAGATTCATAATTATTTTAGATCAACTTATCAACTATAGCCCATAATATGCAACTATACTTCAGATTGAAGTATTCATCAAAAAAAATTTACACATGCACACTTTAGCACTTTGATCTTCACCTCCTCATATAGTTTGAGCCTTAGCCTAAAGATTAACATTTTTCTTTCTTGAAAATTGATATGAAATAAAAACATGATATATTTGATAAAAATAATTAATTAAAAATTTAAAGTAGTTGAAATATGATAAGGTAGTAAAATAGATACTTAAAAGAGATTACATCACATATGTGATATGTTAAAAGTAATTAATAATAATATATTACATTTTTTCATTAATAATAAATATAATTTTAATTTTTGTGCATATAAAAATAAAATCAATATAATATATATTATTTAAAATTATAAATCATGTGAAATTTAGACAATTACAATTAGATTATTTTTCTTTTCTTGAAGTCTAATGGACATCATAATATTATTATAAAATTTAAATGAATAATTTTAATATAAAAAATTTAAATTGAACATTATATTATCATTTCATCATAATATTATTATAAAATTTAAATGAATAATTCTAGTATATAAATTTTAAATTGAACATTATATTATCATTTAAACAACTTTATTTAAGCAACTAACAACAACATGATTGGTCTCATTAATCATCTCTACAATTATGTTAATGGGAATATCACAACCATATAAAGTTTGCCAAAATACCCACATCAAACTTCACTGAAAATCCAACCAGACCAATATCTTTCTGTTAATTAAACAACATTAAAAAGTTCTCACACCCTCAACATCGTTTACTTCATTGAACCAATAAAATTTCCCATTTGAATATATCCCCTCTCCCTTGGGCCGAACTGATTTTATCACAGGCATATTAACTTCAGACCATTTATTAATCTTGGAATTATAAATCTGAAGCACCATATCCTAGTATGTTGTAGAGTTCGTTGCTGTTATGGAATTCAATCATATTCCTTCCATTCCTAGAACCATTTTAATCCTCATATAAACCCCAATTTCAGCTCTCACTCCTGCAATCATTGGATTGCTCATCCAAGCTCCCCTATCCACTAATGTAGAATTCATTCCCAAAATAAGGGTAGAGCATCTTGTGCATGTATTGAAAGCTAGACCGACAAAATCCCACCATGTATGTTCCACACGTTCTGGAAGTTCTGTCCAGGTTTGGGTGACAAGATTGTAAATGTAAATTTCATCCTTTTTGGTACAAAAACAAACTAACATCTTGCAACAGCCACAAGAAACACAGGGCTTGGAAGAAAATCCAGAGACAATCTATGGAATTGGTAGCTATTTTCTGTGCTAATCCAAATGGTTTTCACGAATGACGGCTGAGATGTATGGGCGGACGATAATAGTTTCCTAGGCTGAACAAGGAGAAATGTTGGAGTATCGAAAACCGCTAAGTCGAACGTTAACTTTATGAACTCGGAAGACTGAAGCATCTCTTTCCAACTTTTACTCACCCCGCGAAACCTAATAATGTTTTTCATATGTAATCTTGCTAAAACTTGCAATAGGAAGTCTTGGTTTAATTTCTCCCATATTTTTTCTACCATTTCCATCTTGGTACTGCCATCCATTTTAAAATTTTACTTAATAGAATGCATCTAAATTTTCATACATCCAAATATACATAGTTTTTCTTTTTCTAACAACTATTTTATTATTCCAAAAATACATGATTTTTTTGTTATATATTATTTATGTTACAACTGTTTTATTATTAATAAGTAGTATTTTTTAATATATAAACTAGTATTTGCATCAAATGTTGCAAAGGAAAAGTTGTAATTCGATAGCATACTCAATAGAAAATAGAAGAAGAGTGTAGATGAAGGTAGATGTGATATGTAATGTTATCTAAAGGTGCACAAATTTTTCTCTAAAAAAACTATCAACAATATGCCTAGTTGTAAAAATCAACAATACTCCTAGCTATGAAGTATATATTTGTGCTCTTATGTGCAATATAAATTTAATTTGCATGATATGATCAAGTATTTTTTAAGTTTTTGAATTTAATAATACTCTTTTGTACATTTCAACCTAGAAGTATATATATGTGTATGTGTGTGTGGGTGCTCTTATTTGGAGCGCCAACAATATCCAAGATGGGCCATGCTTGATATTAAGCTTTGATATCATCATTTCTATATGTAGACAAAGCATCCCCATAATAAAAGATCATAAAACTGATGAATGGAATTTCTTTCATCTTCCATGACATTTTTACATCCTGTTGGAAATACCCTTCTTCCATAGAGACCGGAACTTCATCGTGAGGCCACTATGTTATATGCATAACATCTTTCCCCTTTTCAAGTCCTATAGTTTTACAAAATTGACACTATGTGATTAACAATAGAGTAAGTTGAGACAACCCTAAGGGGTTTTTTGTACAAGTTTTACCATAACCTTTCCATCCATCCAATATATATTCCAGAGTCTTCTGAAGAGATTCCAGAGTCTTTTGAAGAGAGAGTATATTATAGTTTATAACCTAATCCACAATCAAAGAAAATAGCCAGGGATTTCACAAGTTATCAGTTTATAACTTGATCCAAAACCAAAGAAAATGGCGATGGATGTCACAAGTTGTCATTCACACAGTGATTTATTGATACTCTCAGTTGAAATGGATCCTATTAGATTCACAGTGATGCATTGACATTCTCAGTTGAAATAGATCCTATTAGATGCATTGACAATTTCTAACAATAACTGCTCAATTTACTCTCGAGTTTTTGAAACCCACAATCAAAGAAAATGGTTATGGATTTGACAATTTATTAGTTTATAAATGATCCACAATCAAAGAAAATGGCTAGCGATGTCACAAGTTATCATTTTCATAGTGATGTATTGACGTTCTCACTTGAAATGGTGGTCAGGGACACTAAAAAATTCAAAATAGATATCTGTTAGGCATCCATATTGTCTACAAACCATCCAAATTTTCCATCTTATACAACAATTTCTAAAAAGAACCGCTCAAATTACTCTCCAATTTTTTAAACCCCCACCCATGCTGGGGAGATCAAAGTGTAAAATCAAATGTTCTTGTGGTTTTTTTAAAGGGTTCATAAACAAAATAGATAATGAGAAAGTCAATCTTGTGGTATAAAAATTGATTTTTGAATCATTGTGACAAACAAAACATCAAATTAGCTCACAGAAAATATCTAATGCTATAAGGATCTGAGATGATACTAAAGTTTTGAATCATGATAACTAGGTGACAACCAAAACTAATTTGTAGCCACAAGCAAAAAATCGCAACAACCCATAGAATATATCCAAGGTTGCAATGAATCGCATACATAATGATGGACCTCAAGGGAATTTTAGTGCACATAAAACACCACCCTAAAAATTCTATACTCTTGATCAATTTAGAATAACCTAAGATCTCTAGATTAGATGTCGAGGTGGGTGGTACAGTAATTGAGGATGATTCTTAAAGGGTAAGGGAATTTAGATACTCTATCCTTCCACCAAAGCTATAAAAAGTGAGACTTGTAGATTATAGTTTTAATAAATTGACACTATGTGATTAAGAATAAGTTACAAATATAAGTAATAAGAGGAATGTACATGAGGGCCATTGTAATTAATGTTATTCTTTGTACTTTTTTTATTTAGAATAATTTTATTTAAAATAGTAATTTGTATTTGTATTTTTTTAAATAAATATTGTTAAATGTGTAATTGAGAAAAATTTATTAATTGATATTCTAATTTTTAAGATATTTATTTCAAAAATTCAAAGTATGGTGACTTTTGTTTTATTAAGCTTTACTCTAGATGTGTAGAGAATGAATCTATCTCAAGTCCCAAAAAAGATTCTTATTTCTCTTCTTATTCTAGCTTGCAGTAGTTGTTGCATATAGGGACATTTAGATATGATAAGAAAAATGTGATACTCTATTGTAATTTTCTCTACAAATGTGACGGCAAGTGTTCCCTAAACGTTGACAATTTCATGGTTAATGTAGTATAAGCTACATGAAAATTTACATTCTTGTATGTACAATATCAAGAAATCTATGCCCAATATCCAACAACATAGAGCAAGACATGTTCACCAATTCAACTGTTGCTTCCAAATCTCTCAGTGAAAGAGTTGTTTTCTCAACAAAATTGTTTGTTCTGTTCTTGATGAAAGCCATCGTTGTTGCATATAGGAGCATTTAGCTCTGATAAGAAAAGTGTGATAATGTGTTATAATTTTATCTACAAATGTTTTGGATTTTTTTTCTCAATAAACTTTTTTTTTACTGCTCTTAAGTGATGAAATCCATAGTTGTTTCATATATGAGCATTTAGCTTTGATAAGAAAAGTGTGATACTGTGTTAATCAAAGGAAATGGCTAGGGATTTCACAAGTTATTAGTTTATAACTTGATCCACAATCAAAGAAAACGGCTAGGGATGTCACAAGTTGTCATTCATACAGTGATGTATTGATATTATCAGTTGAAATGGATCCTATTAGATGCATAGTGATGCATTGGCATTCTCAGTTGAAATGGATCCTATTAGATGCATTGACAATTTCTAACAATAATTGCTCAATTTACTCTCGAGTGTTTGAAACCCACAATCAAAGAAAATTGCTACGGATTTCACAAGTTATTAGTTTATAAATTGATCCACAATCAAAGAAAATGGCTAGTGATCTCATAAGTTATCATTCGCATAGTGATGTACTGACGTTCTCAGTTGAAATGGTGGCCAGGGACACTAAAAAATTCAAAATAGATATTTGTTATGGCATCCATATTATCTACAAACCATCCAAATTTTCCATCTTATACAACAATTTATAACAATAACCTCTCAATTTAATCTCCAATTTTTTAAACCCCTACCCATGCGGGGAAGATCAGAGTGTAAAATCAAATGTTCCTGTGGTTTTTTTAAAGGGTTCATAAACAAAACAGATAATGAGAAATTCAACCTTGTGGTATAATAATTGATTTTTGAATCATTGTGACAAACAAAACATCACATTAGGTCACAGAATATATCTAATGCTATAAGGATCTGAGATGATACCAAAGTTTTGAATCATGATAAATAGGTGACAACCAAAAATAAGTTGTAGCCGCAAGCAAAAAAATGCAACAAATCATAGAATATATCCAAGGTTGCAAGGAATCACATACATAGTGATGGACCTCATGGGAATTTTAGTGCACATAAAACACCACCCTAAAAATTCTATACTCTTGATCAATTTAGAATAACATAAGATCTCTAGATTAGATGTCGAGGTGGGTGGTACAGTAATTGAGGATGCTTCTTAAACGGTAAGGGAATTTAGATACTCTATCCTTCCACCAAAGCTATAAAAAGTGAGACTTGTAGATTATAGTTTTAATAAATTGACACTATGTGATTACGAATAAGTTACAAACATAAGTAATAAGAGGAATGTACACAAGGGCCATGGTAATTAATGTTATTCTTTGTACTTTTTTTATATTTATAATAGTTCTATTTAAAATAGTAATTGTATTATAATTTTTTTAAATGAATATTGTTAAATGTGTAATTGAGTAAAATGTATTAAACTGATATTCTAATTTTTAAGATATTTATTTCAAAAATTCAAAGGATGGTGAGTTTTCTTTTATTAAGCTTTACTCTAGATGTGCAAAGAATGAATGTATCTCAAGTCCCAAACAAGATTCTTATTTCTCTTCTTATTCTAGCTTGCAGTAGTTGTTGCATATAGGAACATTTAGATATGATAAGAAAAAATGTGATACTCTATTGTAATTTTCCTACAAATGTGATGGCAAGTGTATCCTAAATGTTGACAATTTCATGGTTAATGTAGTATAAGCTACATGAAAATTTACATTCTTGTATACAATATCAAGAAATCTATGCCCAATATCCAACACCATAGAGCAAGACATGTTCACCAATTCAACAGTTGCTTCCAAATCTCTCTCAATGCTAGAGTTTTTTTCTCAATAAAATTTTTTGTTCTGCTCTTGATGAAAGCCATCGTTGTTGCATATAGGAGCATTTAGCTCTGATAAGAAAAGTGTGATAATGTGTTATAATTTTCTCTACAAATGTGTTGGATTTTTTTTTCTCGATAAACTTGTTTTTACTGCTCTTAAGTTATGAAATCCATAGTTGTTTCATATAGGAGCATTTACCTTTGATAAGAAAAGTGTGGCACTATGTTAATAAAAAAAATGGCTAGAGATTTCACAAGTTATTAGTTTATAACTTGATCCACAATCAAAGAAAATGGCTAGGGATGTCACAAGTTGTCATTCACATAGTGATGTATTGATATTCTTAGTTTAAATGGATCCTATTAGATGCACAGTGATGCATTGACATTCTCAGTTGAAATGGATCCTATTAGATGCATTGACAATTTCTAACAATAACCGCTCAATTTACTCTTGAGTTTTTGAAACCCACAATCAAAGAAAATGGCTACGGATTTCACAAGTTATTAGTTTATAAATTGATCCACAATCAAAGAAAATGGCTACGGATTTCACAAGTTATCATTTGCATAGTGATGTATTGACGTTCTCAGTTGAAATGGTGGCCAAGGACACTAAAAAATTTAAAATAGATATTTGTTATGGCATCCATATTGTCTACAAACCATCCAAATTTTCCATCTTATACAACAATTTCTAACAATAACCCCTCAATTTACTCTCCAATTTTTTAAACCCCCACCCATGCTGGGGAGATCAGAGTGTAAAATCAAATGTTCCTATGTTTTTTTTAAAGGGTTCATAAACAAAACAAATAATGAGAAAGTCAATCTTGTGGTATAATAATTGATTTTTGAATCATTGTGACAAAAAAACATCACGTTAGCTCACAGAATATATGTAATGCTATAAGGATCTGAGATGATACCAAAGTTTTGAATCATGATAACAAGGTGACAACCAAAACTAAGTTGTAGCCACAAGCAAAGAATAACAACTCATAGAATATATCCAAGGTTGCAATGAATCGCATGCATAGTGATGGACCTCATGGTAATTTTAGTGCACATAAAACACCACCCTAAAAATTCTATACTCTTGATCAATTTAGAATAACCTAAGATCTCTAGAAAGGATGTCGAGGTAGGTGGTACAATAATTGAGGATGCTTCTTAAACAGTAAGGGAATTTAGATACTCTATCCTTCCACCAAAGCTATAAAAAGTGAGACTTGCATATTATAGTTTTAATAAATTGACACTATGTGATTAAGAATAAGCTACAAACATGAGTAATAAGAGGAATGTACACGAGGGCCATGGTAATTAATGTTATTCTTTGTACCGTTTTTTTTATATTTAGAGTAGTTTTATTTAAAATAGTAATTTGTATTTGTATTTTTTAAATAAATATTGTTAAATGTGTAATTGAGAAAAATGTATTAAATTGATATTTTAATTTTTAAGATATTTATTTCAAAAATTCAAAGTATGGTGAGTTTTGTTTTATTAAGCTTTACTCTAGATGTGTAGAGAATGAATCTATCTCAAGTCCCGAACAAGATTCTTATTTCTCTTCTTATTCTAGCTTGCAGTAATTGTTGCATATAGGAACATTTAGATATGATAAGAAAAATGTGATCCTCTATTGTAATTTTCTCTACAAATGTGACGGCAAGTTTTCCCTAAATGTTGACAATTTCATGGTTAATGTAGTATAAGCTACATGAAAATTTACATTCATACAATATCAAGAAATCTATGCCCAATATCCAACACCATAGAGCAAGACATGTTCACCAATTCAACAATTGCTTCCAAATCTCTCTTAGTGCTAGAGTTGTTTTCTCAATAAAATTGTTTGTTCTGCTCTTCATGAAAGCCATCGTTGTTGCATATAGGAGCATTTAGCTCTGATAAGAAAAGTGTGATAATGTGTTATAATTTTCTCTACAAATGTTTTGGATTTTTTTTCTCAATAAACTTGTTTTTACTGCTCTTAAGTGATGAAATCCATAGTTGTTTCATGTAGGAGCATTTAGCTTTGATACCAAAAGTGTGATACTGTGTTAATCAATGAAAATGGCTATGGATTTCACAAGTTATTAGTTTATAACTTGATCCACAATCAAAGAAAATAGCTAGGGATGTCACAAGTTGTCATTCACACAATGATGTATTGATATTCTCAGTTGAAATTGATCCTATTAGATGCACAGTGATGCATTGAAATTCTCAGTTGAAATTGATCCTATTAGATGCACTGACAATTTCTAACAATAATCTCTCAATTTACTCTCGAGTTTTTGAAACCCACAATAAAGGAAAATGGCTACGGATTTCACAAGTTTTTAGTTTATAGATTGATCCACAATCAAAGAAAATGGCTAGCAATGTCACAAGTTATCATTGACATAGTGATGTATTAACGTTCTCAGTTGAAATGGTGGCTAGGGACACTAAAAAAATCAAAATAGATATATGTTATGGCATCCATATTGTCTACAAACCATCCAAATTTTCCATCTTATACAACAATTTCTAACAATAACCGTTCAATTACTCTCCAAATTTTTAAACCCCCACCCATGCTAGGGAGATTAGAGTGTAAAATCAAATGTTCCCATGGTGTTTTTTAAAGGGTTCATAAACAAAACAGATAATGAGAAAGTCAATCTTGTGGTATAATAATTGATTTTTGAATCATTGTGACAAACAAAACATCACATTAGCTCACAACATATATCTAATGCTATAAGGATCTGAGATGATACCAAAGTTTTGAATCATGATAACTAGGTGACAACCAAAACTAAGTTGTAGCCACAAGCAAAAAATCACAACAACTCATAGAGGATATCCAAGGTTCATGGGAATTTTAGTGCACATAAAACACCACCCTAAAAATTCTATACTCTTGATCAATTTAGAATAACCTAAGATCTCTAGATTGGATGTCGAGGTGGGTGGTACAATAATTGAGGATACTTCTTAAAGGGTGAGGGAATTTAGATACTCTATCCTTCCACCAAAGTTATAAAAAGTGAGACTTGTAGATTGTAGTTTTAATAAATTGACACTATGTGATTAAGAATAAGTTACAAACATAAGTAATAAGAGGAATGTACATGAGGGCCATAGTAATTAATGTTATTCTTTGTAATTTTTTTATTTAGAATAATTTTATTTAAAATAGTAATTTGTATTTGTTTTTTTTTTAAATGAACACTGTTAAATGTGTAACTGAGTTAAATGTATTAAATTGATATTCTAATTTTTAAGATTTTTTTTTTCAAAAAATCAAAGTGTGGTGAGTTTTGTTTTATTAAGCTTTAATCTAGATGTGTAGAGAATGAATATATCTCAAGTCCCAAACAAGATTCTTATTTCTCTTCTTATTCTAGCTTGCAGTAGTTGTTGCATATAGGAACATTTAAATATGATAAAAAAAATGTGATACTCTATTGTAATTTTCTCTACAAATGTGATGGCAAGTGTTCCCTAAATGTTGACAATTTCATGGTTAATGTAGTATAAGATACATGAAAATTTACATTCTTGTATACAATATCAAGAAAGCTATGCCCAATATCCAACACCATAGAGTAAGACATATTCACCAATTCAACAGTTGCTTCCAAATCTCTCTCAGCGCTAGAGTTGTTTTCTCAATAAAATTGTTTGTTCTGATCTTGTTGAAAGCCATCATTGTTACATATAGGAGCATTTAACTTTGATGAGAAAAGTGTGATAATGTGTTATAATTTTCTCTACAAATGTGTTGGATTTTTTTCTCAATAAACTTGTTTTTACTGCTCTTAAGTGATGAAATCCATAGTTGTTTCATATAGGAGCATTTAGCTTTGATAAGAAAAGTGTGACACTGTGTTATAATTTGCTCTACAAATGTGTTGGAGTTTTTTTCGCAATAAGCTTGTTTTTACTGCTCTTAAGTGATTAAATCCATCATGCATATAGGAGCATTTAGGTCTCATAAGAAAAGTGTGACACTATGTTATAATTTTCTTTACAAATGTGATCGAAAGCCTGCCATGAATTTTGGCAATTTCATTGTTAATGTAATATAAGCTAAATACAAATTCATTTCTTCTACACAAGATCAAGAAATCTATGTTGAGTAGCCAACACTAGAGAACAAGACATGTTCACCAATTCCATAAATGCTACCGAATCTCTCTCGGTGTTGGAGTTATTTTCTCAATAGCCTTATTTTTACTTCTCTTGAAGTGATGAAAGCCACCTCTCCATACCTTTTTTACTATCTTCACAAAGAACAAAAGAAACCAAATTCATATCAGCAACACTGAAAAAACAAGAACATGGTAGACACTAGGGAGATCACTGATCTTTTGAATATTTTCAAAGATCATGAAAAACTAATACATAGGTGACTCAATAAGAAGTGGTAAAGATTAAATATGGAGGAACTATACCAAAAATACCTTTGATTTTGAAGGTAGAAAATCACGATCTATTTCTTCATTCATGAGGCATTCATCTTGGCATGATCAGACAAGGTATTTAACTTAATTTCAACATAGGCCTCATGATTTGTAAGGTTCAAGGTAGCAATATTGCAGTAAGATTTCACTATAACATGGTTCTTGCCATTTCTTCTTTAATTATTTGTTATTAAAAATTATTTATTTGATGTATTCAAATAAATTAATTTAATATTTTAAATTAAATTAAAATACACACACACACACATATATTATCTTCAGCTATATCTTATGAGTTTAGTATGTTTTCAATCAAAAATATGATTCAAAGTTTAAGAACTATATCTTAGATATGCGCACATGATTCTATTAAAATTTATGAAACAAATTCAATTTTTACAACTTGTATGTTTTAATAGAAACAAATTCATTTTTTACAACTTGTATGTTTAAATATGTGATTTTGGAAGTGATGATGACTTATTTAGACACTTGATTAGTATTGTGAAAGAAATTTGAGTATATCATTAAGGAGTCTTCAAAAGTTCCTAGCTCTATTTTAATTACATAAATGCATTGAAAACCATCTGATAGTATTTAGTTTAGTTGTTTTATTTGGACGTGTTGCAAGCTGACATATTGTGCCAAGAAGTTTGCTATATCTTATCAGTTTAGTATTTTTTTCAATCAAGAAGAGGCTTCAGAGTTTAAGAACTGTATCTTTCTGGTTGATAACTCTTATCATCAATATCTTTGAAACCTCCTCGACATGCTTCCATGGAAGTAAAATTGGCCAATCATTCCTTCACGATGGCTACTTCTCTACAACATCTTATTTCTTTTAAGCTACTCTTTCCTAGTCTTTTGCCTTAAGGAGTTTCTTTTGCAACATGTGGTGCAATTGCTAGTATAACAACTATTGAAAAAAAAAAAAATCTTATTGGTAAAACATTTCAAATAGTTTCACTATTCTACATTTGAATCCCTTTTTTAGTATATTTTTTTAGTGAATTTGTATTAAATTCAACAATGAAAGTTTAAGTTGTAAAGTCTACACAATCCAAATAACAAAAGAATCTGTTTATACATCCAAAAATGCAATTTAAACAATTATATATATATAAACAAGGGGAGCAAATTGCTTTATCTACAAATTTTCCCCTCTTAAAATGAGAAAAATGTAATCCCTCTCATTCCTTACTAAAACCATAATTAAAATGGTTTATACTAGTTTATAATAAATTTTAGTTGTTATCATAAATTAAAACTAATATATATATATATATAAAATCTATTAAAATTATTTATATATAATTTAATTTAAATAAAATAAATTAAAATAAATAAATAAAATTATTTTGTATTAAAATAATATCAGTTTTAATATAGCTATCCAAACTAAAATTTAATAAATTATTATATAAATAATATGTTTCTTTTTTTTTTTTTCAGAAGAAAAAAAACGCTGTATATTAATAGAAAATATAACAGTACATAAACGACATCACATCCTCGCTGTGTATACAGCATGGATAACCAGATTCCCATATACAAAACCAAAACATCCAGAAGAGAGACGTTCAATGTATGTGGCATGCAGAATTATGGGTGGCTTACCAACCCCATCACAGTGGTACAAAACATCCCTGCTAACATTATATTACATACAAGTGAGAGCATATACGATATAAGAGATATAGAGGCTAATAGTAAGAATAGGGAGGCGAATCCAGGGCATGAAAAGCCTATAAAGATGACCCAGGTGAGAAAGTCAATTCATAATAACATTCAACCACCCATAATAAAATGAAGACCACAGATCAGCCAAGACAAAAATGATTAAATGCTGAGAGTAGCAATATAGTAACAGGCTCGCTTGAAGGATGATCAACCCAGCTTGGGCCAATACCCACACGAAAATGCTTGAGAGGCAGCATGATACAGGCTCGCTTGCACTATTGAACTCCACCAACACTAATCTAGGCACGCTCGCTTGATGCAGACATCCAGAGAACCATAAAGTAACCAGTCATGAATACCGGTATGATAACACATGTTGGGTTCCAAACCAGATGAGCAGGCGAGAGGAAAAACCCATATACGGAATACCCCTGTCCCATAGATGTGTCCACAGCAAACAACAGTTGCGTCACTAGGAAAATAACCTTCGACAGTCAAAATGAAAGGGGTCCATATACAGAGATCCGAGATCACTAGACAAAAATGAAATATAGAGCGCTGAAAGAAGAAAATACAGCCAGAAACTATATATAAGCATATAACATATGAAAAGATAGCATGAACTTAGGAAGAAAAAAGAAGCCCATCACCCAGCAAATTAGTCATGGTATAGGAACAGTCGAGTTCCATATCACGTCCCCATCTTTGAAGCCAGTGAAATACATCTGTCCAAACTCCGCACAGATACCCTTTTTGGACAGGCCATCCGCCCTGGTGTTGTTCTCTCTGTATATATGCATAATAGGAGGTTGATTTAGATTGTGCCATAAATAAAAAATCCTATGCATCCATCCCCGCAAGTTAGGCACTGTGAGCTCACTTCTACCGTTTATCCATTCAGTAACCACCTTTGAGTCGCCATAGAAGTTGGGGTTTTGTAAATTGAGCATTGTTGCCACCAGTAGGCCACCCCACAAAGCCATGATTTCTGCCTTATTGTTTGTACCAGACCCCCCATTCCAGTAGATATGTACCCTCTCACGTTGTGATTTTTTAACCCATACACCGCATCCCATGATACCTCCTGCAGATGCTCCATCAAAATATATAGCAGGGAGATGAATCTCGTGGGGCCTGTTCCTGACTGATTTATCAACCAGCTGTAGGGAGGGAGCATTCCCTTCTACAATCCAGCTCATGATGTTTGATATGATAATATGTGACAATAAAGGCTTATTATCAAAGATGAGATTATTCCTTGCAATCCAAACTTCCCAACAGAGATAGAAAGGAAGTGACTTGTATTTACCTTTCAGTCTGTCCCAATCCTCCACAGCAGAAATAAAGTCTTTAGCCGTCCAATTTGAAACCGTAATGTGATGTGAGAAAGCCGTCCATATATTTTTAACCACAGAACATGTGAAAAATAGGTGCTGAATAGATTCAGCCTCCATGCAACATATCGCACACCTGTTTGGCCCATGAACACCCCTTCTAGCAAGATTATCCCACGTTAGAATTTTGTCCTTCCATATCAACCAGCCAAATAATGTAATCTTAGTGGGTATCCGCCGTTTCCAATACCGATAGAAGGTCTTGGTAGCGTTACCCCCCGCAGCATCTATGATGATATTCCTATATGCGTCACGTACTATAATGGCATCCTGCTTCAATGGGCCATTCCATATGATTGAATCCCCTCCCACCACTTGGCAGAAACCGGCTACTTTGAAAGATAACAGCAAATCCTCCCACTCCATAGCTTCTTCCCCCATTAAACCCATTTGAGTTGCACTCTTGAAAGAAGGCGCGCCAAATTTCCATTCGGAAATGATCTGCGATAACATCACATACCCCCGCTGATATAGGCACTGTAACAGTCGAGGGGAGATAGTCTTATCTTTTGTGAGGCCTGATATGTTCTTATAAGCCAGTGGAATTTTGCCGCCACTTCCAAATTGCCATGTGATCCGATCACAAACATATGTAAGAATCTTTCTGAACCCGCCCCATATAACAGAAAAAATGGGTGGACATATGATCTCCCTGCTCATCAGCTAATGTAAAATGTCACCATGAATATACTTACTTTTAATGATTGCGCTCCATATATTATCTCCATTAATCGCGCGCCAAAAGGATTTGATCAGTAAAGCATAATACTCAATGAAATTATTATACTTAATTTTTCTCAACATAATATAATTAGATAAATATATTAATGTAATAAATTGCAAGTATTTATAGAAAGTACTTTTGAAATAATTTTTTACAGGAAAATTATTAAATCACTGCAGGAGCAGTGAATGATAGCAATCATGTTTAGTATTAATTTAGACCATAAAAAAAAAATTCAACTAAATTTTTAATTTTTTACATAATTTTACTTTTTAGAGTTTTCTGTGATGAGGTCAGCGCGCCGACACCAAAGCTCCATGCCCCGATGCATGGCGTCAGCACTCTCGTGACAATCAATTACTTGAACAGTACAAAGTTTTGAAAATATAAATGTAATTGGTATTAATCAAAGCTGCCGTGTCTTGTTCCTTCCGGTAAGTTCTAGTTCTAGCGCGTAATCTCGGCTCTCATTAACGCAAGTCCGTGTCTTCTTCTTTCCGTTAAGTTCTAGTTCTATGGGATATTCTCAACGCTCATTAACTCAACTTGCAAGTCCAGAAATGTAACAAATGTAATAAGATTAAAAATGTAATAAGATCTAGGTAATTGTATAATTATCCAACAGTTATTAACCTTGGAACTTGCCCACTTGTTTGTTCATGGTGTCCTCACAAGAAGCCTTAAAAAATTTGAGATTGTTTTGTTTTTTACTCAAAAATTTTAATGTATTCGAAGGTTACGTTTAATTTTAAAATATGAAATCACAAAACATTTTCAGGTTTATATTTAAGATAAGAAATCACTAAATTTTTTGTGAGTATGTCCAATGAGTCTATGTGAATTAAATCATATAATTTTGTTCCACAACAAAAATATGATTTTTCATTAACTAAAATTGGGAAATGTGAATATTTCAATAAAGTTCAAATTTAAAAAGCTTTGAAATTTATTTTAAATTAAATGAAGTATTAATACAAATTAAGTATTTCATGTAATAATTAATATATAATATGAAATTGAAAGATTAAAAAAAATTAATAAATTTGATTTTTTTAATTTTTAAATATTTGGATTTAAAATGTTTTGAGTTAGGTGTGGCATGTGCAAGGGTATGTAAGGATAGGTTATTTTTCATTTCAAAGGACAAATGAATTTTTTTCTTTCTTGAAGGTTGAGGCAGGGCTTCAATTACCAAGCCAAATCTTATGGCCTCTTGCAAGTTCATTCTCTAACTTCGGGCAATGTGATCACAAGGATACAAATTGTTGGTGATTCAAAAGGGACTTTCGTCTCAATTCAAATTTTCTTTGAATCATGTTTCTCCTTGCCTAGTTTACTAAATTTAATTGCTATCACATCCTTCATTATAACAACTTGATTGTGAATCTAATAAAAACAAGGCAATTAGAACGGAGCTACAATCCTTCATTATCAATGACCATATAAGCTTTCAATTGATTCCGTGAATATACTTATCACTTGAAAATTGTCATTTTGATAGGTCATTATTGTTCACTGAGGATGATTGGGGTAACAAAGGTCGTTTTCATTGGATTTTACTTTACATTTACATTATTTAAGTGTTGGAATTAATGGAGAATGTATTATTGGAAAGAGTTTGTTCATTAGTTGTGCTTATACCCTAGTTTAGGGATTAGTTCCTATTTTCTAGGAGTTAATTCTAACTCTCCTATGCATATGTAAACATATATATTCTTGATGAATAATGATTAAAACAGAGCATTCTCGCTGAGGCAATCTCTAGGTAGAGCTTGTTCCCCTATGAGTTGCTAAGTTTATGATATATTAGGTTTCTTCCAATTCTAACATGGTATCAGCGCTGGTGAACCTTTGTGGTTGGTGTGCCTTAGTGGCATATTTGTGGCGTTGGGTGAATGGAGTGTCCTTCTGACATTTTGGCGCCTTGGTGGCTGGAGTGCCTTAGTGGTGAAATTGGTGACCCTGTGTGTGAGCCTTGGTTGCCGGTTCATTTCGAGAGCCTTGGTCGCTGGTTCGAAAGCCCTGGTGGTTGGTTGTGTTGTAAGCCTTGGTGATTGGATAATTAAAGGGCCTTGCTCGCTGAAAGCCTTGGTGGCTAGTTCAATTGCTTTTTTGACAATGCCCTAAATTTTTGAAGAAGTTTGATCAACACTACTTTTTGGGATCAAACCCGTGCTAATCAACACTGATTTGGGGGGTTGAACCCATGATGATAAACACTAGTTTTAGGAGTCAAACTCGTGCTAATCAGCGCTGCTTTCAAGGTAAAACCCACACTGATGACCAAAAACTTATGAAATTTTTTGTCAGCGCAACGAGGAATACAGTGAAAGAGTGTTGGTGAGCGTTGATCCTCTGTGTGAATCAGGGGCAAAGACAGATTCTGTTTACCTTCTAGAATTGTGTCGACCTCCTAGATTGCATATCCGCTAGTTGAGATCGCGCATTTGGGTGGTCGAGTTTATTTGTCAAGATCGTGAAATTTAATTACAATGAGATCTCTTGTCGAGATCATTGTGTTGATGACAAAGTAGATCACGTGTTCTGAGATCGAAATCACTATGTCAGTGCAACTATTGTGGTACCGGATTGCTTATCGTATATGTTAGTGTCATTTTATTTTGTTGATTAGAATTGTTGTAAAATTGCCCTTGTTTTTTTTTTTAAATACTTGATTAAAGAAATTGAAGACATAAATCAACAAACTATGTTCGTAGAGAAAGATTCAAAAAATTATCTTAAAAGAGCAAGACGACAAAAACCAAATTGGTTATTTTTATGAATCTAACATATTTTTGAAGTATGAGATATTTCTAGCCAGGAAGAAGCAAATGAAAATATTAAGAACAAGTGTATGTCCCAAAAACCTACAACATTGAATACAAAGAATGTTAGTATGCAATCAAAATCAAGAAAAAGGAGATTAAGAGTTCAAGTGTTCCACCTTCGGCACAAAAAACACAAAAAGGAAAAAAAAACCCCACCAAAAAGTGTCACTTATCATGTCCTATTGTGTTATATAAACATTTTGACTTGATTAAATTACACAAATAAAAATAAAAATAAAATGCTTCTTTAATAGCTCTTGGAGCTTGATAGATTAGGAATTAAGATAGATCTAAACTAGTAAAATATTGTTTTTGCCTAGTCTAAGTTCTTATATCTTTATAATTGTAGTTTATGTACAATATTGTGTTTTATATATTAAGTGTTTCTTTGTTTTATTGTTTAATAATTTTTTTCTAGATTTTTTTAATTCTTACACAATAATAAAAGCTACTTGGTGACAATGTGAAAAAAAAGCAAAAACACTAACAATGCCACCACACGACTCTTGTTAAAATGACAATTCTGATATGGAACTTTTAAGTGGTGACAATGTGCAAAAAGCAAAAGGAGTAACATTGCCACCACGTAACTCTTGTTAAAATAACAATTTTGGTATGGAACTTTTAATTAGTACACTTTATTTAGTAAGAATATACTATTGCCACCAGGTAGCTCTTATTCAAATGACAATTTTGATATGGAACTTCTAATTAGTAAAGTTCATTTAATAAGAATATACTACTTAAAGTTGAATTTAAAATTAAATTAATAATTTTAATATAAATAAATATTAAAATATATATATATATATATATATAAAATAATAAAAAATATAAAAAAATAATATTTTTATATTATATGAAGACATTTATCTACATTACCAATCACAAAAGTCTCTTAGATCTAACAAGATTAATATTGTTTTTCTCAAAAATTAATGTAAAACAAAAATATAATATATTTGACAAAAATAATTAATTAAAAATTGAAAAATATTTTTAAGACATGTGATAAAGTAATAACATTAATATTTAAAATATATGTTGTACTTTGAAAGTAATTAATAACAACATATTAATTTTTTGCATTAACAATAAATGATGATGATGATGGTTAACCTCCACTCCAGTGAGACCAATCTTTGGTCTATAGGACCTAAAGAAACGAGTTATTTAATTTGATTTAAGATTTTATTTCTATTATCAAAAAGCTTTGAGAGAAACCTCTAGAGCTCACTATAATTTTGACATCTTAAAAGACTATAAAGATCAATGTTTTTTTTTTTTTCTGAATAAGACTAAATCTATTAAGAGAAGAAATATAGTACAATCAAGGCTCGCATAGAGGCGAAGCGAAGCAAGAGAACAGGGGAGCCGACAATGATAAACTATCAACATCGGTCCCTATGAGCAACCATGACAAAAGTAGAGATAACAGAAAGTACATAAACTGAAGAATCAAAGCTAGGGAGTCGACCCAGAGTGGGTGGGGTCTTCCAATCGGTATTTTTTCCCTTTTTTTTTACTGACTGTCACCCAGCCATTGAGGGCTGGCTGGATGGGAACCACCTGCAAACTAATCTGTGCAGAAGGAGGAGTCTCCTTGTCTGAATCTGAAGACGACTCATGAGTGCGCTTCTGTGAAGTTGGAGGAGCCGTGGGATCTGTTGGACGTGCTTGAGGCGTTTCCCTCGGGGGGTTCTGATTCTCCTCCTCCACCTCTATATCCTCCTCATCAGAGCTGCAGAAAGCTAAGTCATCCATTGGAGGCCTATCACAGGGTTTCCAATTCTTGGATTTGGATTTTCGTGGGATATTCCTCTTTTTTTCGAGAAACGTCGCACAAGTATTCTGAAGATGCCCGGTCTGATGGCAGTGGCGACATCTGAAAGCAGTGTTCTCGTAGTCTAAAGTTTGCGTCCAATGAAAGTCCCCCACCTTGAGGTTGATCTGGTCGGGAAGCCCTTTGCTGATGTCTATTTCTGCGCAAATTCTGCCAAAGGTGTATAAGCCTTTCTCTCCTCGGGTGGTGTCTGTTGCCAAGAAGCGGCCTAATTTATTCCCAATTCCTTGGAAGACTGCAAAATGCCATAGATGAGCAGGGAGGTTTGGTAGACGGACCCAAATGGGCAGCTTGGTGATAACAGCCGAAGAGGGGTCAAAATCAGGGAACCAGGGGGTGAGGAAGAGTCCCGCTGATCCCCAGAACCAAGGGCCTCCTGTTAAGACTTTCTTGTAGTCATCGCTGAAGATGAAGACTACAATGAAGAATCCCTTCGAGCAGAAGAAGACTCTGCAGTTTTTGGTCCAGTTGGAGTGAATCCACTGGTATAGGTCGGCCGTGCGAGGCCATAATCCGTTAAATCTGCAGATAATGGTTGTTTCGGCAAGCGTCTGAAGTTGATCATCCAAAGTTGGATGAGAAATTTCAATGGAAGGGGTATCCTCCATTTTATCCACCAGGAAAGGCTTGGGAGCTTCTGCTGGTTTGGCAGACTGCGGTTGGGCACCCTCTTTGCGAACAGCATCTTTATAAGAAAAAGAGGGGGCAGAGGAGGTCTGCCCTATGGAACCACCTCTTAAACGAAAGGTAGCCACAATAGAAGCGTCTTTAAGAATGCTATAGAAAGATAGGGGGTAGGGATTCATAAGTTGCTTACCCTTATAAAGCAGTCTCAGGTGAGTGGATGGAATCCCCAGACGGTATTCGAGTTTTTGAAGGATGTCCTGCACAAGATTTGTTCTGCTTGCCCACAGCATCACTGTCTTGCCCGAGAGTTTAACCTGGATCTGGAAAGCTTGTGAATCTTCAGGTGCGACTCGCTGGATTAGGATGTGAGACTGCTTCCGATAGGCCGCCGTCCGATCCAGGCCCAGATTTGGAAGCCTATCAAGAGGGCTCGGTAAACAAAAACTCTGCATGCGATTGACGGTGAAGAGATCTATGAGATCTACTGGGTTGCTGTTACCTTCTTTGATCGCTGCTCTCAAAGCGGCTGCCTTAGATCGAGCTGGATCAATAGCCAAGAGGACGGCCCTCCAGACAACTGCGTCCACAGAGTCAAGGGGTCCATCCTTGATCGAGTGTTTGAGCAGTAATGAAGCTTGCAGGTTCAGATCTGCAGCTTTGACAATGAGGGTGGCTTGCCCAGGCGTCGCTGCATGCATTGTGACCTTGCAAGCCGCTGTGAAGACTCCGGTTTCAACGCTGTCTGAAGCAGTGTTAGGGAGCATAGCCGCCCAGACGGCGGCGCCATGATCTTCAAAATCGCTCCGGTGCTGTGGCAGGCCGATGAGCAGGTCCCAACCTTCGATCTGGAGCAGATATGGAGGGCCGCCGGCTCTCAGAGCTGCCGTGCCGGCGTGAACCTGCTTAACCTCACAACAAACCCTAAGATTCGCGTTCGCCATCGCTCTGAAATTGGAAGCCCAGGATTTATAAAGATCAATGTTGCAATAAATATATTTTTAATTTATTTACATATAAAAATGAAATCAATAATAATATATATTATTTAAAATTATAAACCATATAAATTTATAATATTATTTAAAATTATAAACTATGTAAATTTATAATATTATTGTAAAATTTAAATATATAACTTTTAAATTAAACCTCGTATCATCATTTATATATATAAGAGTAACTTAACAACAACAAGATTCATCATTTATATAAAATTTATAATATCATTTAAAATTATAAACCATGTAAATTTATAATATTATTGTAAAATTTAAATATATAAATTTTAAATTAAACCTTGTATCATCATTTATATATATAAAAGTAACTTAACAACAACAGTATTCATCATTTATACATAAAAAAAACAACTAAAAGTAACTTAACAATAACAAGATTCATCATATATAGAAAAAACAACATAATTGGTCTCATAAATCATCTTTGCAATCATTTTATCAAAATATCACAACCATATGAATTTTTAACCTTTGTCTAAAATATTTGCTAAGTACCCACACATCAAAGTTCTCCGACAAGACACATATCTTTCTGTTTACTTGAATCTTGGCCAAAATTCACATGTGATAACCAAATTAAGTAACTTACATTATAGTTTAAATTTTAGTAAATTTTTTAATTAATTTTATTTAAAATTAAAATTAAATAATAATAATAATAATAATAATAGTTAAAAGTACAAGTTTGAAACAAGATAATATAATCAAAGTGTTTAATTTTTTTTGAAGTATCTTATCTTCTTATTTTAAAAAAATGCAATTTAAATAATAAAAAATTTATAATTTCCAAAAAATTATATAATAATATAAATATTTTTAAATAAAAAGACAACTTATAAGACTTTCAAAATCATTAAAATCTTCTAATAAAATAAAACATATATACATATTTGCATTTATCTAAACAAAATTAAAATAACAATCATATCACCAAATTCCAAAACATATATTTTTTC
This sequence comes from Pinus albicaulis, assembly GCA_034641835.2. Taxonomy (NCBI): domain Eukaryota; kingdom Viridiplantae; phylum Streptophyta; class Pinopsida; order Pinales; family Pinaceae; genus Pinus; species Pinus albicaulis. The sequence goes on from MU968389.1 coordinate 811,135, forward strand.
TCTAAATAACAATTACTATTTATTACAACCTTCTAAATAACAATTACTATTTATTACAACCTTCCAAACATTAAGACCATTAAAATGCCACGAAACACACATTACACATATCTCTCTTTCTACAAAGTTGATTTATCGCACATACAACAACCTCCAAAATAAAGTTTGGATAAATCACATACATCTCTGTTAACAACTCTCAAAATCAGTCTACTGCTTTCAAGCATCAGAATGTAAAGCTAGTGCACCAAATCCATCCCAAAAAACAAAAGAAAGACGTTTGGCAGTTCATACGGATCTCAAAATCAGTGTATTGGTTTTAAACATGAGAATGTACCGCTAGTTCTCCAAAGCCATCGAAAGTTACTTTCAAAGCTGAAATGAGCAGAGCTGTGCATGCTACGGCCAGCAAATATTGTTAACTTGGAATGCACGCAATAAAGTACGGCAGGAAATAAAATCCTTAAAAAACTTTCGTTGTGATAAAATGATTTCCTGCAATATTTTTCCTTCCTCGCTCCAAACCGCGAAGGCCATCTTCTGTGGTAGAGAGAATAAAACACAGCCACTTTGGTTGACTGCAACGTCCATACAAAATGCCAGCCCTCTTCACTTCATCATCATTGTCAAGTGTACTCAGTGGATACCATTTTTCGCCTTTTTGCATTAACAATAAATGATGATGATGATGGTTAATGTCCGATTTTATTCCTATTCTCAAAAAGCTTTGAGAGAAACCTCTCGAGCTCACTATAATTTTGACATCTTAAAAAGCTATGAAGTTCAATGTTGCAATAAATATATTTTTAATTTCTTTACATATAAAAATGAAATCAATAATAATATATACTATTTAAAATTATAAACCATATAAATTTATAATATTATTTAAAATTATAAACTATGTAAATTTATAATATTATTGTAAAATTTAAATATATAAATTTTAAATTAGACCTCGTATCATCATTTTTATATATAAGAGTAACTTAACAGCAACAAGATTCATCATTTATATAAAATTTATAATATCATTTAAAATTATAAACCATGTAAATTTATAATATTATTGTAAAATTTAAATATATAAATTTTAAATTAAACCTTGTATCATCATTTATATATATAAAAGTAACTTAACAACAACCGTATTAATCATTTATATATAAAAAAACAACTAAAAGTAACTTAACAATAACAGGATTCATCATTTATATAGAGAAAACAACAACATAATTGGTCTCATAAATCATCTTTGCAATCATTTTATCAAAATATCACAACCATATGAATTTTTAACCTTTGTCAAAAAAAATTGCCTAAGTATCCACACATCAAAGTTCACTGAAGATCCAACAAGACACATATCTTTCTGTTTACTTGAATCTTGGCCAAAATCACATGTGATAACCAAATTAAGTAGCTTACATTATAGTTTAAATTTTAGTAAATTTTTTAATTAATTTTATTTAAAATTAAAATTAAATAATAATAATAATAATAATAGTTAAAAGTATAAGTTTGAAACAAGATAATATAATTAAGGTGTTTAATTACTTTGAAGTATCTTATCTTTTTATTTAAAAAAAATGCAATTTAAATAATAAAAATTTTATAATTTCCAAAAAAATTATATAATAATATAAATATTTTTAAATAAAAAGACAACTTATAAGACTTTCAAAATCATTAAAATCTTCTAATAAAATAAAACATATATACATATTTTCATTTATCTAAACAAAATTAAAATAAAAATCATATCACCAAATTCCAAAACATATATTTTTTCTCTAAATAACAATTACTATTTATTACAACCTTCCAAACATTAAGACCATTAAAATGCCACGAAACACACATTACACATATCTCTTTCTTCAAAGATGATTTATGGCACATACAACAACCCTCCAAAATAAAGTTGGGATAAATCACATACATCTCTGTTAACAACTCTCAAAATCAGTCTATTGCTTTCAAGCATCAGATGTAAAGCTAGTGCACCAAATCCATCCCAAAAAAACAAAAGAAAGACGTTTGGGAGTTCATACGGATCTCAAAATCAGTCTATTGGTTTTAAACATGAGAATGTGCCGCGCTAGTTCTCCAAAGCCATCGAAAGTTACTTTCAAAGCTGAAATGAGCAGAGCTGTGCATGCTACGGCCAGCGAATATTGTTAACTTGGAATGCACGCAATAAAGTACGGCAGGAAATAAAATCCTTAAAAACCTTTCGTTGTGATAAAATGATTTCCTGCAATATTTTTCCTTCCTCACTCCAAACCGCGAAGGCCATCTTCTGTGGTAGAGAGAATAAAACACAGCCACTTTGGTTGACTGCAACGTCCATACAAAATGCCAGCCTCTTCACTTCATGATCATTGTCAAGTGTCTTCAGTGGATACCATTTTTCGCCTTCTGCTTCATCTATACATAGTTTCCACACAGAAAGGCCTTTCGTATAAAATAGAACTATATGTCTGTCACAGCCACCAATAAGTACTCTAGATGGCCAATTTCTTAAGCACTGCGCTCCTGTGTCCTGTGACCCCTTGATTATGTTCCACTGTTTAAGCTCTTCATCGAAAGAAACAATGCTCACACCCTCACCATCGTTAATTTCATTGAACCAATAAAATTTCCCATTTGAATATATCCCCTCTCCCTTACGCAGAACTGATTTTATCGCAGGCATCTTAACTTCAGACCATTTATTAATCTTGGAATTATAAATCTGAAGCACCATATCCTGGTGTGCGGTAGAGTTCGTTGCTGTTATGGAATTCAATCTTATTCCAGCTTCCATTCCTGGAATCATTTTAATCCTCATATAAACCCCAATTTCAGCTCTCAATCCTGCAGCCATTGGATTGTTCATCCAAGCCCCCCTATCCACTAATGTAGAATTCACTCCCAGAATAAGGTTAGAGCATGTAGTGCATGTATCGAAAACTAGACCGACAAAATGCCACCATGTATGTTCCACACGTTCCGGAAGTTCTATCCAGGTTTTGGTGACAGGATTGCAAATGTAGATTTCATTCTTTTCGGTACAAATACAAACTAACATCTTGCAACGGGCCACCAAATACACAGTGCTTGGAAGAAAATCCAGAGACAATCTATGGAATTGGTAGCTATTTTCTGCGCAAATCCAAAGGGTTTTCACGAATGACGGCTGAGAGATATCGGTGGACGGTAATTGTTTCGTAGGCTGAACAAGGAGAAATGCTGGAGTATCAGAAACCGCTAAGTTGGACGTTAACTTTCTGAACTCGGAAGACTGAAGCATCTCTTTCCAACTTTTGCTCACCCGCGAAACCAGCTAATAATGCTTTTCATAGGCAATCTTGCTAAAACTTGCATTAGCAAGTCTTGGTTTAATTTCTCCCATATTTCTGCTACCATTTCCATCTTGGGACTGCCATCCATATTTCTTGCCATCACACAAAGCAGACGGTCACAACCCAAACCGAAATGCTTCTCTATTTGGTCTCTCGTTCAAGAACTATTATATGCAGTTTCAGCGCCTGAAGCCACAAGAATAATTGAAGGGACCATCATAAATGTCCTCTCACGTTGTCTAACCATATTGACGTTTAATAACTCTGCTTTTTTTTCAAGGTTTTCAAGGTAAGAGAAGCTGCAAGAATCATTACAAATGTCCTCTGCCGGCGTCGTCGGCCAGTTATATTTAACACGAATTCATACGCCGAAAGAATTGTCAAGCTATTCAAAATCCAATTAATAAAATCTAAGGATTGCCTGTACTTTGCAATCTCTGGAGTCAAGCTAATCCAAATCCAATCAATAAAATCTAAAGATTTCCTGTACTCTGCAATCTCTGGAGTCTTAACCATATAATATGCATGTTAACTTCAGTACGTCGCGACGTTTTTATTCGGTAATGTGGTAGCATTAGTGGTAGTTAGTATAAATGCGGCTGCAGGTATAAGCATCGGGAATGGCATTGACTGTTTAATAATTTGGGCTAAGACTTTTTGAAACTAGTCTATAGTTCAATTTTATAAACAAATTTTTATTATTATTTATTAACAATTAACTTTATTTTTCTAACATTTTATTGGTTCTCTTCTATAATATCTTATTATGTAATTCATTGCAAGTACGGAATCTCTGATGGACTGATTGCAAACTCTGACGTACTTTCGGGAGGCAATTAAAGCCCATGGTACTAATTGCATTAAGGCATCATTCAAGATGTCTATCTGTCAAATTAATTTATGTTTAAAACACCATTGCTAATGAGTCTACCGTTGCCGTGTGGGTCCTTTATTTCATTATTAATGGATCTGTGACGCTGGCATGTGTGTTATACGAAATCAAGGTAGACTTTTGTGAGAAATTCCAAGCAGCCTCAAACTGCATGCGGAATGGAGATCAACGGAACAGAATAGTCTGGATGCTTCTTTTTTTTCGGACTCTGGTAAAATAAATTTCAAGGTAAAATAAATATGTGAGTAAAAGATAATAGTTGGTCTTTCCATACATATATTATAGAAAGAAAGAAAGAAAGAATTTTTAATGTCCACGAGGCTAAAAATAGCCTATGGGACAGATTGTTTCTCTATCTGACTCTTGTATTCGGCCCTTTTCCTGTGAAGTTTTACAATGAGCACTCCCAGCTTATCGACAAACTCTTCGCTGAATAGATTATCCCAAGAATTAGCTGCCAGAATACTTGCATAGTTTTCTCTGGTGTCCTTGAAGGCCTCACATTCTAGAATGAAATGTTTTTTTGTTTCCACTTTTCCGGAGGAGCAAAAAATACATACTCTTTCTTCCCACATTTCTTTTGGCCTTTTCCAGCGCCCTGTTTCACAACGGAGTTGATGAGAATTAGTCCTTAATTGAGCAATAGGAATTTTAGATCTCCAAGAAATATCAGCGCCTATGTATGCCTTTTGTTGATGGTTATGTGTGGGGTTAAACTCTTCTATGTAGTACTTCTTCTTTCTCTCTAGCTCTTTCTTCCAAGTATGTTTATGGAATTTATCCATAACAAAAGTTTTTATCTCTTTACTTTTTGTAGGACACATGCTCAAGCAAATACCCCATTTACTAAACCATTTGTTATTCTGCCGCATCCAAGTCTTCTGTCTTTTACACAATCTGTCACTAAACACCACCTTGGGCCATCTATCCTCTTCCATTTGCTCAATTTTTTTCAGATACCTTATGACTCGCACCATAGCGATTGCTTCAATAGGAGCAGCCCCTGTTTCACTTAACAGAATAGCATAAGGAACTGCACTTTTAATTTTGAATTTGTTTGTAATCAAACGTTTCTGAATTTTCTCAATTTGTTTTCACTGCATCTTGGTTGTGTTGCTAGCCCATAGTTCACAACCGTAAAGAATCACCGGAATCACTAGAAGCCCAAAAAGAGTTAGGGTGGTTTTCCAGTCCCACAGCTCTGCCTCTCTACACCTGTTTTGAAGAGCATAAAATGTTTTCCAACCCCCTAAAGTTCTTTTCTTTCTACAACCATCCCAACTTAAATTTCTGTTGAAGTCAATTCCGAGGTATTTGTAATCTGCAACTTCTTCCAAAATGCTGCCTCCAAAATAGAACTTATGTTGGTTATGCTTTCTTTTGTTAGAGAAAACTACTACTTTCGTTTTGCTAATATTGACTTGCATCCCAACCCTTTTACAAAAATGCTCAAGGGAATGTAAATGCTCTTGCAAACCAAGAGCCGAATTAGCAATCAATATAAGGTCATCTGCGTACAAAAGAAGCCTGATAACGAACTTGCCCAAATGGATACCGTCACCCACTTGCGAATTTAGCCACTCTTCAAGCTTGTCAATATATAACCCAAAAAGGGTAGGAGACAATGGGCAACCTTGCTTGACCCCGATATCGCTTCTAAAACTTTCAGAAATGCCAGCTGAAGTTCTGATTTTGACTTTCACCTGTTCGTACAACCTATGCACAGCTGCTCTCAAATGCTTGGGAACCCCGAGTTCCTCCATTCTGCCCCAAAGCTTATCCCTAGGAACCGTGTCAAAGGCTTTTTTGAAATCAACAAAGCAACAAAAAACTTCTTCCTTATTTTCCCAACCTTTTTCAATGATGTGCCTTAAAGTTATACAATGATCAACTGTGGAATGTTTAGGTCTAAAACCTGCTTGCCCTTTAACACGTTTATTTCTTTCTTCTGCCCACTTGCTAATTTTCTTTTCCAACATGCTTCCAAATAACTTTGCAAACAAAGGGTTTATCATTATGGTTCTATAATTGGAAGGATTATTGACGTCACCACTCTTGAAAAGAGGTATTGCCATACTGGTTGTCCAATCTGTGGGGAACCCCTGCTGTAAGATGCTGTTGAAAATTTTTGTGATGTGAGGTGAAAGAAATTTTAAGCCCCACTTTAGATACTCTGCTTGGAGTTCATCTAAGTCTTTTGCTTTTCCGGCGCCCAACTTCTTGATACCCATCTCTACCTCTTGCACCGTGAAGAGTTTTGTGTCTGTGTTGACCAAGGGAGGAGGGTCAACCTTGGGATCCTGCTCATAAAGTTGTCTTGCATAGTCAAACCATTTAGAAGCTGTAATGTTGTTTTTAGTTTGCACCTTTTTCGATTGGAGCTCCTTCCAAAATAATTTGGGGTTATTTTTCCCGAGGAAGATTAGTTCTTCTCTCCTTGAAACCATAAAATCGGCTTTTTTTTTTTTTACTAAATGCTTGTAAGCTTTGAGCTCTATGTTATCCGTGTCTGATTCCTTCCACCTTCTCCTTGCCTTTTTGCATTCCTCGTCAAACCAAGCATTAACCGGAAAGCAATTTTTTTCGGACTTCTTAATTTTTGCTCTTTTGCACTCAGCAAGTGCGCTTTGAATTAAATGTGTTAATCTGTGACTATGAAGGCCCTGAGATGGGATTTCCTCCTTCTTGAAGAGCCTCTCTAGCATTATTTTGAAGGTATTACAATTCTCTGGATTCAAAAGAATTCTGCCCTTTGGAGGATTTTGTTGAACACATTGATTTTTCGACCCCAATTGCTTTTTTCCGGTCCAAGAGAAACTTAAATAGACTGGCTTGTGATCTGATTTTAAGTCCCAAATTTGATCTCCAATCAACACTTCCTCCATTTTTTCACACAAACTATGCGAGCAAATTACATAATCTACTACACTTGCTCCATTGTAAGTATTGCAAGTGAAATTACTGGACTTTTCCCATTTAGTCAACCCATTACAAATGACTAAATCGAAAGCCCCACATAGCATAAGCAGTTGTTCTCCAAAGATATTGCAGCCTTTATCCTCTGAAATTCGTTTCCACTGATGATTACTCTCTTCTATAAGCCAAATAGGGTCACTGTCTTCTTTACAACAAAGAATGCTAGCTTGTTCACTTGCAGTTCTAGCATTGAAATCCCCCACTATAAGGACTTCACCTAGCTGAGAATATATTGCAATATCCGTTTTTATGGCTGCAAAGGGATCTTTGTGATCAAGCCCTCTACTTTTGTAGATTTTTGAAACTTGCGGTGCAAAATAGCATGCTGCAATTCTAATGAGATTTCCATTTTCTGATATTTTAAGCCAAACAAATTGTTTATTTGGGTCTTCTTTTTCTAGCTGAATGAAACGACCTTCTTTTCTCTTACTAATACCATGATACCCCAGTGCCCTTTGCCATTCCCTGCTGCCTTGTTCCACACTGCTATCTTCCAATACCCTTCAAACAAAGGTGTCTTACACCCTTCATGCTCATGTGTTTCTATGAGGCAAATTATGTCTCTACCTTCCGCAATAGGCCCTAACCCAGGTCCTCGTCTCCATGGGTAACCTCTGCAGTTCCAACAAACTAATCTTAAGGAAACCTGGGTAAGACTTGATTGCTATTTGTTTTGACATGCAAGACTCACAGTTGAGTCTTTGTCCCTGCTTGCCCATAATGACCTTTCTTCCTCATTTCTTGCTAAACAGTTTGCTGCCTCTTCTTTGTTATCATTTTGTTGCATTGTTTTGGAAGGAGGTCCAAATTGCGCAATCACGGCTTTACCTTTATAGATCCATGCTCTTTTTCCCTCATCTCTTGCTGCCCTAACTTTTGTCATTTCATCCCTCCTTTCCTCTTGTTGTCTTACCGTTAAATCTTCTTCTATAAAAAATCGAGAACCCCTTAAGAGTTGCTTCTTTCTCAGAATGATATCTTTATCATGCAAGTTGGCCAAAATGACTTTTATGGGCCTGGCTCTCTCACCGTTGAGCTTACCTACTCTCCATGCTTGACATACTTGTCCTTGCCATTGGAGTTTGTCTTTCAAGAAGTCTCTTGCAAGGTCAAGAGTACATTCATTTTTACCATACTCTTTCACCCCTTTAATAATTATGTTTGTTTCTCTATCCAGTCTTTCCTTGCTTTCTCTATCTTGCATGTTGTTAACCTGGATGTTTGTTTCTCCTTCCCTCTTAGCAGAATTGCCAACAACTTGAGCCCAAGTTTTGGAAAGTTTTGTGGGATCTTCTTTCCTCCCTTCTCTTGATGTTTCTTCATTGTTGTCTATTTGAGCAAATATATATAGGCGTAGTCTACTTATGCTACGAATTGGCTTTGCCGGCTACAGTTTTTCTTATATTCTCAGGCAGCACGTTGACTCGTTTAGCCACGTCCTCGTTTTAGCCTCGTCCTCGTCTCTCCGTCCTCGTCCTTGTTCATGGCGAGCCTTATTTCAGCGGCTATCCGCCCATTAATGCGCCCAGGGGTGGAATGGCCGCCGTCAGATTAAAACCGTAGATCATTGGGCGGTGGCCATTCCACCTTTGGGCGCATTAATGAGCGGATAGCCGCTGAAATAAGGCTCGCCCTCGTTCATGCCACCTCCACGAGTCATATTCTAAGCCGGATTTCAAACTCGGGCAGTGGCGCGGGAAATTTTAAAAATAAAATGAGATGCCGGTGTGAGGGACTTGATGAGGGAGTGGTGATCTCTGGAAAAATGCAGTGGCCGCCTATTCCACCGAGGGCAAAATCCCCGAGCCCAAAGTCACAGCGCCCAGATGATGCCCGTCTTTCTTCTGTAAGGAATAGCCAGAGTAGCGGTCGGCATGGCTGGATTGAGCAGGTCTGGCTTGGCTCAGCCTACACAACTATTCAGTGCCTCAGGCTCTAACTGCGAATTTGCCCTTTTCCTTCCAAGTTCTAACCACGGACAACAATACCGCAGGAGTCCTCTTCTTTGGCAACGGGCCTTATTTTTTCTTTCTGAAATAAATGCCTCTTAGCACCTGTACTGCATGCACTTCTCTGCTCAACAATCCCCACTGTAAAAACAAGTATTTCATCGACGTAATGGCCATTCTCCTCTCAATTAAGTTTCACAGCGTAGGAGATAGAAGTTTGACAATCTCCCAATTAATGTCACTGGAGTATAAACTCTGCTTATTGTTCTTGTGTCACTCATTTTGGTTTAGCGTTTGCATTTTCTTGTAGAGATTTCCTTTTAATTTTTGTTTTGTTGAAATTTAGTGATGTGTATGCAAGAGTTTAATGGTTAACATCGTTGTAACTCCACTGTATTATTACTATTTTTTTGAAAGCTCAGTTTTTAATTTTTAAATTTTGTTATAATCTATTGGATTTTTTTTTTTTAAAATAAAAAAAACAATTTCAGTTTTTTTTTTTTTTTTAATTAGAAAAAGCAATTTCAGATTTTAATGAAAAACAATTTCAAATCACTCATCAAAATCTTGACTTTTTTTAATAAAAAAACAATTTCACATCACCTATCATAAAATTCAAATAACTGATGAGCCAAAATTTGATTTCAAAGCGGGTTAAGAACGGTGAATGTAAATAACAATGGGTTTCATAAGGCATCCACTGCAAAGAAAATTGAGATTATATATGAAGGATGATTCTTTATTGTTTAGTGGTTTATATTATAGATGAATTCAATTTGTTTTTTATAAATGTATTTTATTTATTTATTTTGAAGATTTAAATATTTATTTTTATGTATTTAAAAAAAAATTCTGAAAATTTATAATTATAGAACTGACTTTGCTATTTTTTTAATTTATCACTTTACATGATAATATAAAACTTGCAAAATTCTAAATGAAATATATCTATATATATATATAACATTTCAGAATAATAGATACAGAAAAAAAAAAAAAAAAAAAAGAAATATAAGACAAGAAAACATATATTAATATGAAGTTATGAAAAAAATTATACAACCTTCAAAAATAAAAATGAATAACTTTATTCTTTTTATTTTTACCAAATTATTAAATCATCAAATCAAGGATTTATATCTTATGATATTTATGTAAACCAATTATATATATTCAAATTAATTTTTTTAATTAATATTTATTTTAATAAAGAAATTGTTTAATTTAATTATCAAAATTTAGTAGCTTTTAATTATATATATATATATATATATATATATGAGGAAAACAAAATCAAATTAAAAAACTAACTTATGTTTATCAATTATTTTTAAAATATTATTTTAAAAGTATGAAATTTAATGTGAAAATAGCTTAGATAAAGGTGTTTAAATACTTGGAATGGAAGTTAGAAATATTGGAATGAGAGTGGTTGATTAGGGTTGGTGGGACTTTATAATATTGTGACTTCTAATGATGGGCTACATAATGTGATGGTTGCTCACTAAATTCGTAATATGATTTTAAGAAATTTGAGTATTTTAAAAGAAGATTTAACATGTAAATAAAATTTCTGATAGTACACAGAGATAAATCAACTCATTAGTAACATTATTGCATTCTTAATAATCATTGGTTCTATGTGGAATAACATATTTGATGTAGTTATAATTTAATCTTTAAGAAAATAGATCTATATAGATAGCAAACATTTTTAAGCACCAAGTATAGGTCATGGGCAATTGACTTGCTCAATAAAGGGAATGAAGCCTTAGGACCTAATGTAAGCTTCCCTGACTTGATTTGATATTTAGAGAGTATCATATCCTTTTTAGTTATGATATGGGCATCATTAGAAGTTTCAATATCTAGGTATCAGTCTCATTGTCTTAACCATGGGGGGTTGGAAACTCAAGGCTCAATCCATTAAGGTAAATTATTAGGTTAAAGGGACATGAATGAGGATTCGAACCACAACATTGGACCTTTCTATGTCTTGAACTATCATGCATGCCATATTAAGTGTATCATTGGCCTATGATTGTGAATGTCAATGCAAGTAGGTGGTTTTGAGTAGAAAGTATGTGCCTCTGGATAATGAAAATGATTTAGGGAAGAAGGACATGCATTGGGTCCTAAATAAATCTTTAAGGCATCTAGAGCATGGTCTTATTTATATGCGTAAAAGATTTCTTAGAGTTGTAAATGCTCCAAAGATTTCTTTAGGGCCTAAGTCATGGCCTTCTTACTTATATCATTTCCAATGTTTTGATAAATATACCTATTGCTCAAACCATTTATTGGCATCAACATCCTTAATCATAGGCCAATGATTTCCTCAGGATGCCATGTGTGGTTGTTTTAGGTTTTCTTCTTGGCCCAAAATGGATAGAGACTTTTCTTAAACCTTAAGGTTTATTTTTTCCCGTGACCACGTCTAGGGCCCTAAGACACATGTTTGAGGTGAATTTATTCACCCCAAATGAATCAACTCTTTAGAGCCTAAGGCTAGGGTTTTCTCCCACAACCATGTTCAAGGCATCATCACTGAAATCTACTACTAACAAACAGCCTATAAACCCCATATCCCTTCTTAAAGGCCAAATCCCATAGAAAGGTACTATGTGGTTGATCAAGTCCTTGTTCATACCCCTTCACCCTTAGAAGATATTTTTAGGGTTAGGCCTAAATTTTTTGCCCCAAACATGGTCAACACTACTATGGATACTTAATACATTTCCTAATGCCTTGAGTGATGGTGTTCTTTACTATATCATTTCCAGGGCTTTAAGATAGGTACCTACTACTCAAAACCACCTAATGGCACTGATACTGCTAATCATAGGCCATTGACACCTTTAGGAGGCCACATGTTGTTTTTTTGGGCATATTTATTGGCCCTAGATGGATAAAAGCTTAATTTGTAGTTTAACATTCATGTACCCTCTTCTAACCATGTTTGGTGCCTTGGGACTTGGGTTTGAGATGTTATTATTGATCCCAAATGCTTAAAATATTTCTTTAGGGCCTAAAGCTAATATTTCCTTTAGCAACCATGTTCAAACCATCGTGACCCAAATCTAGTGTTAAAAACATTCCAATAAAGCCCATATGTTCTTTTAAATTCTAAAGATCCAATAGAAATGTACTAGGTGGTAGTTTAAGTCCTTATTCATGTCATCCCAACCTTAGAAGCTACCTTTAGGATGCCTTAATGATTTTTATAGGACCTAAGACATGGCATTCTCTCTTATATCACTTCTAGGTTAATAGGACATGTACTCACTACTTAAAACCAACTAATTCCATTCGAATAGGAGGCCATGTGTGATTGTTTAAGGCATTCTTCTTGAACCTAGATGGATAAAAACTTCCTTTACATCCTAAAAAAAAAAATTCTCCCTTGGTCATGTTCAAGGCCTCAAGACCCATTGTTCAAAGTGATATTATTGTCACATGATGAATAGAAACTTTCTTTAGGGTATAAGACTAAGGTTTCCTCCCTAACTATGTTCAAGACATCATGACCCAAATCCTTGAAAGAAATCATCACCACATTTTATTTAATCATAATGCAACTTGATCCACTAGAGATAACAATGGAGTAACCCAACCTCGATCATATAATGAAACATATCTATCTATGTGAACTCTACCTATCAACAAGTTATGTTATGTTATGGTCATTGTTTCCAACATTTGCATTGCACATGTAATGAACATGGCTAACTCGACATTTCCTCAACAAATTTAGATATTGCAGTGCACAACATTGATGTGAAGTTTCGATACGTTGTTGACCATGGACCCTAAAGGTTGTTTGAATAGATACCATGAACCATGAGGTCATGAAGATGTCTCTTGCCTCAAAACAACTCATTAAAACCTCTTATTTAATCAAAATACAGTCTAGTCCACTAGATATTACAATTAAGAAACCCAATCTTCTCATAAAGCAAAACAAAGTTTTCTTTCTAAACTCTATCACATAGCTTCATGTATATGATAAATTTCGAAGAGAAGAAATGAATATGAAGCATAGGTTGAGACTCTAAGTGTGATTAGGCATGCCAACATCCTAAAGCTCATGTTTTTCATCTCAAGTGCAGAATCAGATTTCAAGTTATTGGCATTTGAATATATAGAAATGGTAGCATTGATTTCCTTCATGGGGGATCAAAATCAACTCAGGCACTGCCAGGGTGTTCAATTAGGCATAAGATCGCAGTTGTTGTGGTTAGTATATTGTATCATTTTCATAATTATTGCAGGAAATGCAAGTGCATTTATGAAATTCAACTTCTATATATGTACTTGCACTTATATAGAAGTGCACACACATGGAAGATGACTTTTGTGTATGTGTAGTTTATGTATATGCACATATATAGAAGTCAACTTTCATATTTGCACTTACATTTCTGCATATGTGTGACTTCTGTATATGTAAAATTCCATGTCTGTGTACATATATAGATGCTACACATATATAGAAACTATATTCTATATATGTACAACTTTTGTATATGTACATAGATATGGAAGCATGCACATATAATGGAAGATGGCTTCCCAATATTTTTGAATTTCATATATGTACACTTCCATATCTATGTGCATATATAGAATTGTACATTTATAGAAGTGATCTTCCATATATGCACAAATTCTAATGATATGCATATAGATATGGAACATATATGAGTCTCACAAATTTGGAAATATGGAAGTGTATATGTTAAAGTCAACTTCTATATTTTGTGCATCCTCTAACTCAAATTTTATATTCCATATACACTTATACGTGCATTGAGAAAATTGATATAAAAATTTAAAATTTCCTAGTCCAATTCAATTGAATTCCATTTCAGTGTCAACATGAATGTTCAACATTAGTAAATATACCCAACATTTTCTAACTGAAATTTTCTATTCTATATATACTCATACATGCATTAAGAAAATTGATATCAAAAATTGGAATTTCCTAATTCAATTCAATTCAATTCCATTATTGGAATAGGTATAGGAAGCCAAACCTACCATCCAATTCTTATATTTATCAATTTAGATAACCATATTTAAGAAAATTGACATGAATCATGGATTAAAAATGACAAAATGCATCTATTGGGGTTTTCATGTCCTAAGTAAAGAGCTCAATATTTTATTTGACAAATAAGGTAACAAAATAATAATGTCAAGAAGATTAGTCATGCTATACTTAAGTCATCATATATTGCAAGATTATGCCCTTGCAACCTTGGTACTTTTGCATGATTAGCCATCAAGAAGATTTGAATAGTTTCCCAAATTTATACCATAGTCATGATATATTGTAAGATGTTGCCCTTGCAACCTTGGTACTTCAAGGAGAAACAATCTTTTTCAACTATACACATAAATAGAAAATCTAGAAAAGCCCCAAAAATGGCTTCTATCCTCAACCCCTCCTGGCAAGGGCCAAACCTCACACAACCCAACTAGTCTACACCTCATGGGTTTATGAGTTGTTATATATGTGTGTGTGTGTAAAGAATTAATATTTTGTTTTCACTTCCTAAAATAATCGTACCAAGATAATCTACCTAGAAATTCTCCAAAGAAGGTTAATGAAGCAATTCATGTTGTCTAATTCATTTTCTTAACTTCACATCAGCTTATGCCTTCTAGTTACGAGATGGAATGTCCTCTCTTATAATTCTTTTTATTTGTCCATTCTTTTTACTCGTGAATTACATGCATAATGAAATTTCATCTCTTGTTTTATTTTTTATCTATCCATTTTTTTATTGAGAATGTTTTTTTTGTCCCTCTTTAAATTATTATATATAGAAATAATATAGAAATAATCTAACATTTTGTTTTCAATTAAATTACTGCAAGTTACATTCTGTGTAAACTAAGAAATTAAAAAAAACAGCAAGTTTGACAATTATCTCTTCTTAAAAATGACAAAAGAGAGTAAATATTTAAATCTTCAAAGTAAAAGAAATAAATTTATAAAATTGAAATTGAATTAATCTATGGTATACACCATCAAACTCTGAACCAACATCATCTTGATTTTCCTTACCAAAAATAACATTTTTCTTCCATTGGAGAAATTAAATGTAATGTTACACTCAGAATCCCCAGTCCAGTCAATTCTACCATGTCAAACAAAAACATCCAATTAACTCAAAATTATGTTATACCATGTAATAAATTATTTTGAAAGTTTTGCACATGAACAGATTTGGTTTCTTTCAAATCCATAGAAAACACTTCCCAAGTATTGCTTTCAGTCAACCTTATTTATGTGTGAGTCATTTTGTATATCATTGAACTTCAGAAATTATAAATTCAATTCACAGTGTATAATTATTTGTGTGCAATATTTCATTGATATTGCTTATTCTAGTATCTCAGTGTAGGGAATACAATACAGAATATTCCACCTAATTTGGTCATTTTTTCTACTAGTTTTGCTGTCATTTTTTTTTTAAATTTAAACTATTATTAAAAATTAATTATAGCAAGTTGTTTACACTCTTAAATCCAATAAGCTATTGTATATGCATATGGATCTAGTGGCAATTGAAACAATCTATTACTATTGACAGTGAATTTCTGTAATTGGAATTTGCAAAACCTTTCTGTGCTTTGAATTTGCAGAACCAAAGGGGATTCACAGTGTTCATTGTATTCTTATTGTTGCAGGGGATCACTCTCAGCTCGAAAACCTATTGTTATTCACATTAACGGTTCTTAAC
The DNA here is from genome assembly GCA_034641835.2 of Pinus albicaulis. Classification (NCBI taxonomy): domain Eukaryota; kingdom Viridiplantae; phylum Streptophyta; class Pinopsida; order Pinales; family Pinaceae; genus Pinus; species Pinus albicaulis. The sequence continues at coordinate 827,054 of MU968389.1, forward strand.
AAGCTTTGAAATTAAAATCTTAGGACTGGTGATTTGAAATATTAAAATTGTTTTTCAGGAGAAAACAAGATTTTCCAATGGACTGCAACAAAGTCCAGGAGGAAAGAATTTCCAAATAAATAGATCTTTTAAGTATGTTTTAAAAAAAAAAAAATTGTATTTGAGAATTTAAGACTTCATTTCTTTGTGAGATTTACAGCCATATTAATACAATCATAACCATTAAACTCTTACATACACATCACAATGATTCAGTAAAGTAAAAACTACACAGAAATTTCATTTCGACTAGAAAATGCAAACGGTAAGCCAAAATGAGTGACACTAAAATAATGCAACAAATTTTATACACCTATTTTAAAATTTAAACTTGAGAAAAAATCCCTTTCCAAGGTTTGAAAATGCTCTAATGACATTAATTGGGAGGAGAATGGGACAAATTATGAGTTACAAAGATGAAGAGATTCAAGATCTCTTGGATCCGATCTTGGCAGTTAGTCTCCCAGCCCTTAACCTCCATTTTCACTATAACAACCACCTTCTTTTCTACTATCCATCATCCATGTCGCTCCTCCTTCTGGCCCATTTTCTTGTAGATACCTTAGAGGAGATTAGGATTGGGGCTACGTGGTTTTCTGACCAAATCATTTTCAAATCAAACGGGTTTTGCATATGCCTAGGTTTGCTTGTCTAAATTATCTGCTGCCAAAAAAAGCTAACTGGGTCTACAAGTGTATAACTAAATCAAGATTTCTTTCAAGAGAAACTTCATTCTTCTGTATTGTTGGTTATTTCCTTTCCTTTTCTGCATTTGATTGTGCAGGTATCGTAAACAAATTTTATCATTCATTCCTTCATTTCATCCATGTCTTTCTCTGCTGCTATGCTTTAGACCAGAGATGAAAACCTATATTTGTATGGACATACAACTGTCTCCTCATTTCTATCAATGTCGACTTCTATGAAAAACAGGGGATGTGGATAGCGCTTCTTTGCTCACTTGAAAGATGGAATTCGCTGCAAAAATGCTCCACATAATATTGTTCTGCAAAACCAGATTGATTGTGGGCACTACGGATCCAACTCTTATGAACAAGACAGTTTTGGCATTGAAGTAAGCACTGAAAGGCTTGAATGAGGTGACCTGCATGATGTTCCTCGCCGTAGTTGCTTTTATGAAAGCATTGCCGATAGCAGTGTAAATAGGTGTGGCAACAGTCGTGTAGGGCACCACAGAGCTGAGCTTTGTGCCGCCTTGGCCTACGCTGTCAAATTTCAATCTGCCGATGTCGACGAAGACACTTTTTCCATCGATCTTGATGGCCATTACATTGATGAAAAACTGGTTTTTATAATGGGGATTTTTTTAGCAGAGAGGTATAGGAGAGACATCTATTTTAGAAAGGAAGAAATACAGCCTGTTGACAAAGAAGAGGATTCCTGCGGTATTGCTTCCCGTGTTGGGAAGGCAAAGAGAAAATTTTCGGTTAGAGGCGGAGGCACCAAATAACTGAGTAGTCAGAGCCAAGCTAGCCATACTCAATCAATCTAGCCAGCCATGCCGACTGCTACTCTGGCTAATCCTTGCAGAATAAAGTCGGGCATAGGCTCTAGGTTTTTGCCCTCGGCGGAATAGGGAATTTGATTTTTAAAATTTTCCGCGGGATTGCCAGAGTTTGAAATTCTGCTGCCAAACATGCATTGATGAAGCGGAGAGACTAAGAGAGGAGGAGGTAGGTAGCTACACGGCTACGGAGACTCTGCCAGCAAAAACGAAGACGGAATGAAAATGGAGACGGCTGGGGCAGAGGTGCGCAGGAAACGAGTCAACATGCTGCCGGAGAACCTAAGAAAAACGGTTGCCGGAAAGCCAATTCGTAGCATAAGTAGACTACGCCTATATATATATATATATATATATATATATTATCCCATATATATTATGGGATAGCTAAAATAATTTTTAAATATTAATTAAATTTGAAAACGTTTATCAAAATCAAACTGGCATGTGTGTTATACGAAATCAAGGCAGACTTTTGTGAGAAATTCTAAGCAGCCTCAAACTGCAAGCGGAATGGAGATCAACGGAACAGAAGTCCTTTATTTCATTATTAATGGATCTGTGAAGCTGGCATGTGTGTTATACGAAATCAAGGTAGACTTTTGTGAGAAATTCCAAGCAGCCTCAAACTGCAAGCGGAATGGAGATCAACGAAACAGAATAGTCTGGATGTTTTTTTTTTTCTGGAATCTGGTAAAATAAATTTCAAAAAATAAGTAAAATAAATATGTGAGTAAAAGATAATCGCTTGTCTCTCCATACATATATTATATATATATTATGGGATAGCTAAAATAATTTTTATTAAATATTAATTAAATTTGAAAAAGTTTATCAATATTTAAAGTATTTTTTTTTCTTTCTAAATAGGACTAATTCTATTAATTATGAAAATACTAGTACAAAACTGCCAGGACTGCTGCTATGAGAGCCAGACAGTCTGGGTAGATTAACTCTGCTGTCCTTAAGAAGTCGGGGTCGCCCAGAGTGGGAAACCGACCCATTAAGCATCAATAGTTGGGCCGCCCATAGGAGGGAAACCGGCCAGAGACTTAAACAAAACATGTAAATATTTTTAAAAACAGAGCAAAAACCATCATTATGCTCAACAAGTGAGCTTCTAAAACAGTAAATCATGATAAACCCAGCAATGATTGAGCCCAAGGAGTCAGCTCTTGTCCTCAGAGGACAACGGTTCCTCTTCCACCCTGCAAGCATATTCATTTCCTGTGCTGCTGTCTTCCTGTCCTTCCTGGCTGTCAGAATGCATGTTCTGGCGCTGTGCTTCAGTGCTAATCTCTGCGTGAGGGGAGGGAATGGGGCGAGGATCTGGAGCCGGGGGGGGAACAGCAGAGAGGGGAATTTCCTCACGGAGGGATACAGTGATGAGGGCAGTGATGATGGAGTCAAAAGAAGTGCAGTGGAAGCGAAGTTCCGCATTCTGAGTGGTCTGCCGGATGGTGGAGCCACGAGCCCTGTTGATAGAAGGAGAGGGCTGCCCGGGATGGGTGATAGCAGCTGAGGGAAGGGGATGACAGGGAGGATTAGGAAAATTCGGAGGGGGAGAGAGGCCGGGAGGCTCAGAATGAGCAACAGGAGTGTCAGAAGCATCTTGGATGATTTGCGCCCTTCCACGTCCTCTGCCAGCTAGGCTACCCCTACCTCTGCCTCTTCGTCGGCCATCACGTGATGAACGCGGGGGGGTGTGGTCACCTCCGTCCGAGGAGGAGCTAAGTTCAGAGTGGGGCAGAGGAGGAGTGCCAGAAGAGCGCCCTCGACTCACGCCTCGACGAGGCCTCATTCTTTGACGTAATCGGGGCATGGCAAACAGCAAATGACGCAAACGAAGCTCGCCAGAAGAGGGTTCAGGAGAAGGGGTGAGGGCGAAGATGCTACCAGGGTGACTCTGCCTATGCAGGTGGGCAGAAGAGCTGAAAGGGCAGTGACGAAGAGCCTGAGAATTCAAATTGAGAATTGAGGAGGACGGAATACCTGTGAAGGTGGTGCTCGAGTAACCAGAAGAGGCACAAGCTCCGCAGCAAGGACTGTTGGTGAAGTGAACGCCTGGCAGTGTTTCCAGACAAGCCCAAACGCTGCATCGACGCCTTGTATTCGTCTTGCAACTGGGAATTGCTGCACCAGGAGGGCACTCGCTTCTGAACGGGAGCAAAATTCTCGAATGGCTTCCGTCTGTCTGCCTCTCTTCCATCGTGACAGCAAAAACCAAATACACCGCCATAGACCTGAGATTGAAGGGGCAGTTAATACCATTGTGCTGCTTCCAAGGCATATTAATGACGCGAGGACTGTGATCACGCGAGGCCATGTGGGCAGGGCACTCATACAGCTTTGGGAGCTGCGTGGGTGCCGGAGGCCCATTAATACATTCATTCAGCCGCATCCGGCAATCAATATTTAAAGTATTAAAATAAATCAATTTATTTATTTTTTAAGTGTTAAAATTTTTGAAAATCAAAGTTGTTTAACCTATGTTTAGAATTTATATAGATGTAGTCTAACATACAAATGAAATATTTTATTTTAAGAGAATTTACTAAAATTTAGCATACAATTCCAAGATTTTTTTATTGTTTAAAATGATCCTAAAAAATGTCATTTAGTTTATAAATTAGAGTATGCCTATATATAGATAGTTATATAAATAGATTGATTTATAAAAAAATTATTTTATTTTATTTTTATTTTAATTTTTAATTTTAGTTATTTTAATTTTAATTCTAATTCTAATTATTTTAATTTTAAAATCAATTTATTTATCTAACTATTTTATAAATTACTCTATTTTTTCTAACTATTCTATAAAATTAAAATTAAAATAGTTAGAAAAATAAATTAAAATTAAAATAGTTAAATTAAAAAATAAAAATTAAAATAGTGATTTTGGAGCCTTTTTTTTCTCTTCTCTTTGATTATAGGAACAAGATTTTTAATAATCAAACTTAGATTCTTTCTTTTTCCTTTCTTGAGGTTTGATAGACCGCATTGGTCTTAGTGGAACTCTAGGAGTATCTAGTAAAACATTAATAGTAATGTGAATAATAAGTCATTATTTATTTACATATTACTATTGAACTTAAACATAAATTAATTAAATTAAGAAGAATAAAGAAATAAATATTTCATTACAAAAATAAAACATTGTATTGTTAAATATCTCTATTCAAAATTAAAAATATATGATTAACAAATCAAATATATATATATATATATATATATATATATATATATATATATATATATATATATATATATATATTTATTTATTTGTTTTAGTTTTTATTAATATATATATCTATTTTTTTTTTATAGGAAGAAAAACTGTAATTTATGAAAATGATAAAAAATAATAATAATAATAATCCATAATAATACTTTAACTAATCACTTTACAAATAAATAATAAAAAATAATAAAAAATAATAAAATTTGAATTTCCAGTATTAAATTTGAATAAATAGCATAAATTTTTGGTCATTAACAAATTAATATATAATCAAAAACTAAACTGAATATGTAATATCATGCCAATATAATAATAAAACATTACCCCAATCTATATCCTTATGCCTATATATCTCAGATCTTCTGAGAATATGATCAGTATATCATCTGTTGGAATTTTCTGGGTAATTCCTTAACAGAACAGAGGAAATAGAAATTCCTCTTTTATAACACAGAGCATTAAAATAAAATTGAGTTTCAGACAGACAAACAGAGATATGAAATATCAACTCTATCTCATTAAAAAAAATTGTTGTTACAATTCTTCCTCAACCAGAGGGCTTACAAAATAATTTGATTGCTGCAAAACACAATTCAAAAATTATCACTCTGTCATTTACTAAAATATCACTCTGTCTCTGTTTATTACAAAAGAAAAACAACTCTCTGTCTCTGTTTGAAAAATACGCTGCTGTGTATTTCCAAATTCACACTCTCTGTCTTTTACAAACACACTGCTGTGCATACAATTCTGTTTTGTGTAAAAAAAATTACAACACTCTGTTTATGTATTAAAACAAAAATATCTCAGATTGAATTTAATGTCATTCGTTGACAAAAATCACTGCTTGAGAATTCATTTATGGCATCATAAATTCTGCTGGCACCCCTTGAGAATAGCATTGATGTCAAATTGGCTTGGTGGCACTTAGATTTTTTTTCTTTCCCGCACTGCTGTGCTTTCATAAAAAAGCATTCACTGTATATATATATATATATTTAATACCTAACAAGCCTTTTAATATATATGTTTCACATATTTTAGAAATAAAACAAATAACATTAAAACAGACTGTTGGTTTAAAATAAATGCCGTGGTAAAACTTTTAACCCGCGATCATTTGTGAACGCATACAACATGTGGACCCCGCTGCGGATGACGTCAACAGCTCCCGGGGGGGTTCACTCCTCCGTCGGCTTGCCCTGCCTGACCCCCGCGGAAATGGCCTTCCGCCTTGTCTATTTGCTGCCTTTTCTGGGCAGTTGGAAATTAATTCCAACACTCCCCCTTAATTTCAACTGCTGGGTTTTCCTGCATACCCATGCATTTTCTGAAATGTTCAAAGCTTTTCTGCTGAAGTGGCTTTGTGAGGATATCTGCAAATTGATCCTCTGTTCTGCAATGCTGCAAAAAAATCTCGCCATTGCTAACCAATTCACGTATGAAGTGAAACTTGGTGTCAATGTGCTTTGTCCTTTTATGAAAAATAGAATTTTTAGACAATGCAATAGCTGAGCTATTGTCACAAAAGATCATTGTCCCTTTTACATGTTCTTGGCATAAACTTCTCAACATTTTTCTCATCCAAACTGCTTGACACACTGCTGCTGTAGCTGCCACATATTCTGCTTCTGCTGTAGACAATGCTACAATGGGTTGTTTCTTAGAGGCCCATGAAATGGCTCCTGAACCCATATGAAAAACATAACCGGAAGTGCTCTTCCGATCATCTACACTTCCAGCCCAATCACTGTTTGTGTATCCAACTAAATTTGAACATTCTGAAGTAGTATAAAAAATACCAAACCTTTTTGTACCTTTAACATACCTTAGAATTCTTTTTGCTGCCTGCCAATGTGCATCCTTTGGCTTTTCCATAAATCTGGAAATCAAGCTAACAGCATGCATTATGTTCGGCCTAGTTGCAGTCAAATACATAAGGCTGCCAACTATGCTCTTGTACAAGCTAGGATCAAAATCCTTGCTGCTGTTCTCTCTGCTGAGTTTTAATCCCATCACTGTGGGAGTGATCGCTGCTTTGCTCTCCTGCATGTTAAATCTTTCAAATACCTCATTAACATACTTTTCCTGTGAGATAAAAATCTCATTTTCATCTTGTTCTACTTCTATTCCCAAGAAGTATTTCAACAAACCCATGTCAGTCATTTCAAATTCTTCCTTCATGACTGTTTTAAAATGTTCAATAAGGTAATCATCATTACCTGTAAAAATAACATCATCAACATACAAGACTACAATCAAGATTTTACCATCTTTTTCTTTGATGTAGAGGGTGGGTTCTCCCTCACACTTTTCAAATCTATTTTCCAGTAGATAGGAATCTATCCTACTGTACCGCGCTCTTGGCGCTTGCTTCAGCCCATAAAGAGCTTTCTTCAACTTGCATACTTTGTGCTCTTGGCCTTTCTTTTCATAGCCGAGAGGTTGTTCAATGTAAACCTCTTCCATTAACACTCCATTTAGGAATGCTGACTTCACGTCCATTTGGTAAACTTTCCACTTGTTTTGTGCCGCTATGGACAGCACTGCTCTCACGATTTCCATTCTTGCAACCGGTGCGAAAGTTTCCTCATAATCTATCCTGTGCTTCTGCTTATAACCTTTGACAACAAGCCGTGCCTTGTGTCTCTCTATTTTTCCTTCAGCATTACTCTTGGTCTTGTAGACCCATTTAACTCCAATGACATATTTACCTTTTGGGAGTTCAACCAAATCCCAAGTCGTGTTTCTCTCTATGGCATTAATTTCCTCATCCATAGCTTCTATCCATTTCTCATCCTTGATGGCTTCTTCGAAATGAATAGGATCATCAACATGACAATATAAAGCAAACAAAGAATTGATACCTTCATTAGCTAAATCTTGTTCATAAATTTCTTTCAAACTTCTGAATTTCTTACCTCTTTCAGTAGGTGTACAAATGCTTGAAGAAGCACTTGAATTTCCTCCTTGTGGTGTGCTTGGAGAAGCACTGTCATTTCTCCTCAAGGGTGTGCTCTGCTGCTCTTTTGTTGGTGTTGCTATTTGGGGATGTATTTCAGCCAACTCATCATCATTCTCATCATGAGATAAACAGTGTTTAACATTCACTGTTTTCTCTATGCTTCCATCCCAAGCTTCCTCTTCAATGAACTGAACATCCCTGCTCACAATAAACTTCTTAGTGGATGGATTATATAACTTGTAGGCCTTGGATTCCTCACTGTATCCAATGAAAATACATTTCTCCCCCTTGCTGTCCAACTTCTTTCTTAGCTGATCCGGTATGTGTGCATAAGCCACACATCCAAAAACCTTCATGTGTGTGACACTTTGCTTTGTGCCACTCCATGCCTCTTCCGACACTTTGTTCATAACTGCTTTTGTAGGGCCTATTTAGAATATACGCTGCACAATGTATAGCTTCAGCCCAATAATCATTAGGAAAATGCTTTGCCTTTAACATACTTCTCGCCATGTCCATTATGGTTCGGTTCTTCCTTTCGGCTACTCCATTTTGCTGCGGAGTATATATAGTTGTAAACTGCTTTTGAATACCATTTTCTCTACAAAACCGTAGAAAATCTTTAGAGATATACTCACCTCCTCTATCAGTCCTTAAGACTTTGATATGCAGCCCACTCTGGTTCTCAACAAGTGCTTTGAAATTGCAAAATCTTTCAAACACTTCACTTTTGTTTTTCAAAAAATAAACCCAAGTTTTTTTTGTAAAATCATCTATGAATGTTAGCACATAGTGGCTGCCAGCAAGCGATGGAGTTTGCATCGGTCCACATACATCTGAGTGGACAATTTCTAAGGGTGCTTTTGCTCTTATGCTTTTCCCGGAAGGAAAACTTTCTCTGTGTTGTTTCCCCAAGATACAACCTTCACAAAGGCTGTCCGGTTTCTCTATCAATGGTAAACCACTTACCATCCCTTTTCTGTTCAACAGATTAAGACCTCCAAAGTTGAGATGTCCAAATCTCAAGTGCCATAACCAATTATCATCTTTTGGTTCGCTTTGGAATGTCTCTTGTGCAACTGTTGCTTTCTCTTCACCTTTCTTCAAATCTTCTCTCATTCTGAGAGGGAACATCTTGTTCCTTGTCATCTTCACTTCAACAATACATAGTTTGTTGGGTGGTTTATCCATGATGGTACAAACATCATCCTCAAATAAAACATTGTACCCCTTATGGACAAGTTGTCCAACACTTAAGAGGTTACATTTCATTCCTGGAACATAATAAACATCTGTTATGGATTTATTTTCACCTAATCTTGTTAAAACATTTACATCTCCTTTTCCCATAACAAAAACTTTGCTATCAGTTCCTAGTGTGACTTGTGACTTCACACTCTCATCTAACATAGAAAACATTGCTAAGTTTCCTGTCATATGGTTACTGCAACCGGAGTCTAGAAACCATAAATCCTCACTTTTTTCTTCAGCCATATTACAAGCTAAAAACAAATTATTTTGGCTGCTATTTTCCTTAGTGAAATTTGCACTAGTTCTACTTGCCATTTCTTGCTGCTTCTTTCTACATTCATTAGCATAATGACCATATTTTTTACAATGGTAACATTGGATATTGGACTTATCATACCTTTGTCCTTGAGCATTATGTTGACCACTCTGCTGGCTGCTGCCTTGGCCGTGGCTATGATTTTGACTGTTGCACCTTTCATGTGAATGTGAAGGGCTGTCTCTTCCACCTCTGTTTTGGCTTCTGCCTCTTCCTCTCCCTCTGCCTTGCCCTCTTCCTCTTCCGAAAGACATATGGGTCTTAAAAGCATGTTCTAGAGATGAGTTTTCACTCCTACCCAATCTCTGTTCATGAGTCATCAGTGATGCAAGTAGTTCATCCACTGAAAACTTTGTGAGATCTCTAGTCTCTTCTATGGTGGTGACAATCACATCGAATCTTGAGGGTAGACTCCTCAAGAGTTTTTCCACAATCCTCTTATCTTCAAGAGTCTCTCCATGAGATCTTATTTGTGTAACCATTCCAATCACATGAGTGAAGAATGAGTCAATATTATCTGACTCCTTCATACAGAGAGTCTCAAAGTCTCTCCTCAGCAACTGAAGTTTTGTTGTCTTCACTTTTTCCATACCCTGATAAGCTGTCTTGAGAGTTTCCCATGCTTCTTTGGATCTCTTAGCTGCTGCTATCCTCGGAAACACACTCTCATGCACTGCTTGATACAAGAAGAAAAGAGCCTTGGCATCTTTCTTCTTATTGCTCTTCAATATCTCTCTTTCTGCCTGAGTTAACATATTAAACTCAAGTTCATCTGCTGGCTCTTCAAAGCCATCCTCAACAAATTCCCATAAGTCTTGGGAGACAAATAATGCCCTCATAGTTATTGACTAGTAGTCATAATTTTTCCCATTAAATTGTGAGAGATGGATATTTCCCATACCCATACCAGTGCTGGCTCCAACCATTCTGCACTCTTAACTATGATTCAAAAAACACTTGACTGTGTGTTTAAAATTAACTAACTGTACTGCAACAATAACACAAAACTGTATAGAGAAATACCTTTGGATTCTTCTTGTCTAAACCTTCACACTGCTAGAGAGGCTTCTGCAATAACGAACTCCTTTCCTTCAACTTATTTGACCTTCAAATAGCCTGGACTAGCTCCGATACCATGGTGGAATTTTCTGGGTAATTCCTTAACAGAATAGAGGAAATAGAAATTCCTCTTTTACAACACAGAGCATTAAAATAAAATTGAGTTTCAGACAGACAAATAGAGATATGAAATATCAACTCTATCTCATTAAAAAAAACTGTTGTTACAATTCTTCCTCAACCAGAGGGCTTACAAAATAATTTGACTGCTGCAAAACACAGTTCAAAAATTATCACTCTGTCATTTACTAAAATATCACTCTGTCTCTGTTTATTACAAAACAAAAACAACTCTCTGTCTCTGTTTGAAAAATACGCTGCTGTGTATTTCCAAATTCACACTTTCTGTCTTTTACAAACGCACTGCTGTGCATACAATTCTGTTTTGTGTAAAAAAAATTATAACACTCTGTTTCTGTATTAAAAAAAAAATATCTCAGATTGAATTTAATGTCATTCGTTGACAAAAATCACCGCTTGAGAATTCATTTATGACATCATAAATTCTGTTGGCACCGCTTGAGAATAGCATTGATGTCAAATTGGCTTGGTGGCACTTAGATTTTTTTTCTTTCCCGCACTGCTGTGCTTTCATAAAAAAACATTCACTGTGTATATATATATATATATATATTTTAATACCTAACAGGCCTTTTAATATATATGTTTCACATATTTTAGAAATAAAACAAATAACATTAAAACAGACTGTTGGTTTAAAATAAATGTCGTGATAAAATTTTTAACCCGTGATCATTTGTGAACGCATACAACATGTGGACCCCACTGCGGATGACGTCAGCAGCTCCCGGGGGGGTTCACTCCTCCGTCGGCTTGCCCTGCCTGACCCCTGCGGAAATGGCCTTCCGCCTTGTCTATTCGCTGCCTTTTCTGGGCAGTTGGAAATTAATTCAACATCATCAAAAGCTAATCAGAGTTTGGAGAATAATAGGCAAACATTTATGGTGATAAGAGTTAAATATTTGCAGTAAGCTATATTCTTTTGGCTATATCTCAGATCTTTTGAGAATATGCTCAGTGCATCAGCAAATGTTCAGGATCTTTGAATAATTTTTTATATCCTAACAACACTTGTATAAGATAAATACAGATAACAATATATGTATTTCTCATTCTTTAACTAAAAGAGATAAATACAGATAACAATATATGTATCTCCCATTCTTTAACTAAAATGAAAGGCACGGGATCTTTGAATAGTTATATATCATAACATTTGTATGAGATAAATATGTATAACAATATATGTATCTCCCATTCTTTTTACTAAAATGAAAGGCTCAGGATCTTTGAATTGTTATATATCATAACAACATTTGTACGAGATAAAGTTGTATAACAATACATGAATCTCCCATTTTTTTACTAAATATGAATAAATACCCTCCTCCACCAGGTGTCTATTGTAGCTACTTTTCAATTCTTACCGAGCTTGAATGAATTGTGAAATAGTAAGACCTGAGCTTACGCCACACTAGCAAAAAACAGAGTCCATGGCTCTTAGGAATCCATATTTTGTTCATGAAAGCCAGCTACTTGCTTTTTAACATGTTATACATGTAATATAAGAATCTAGCACGTCCCAAATCATATCCATATCCAAAGAAGGTATTCTGCTAAGAGGTTTCACTCCACCAAAATCAACCCCATTGAAACTGGAGCATAGATTCATGGCATACTACGAAGTGCACTATCGCAGATGGCATACTGTGAATTGCAGAATTAGAATTCCTTGCCATAATCACTGAATTTTTATCACCTTCACAATTGTGCATATCAATACCTTTATTTCACTTCAATGGGTGATTTCTTGTTACAAGGTGTCAAAAGAAGAACACGCTTTCTCCGCAAGCTTAGAAAAACTGTAGAGAATATCAGTACTCGCTTTGTTCTCTGAATTATTCTTAGCGAGCTCACTTTTTCTAGCTCACTATATTAACGAGTTCTTTTGTCTCTGTAGAGTATACCATGTTCAGAAAATTCATGGGTTTACATATAGGAGGAATGATTAGATTATAGGCCCATGCTTCAGTGGCTTCATCAATTACTTTGACAAAGGAAGCTGCAGGATCCCTGATGTGCTTTCTAAACACCATGCAAGTTGAACTATCAAACACAAACAGAAGAAATATATCCTAAAGATATATAATATTATCCTTCTTATAGGCCTCTTCAAGAACTGAGACAAACCTTTCTTGCACCACTTTCAGTGTAAAATTTATTCTGTAATCATCTAAACCAGTACTGCTTACTACTAAATCAATTGTTGCACCTTAAGAAGCATTTTGGAGTGGTTTGTAGAGACCATCGTATGTTTAATGGTTATGTTTCCTCTAGTTTGATAAAGATTTCAATTGGGAACTGTTTTTTCTAAGGAATTGCATTCGACATTTAATAATGGTTATTCATTACATGGTTATTCATTTTCTTAGTATCAGTCAACTTTCGTTTAGTGAAAAGTGATGGGATTCTCTAGCTCAATGAAGCATCCATTAAATCTTATTTTTGAAATTCAATTAATACTCTGGTACAAACCATGACTTTACATAAAAATTTTCAGCCATCAAGGTTTGTGAAGATTTCCCCTCGTTAAAAATTATAAGCAAAAAAACATAGATAAAGAGGAACTCAATTAATTTATAAATAAAATATTAAAAATTTCTATCAAATTAAATGGACAATACCAAATATGAAAAGAATGAATCATTATAATATTAAAATTCTAATACTTTAAAATAAATAATAATATTGTAATTATTAATATTACTATTAAATATTATTATTATAAAGAGATTATAAAATTAATATTTTAAAAATAATTAACATTGTTATTATTATAAAGGGATTATTTTATTGATATTTTAAAAATAATTAACATTCCAAAATATTATGTAGAAAATTATAATATTATCGCTATAATAAAAATATAATTAATGGTAATATTATTAATTAATATTTTCTTGTCAAAAAAATTAAATTTTATACATTAATAAAAATTATATAGGTTTTATGCAAAAATTCACTTAATAAATTAGTTAATATTTTATTATGAGAGAATATTATTAATTTTTTTAATAATAAAGTTATAATAAACATAACTAATTGTGATATTATTGGTTGATATTATTATTATTGGAGAATATTAATAATAGAATATTTTAATGGTATTTGTGATTAAAAAGAGAGGCTATAATATTAATAACATTATTAAGTGATCTGAAATCGTGAGGATTGATTATTTGCACTATTAACTAAGGAAATGTTTATGTGAATGAATGAAGAGTTATTTTTATGCCTTTAACATAAACTTAGAGAACTTAAATGAAGAATAAAATAGAAGCAAAAAAAATACGCATAAGAAAAAAAACATTGATTACGAAGTTTGTCCCTCTTAGACTACATCTCCAGGTCTGCTTCCAAGTGGGCATCCATTTTATTAGGAAATGATCCAAAGAGTATCTTTATAAGAGATTTCACCAACTGATCTGTGGAGGCATGCATTGTTGGTTATTGTAAAAATAAATTCCTTTGTCTCAGCGTTCCAACACCTATATCTGCGCACTGAAAGGCCCAAGGACGCTCAAGTTATGCCCAAAAGAGTATCTACTGCCAAACCTTCAAAAAAAATTGTTCTCCCCTTTTTAGTCAAATCTGCTTGCATTGGTGTAGTGGTAAACCTTTTATAGGAGCTCGGGCAGTTGCTAGGGTCGAATCTCCCGAGCTATTCTTGGAAGGGTGTTTTGTTGTTATGTCTCGGTGAAAACAGAGTTGAACGCCATAGCGCATACATTAAACATATATCATTTTTACATTATTCATTAACCATATATGGCGCATAACCTTATCATATATTTTTAAATCCCTTTAATAATTCGGTGGATATCTATATGCATTGCATATGAAAAATAAACTAAGGTTTTAAAACATTATCCATATTTCGAAAATCCCATCGGCTTTAAATTTTTTGTCACATATATGCATTATCAAACCGTTAGCTTTAAACTCCTCCACATGGTTTACAAATGTCACATTTCCGCTCCAATGTAACCATAATATATTACACTCCATATTTAACTTCGCCACTTATTTTGGGTAACATTTTATTATAAATGCCATACATTGACATTGTCGATCCAAACTTATCTCTTACGTAACCTTATCTTATGCTCCATGTAGTTAAGATACCATAGTTTATATTCCTTTTATATGATTTAATACATGACCACAAACTATGCTCCACCATTTACGCTTCCACCATAGGTTAATACATGTCATATTTACGCCGAAGGCATTTTTTATTATGAGGTTCTATTTTTTGACACTGTAGAGATTCATCGTCTTTGACACAATCTCTGACATGTGTCACCTAATGCACATTTAAGTTTTAATTGTAGTGATTGTCGGCATCATAGTCGATGTTTACTCTCACATTTCTGCTCGTCCTCCCTGCCATCGATGGTGACCAACAAGGGATGCAACAACATCTCTTCCAGCTTTGGCACTCCGGGGCTCCAAGGGTTGCTGAATGGATGATCTGTGTTGCTTTCTAGTGGTAGAGCCAGCTGCCAAAAAGCATCGCTCAGCTCCATACGCTCAGCGTCATTTACAATGCTCAAGAATAGCTTGAACCATTCTTCTATCGGTGTTCCTGTTGTTGCAACCTTTCCGCCTTCTTTCACTGGTTGCATTTGTTGCATGTCCTTATGGCTTCATAACTTTGAAAATGTTTCCAATGCTTCCTTGAAGTATTATTTCTGTTTTTCAGAGTCATAAAACTTCTTCGGTGATGTCGGTTTGATTAGTTTTATCAGTTCCATTTCTCTTGCATCCTCTCCCGTTTTCTTTCCTCCTTAGGTTATTATGGCCACACTGGGTAGAGGCTATGTTTCAGCTAATCTTAGTTCTGCATTGACCAGGAAGCTCCTTGTTTCTTGTTTTTTTCTTCCCAAATTTAAATTAATTCGGGACAATCTTCCATGACATGTGCATTCACTCTACACTGAGAACACCATGCATTCTCTCTCTACATGGCCTTCTTGATCACAATTGTAGCATATCAAGGGTCCTCTTCCTCCCATCCTACCTCCTCGCATTCCTGATCCTCCTCATCCCCTCAGAGCCTCATTTACCCTGTAGGAGGACCTATCCAGCCAATCTGCTAATGCGTCCAAGGCTCTGCACTAATCTATGTGATGGGTCATTGAATCAGATAATTCAGAAGAGACATTATTCGAGATATTTGAATACCTCTGTAATATGGGGCACAGACGCGAAGGATGACCAACTCCTTTGCAAATTTCGCAATATTCGGTTGGAGTTGGAGTTTGCTAGTTCGGAAAACCTGGGGCACTTGGTACAGTCCTTGAGTATTTACTTGCACGACTCCTCCCATGGGTGGTGTCCCTTGCGCTCCTCCTGTTGATCTCCCAACGGTATTTCCTCACAACCTCGAACACTCGAAAACCAAATGTCCTTCCAATAGGCAATGTGTGCACCACACATTAGGCCGTGCTGGTCGTGATGGCTGCATATATTTGAGCTTTTATGTCAAACTTGTTGTCTGATGTTACAATCCCAATATGGAAGGGTCGTGGGTGGCTACTCCTCCCTTGAATGCCTGTGGATAGCCAACCATTGCTTCAATCTTCATCACTTGTTCCAGCGTGTCTTGGAGTGTATCAATCTTCTTATTATCACGAAATTGAGTCCAGTTGGGCTACTGCAATGGTCAACCTGAAATAACTATTTCAAACCAGCTTTTCACTGAAGATTAGCCTCTTCAGCCCGAGAGGGCTCTCTCAAATTATCAAAGGATTTGAAATGAAAACTCTACTAAATGGCTAACTCTATGATAATAACTTGACTATTTATGATTGTAGGTGGAAAATGTAGAAGATTTGCTACCATTGGGATTATGGAGTCAGTGATAGGGAACTCAATGAAAAAGGCCCTCAATAGATATTTAAATGAAGCTGAGACATGTAGATATTTAAATGAAAGGACAACACACATTGAATTTACTCAATAGATAAATGCTCAAAGGAAATCAGAGCATGAGAATCATGAATTCTGAGTAATGAATATCAAGATATTGAAAGTAGGATATTGAGAAAGATGTACAATAGTTTAATGCTTGAAGGAAGTCAGAGCAAGAGAAACATGAATTCTGAGTAATCAAACATTAATATATTGAAATAAAAGTAACAAGATACATAGGACAAGGTTCATGAAAACATCAAATGAATCTTAGGTGAAGGAGAAAACCCACAACCACTGTCTATTACTGATCAGAACAATTTACAATAGTAGTAGTCACAAGTAACATCTTCCAACCCTTTGTTATTCAATATTCTGTCTATTAATAGGCTTCAGCACCTTCACATTGGATCTACCTTCAAGTTGGACCTTCGAATCCTCTTCTTGACACCTAATCTAACTAAAAAGCCAAATACATGGTAATGATAATGACACCTACTAACTTTAGGAGTTATAAACCTAATAGGACTCAACTACCTATTTATTACACTTTTCAACTAAAAGAAAAACCTGTTTACATTGAAAAGGATCATGTGCTTAAGTATCAATAGCCATGAATAAGATATAAATGCTCTCACTATCTTTATGAAGTTAATTCTCCTATTTTTAAGGAAATGGTGCCATCACACATGATAATGCCTCCATGATGAACTGATGAGTTGGATAACTTTGTCGAAGACTAAACCTGCACAAAAAACATACATCTTACTATATTTGACCTTTACATGTGGCTAGCTGACCTTCAAAACACTTTCAAGATAACACAATACAACCCAAAGCTCTATGCTACAAAAACAAAGTGTCATTAGGCAGTTTCGTAGCGTAGTTTAGTAGCATATTTCATTTCACCAACCTCTGCCACCTGTTAGCTCTCTTTGTTGATGTGGACATGTTTGTTGGGTTAAAAGCGCTAAACACTATCAATTTCCCTCCTTAACTCTTCATAAAACTAGATTCCAAAGAAAAAATGCACCTACAGAAATTTTCGTAGCGTTTTTCTGGCTTCAAGCCTAAAGCACGCTATGAAACTACCTAAAAAAGGCAGAATTTTCAGTTTTGAAATGAACTCATATTTCCGAATGCTTGATATATTTTGAAAAACTAGAGGAGGCTTTTGTATATCAGCATGTTTTGAAGAAAACGCTTTTTTTTTTTTTTTTTAAATACCATCTCTAGTTGTTCATAATCTGCATTTTAAAAACATGTATAAAACAGGAAAATTTTGTTTTCTAAAAATAGGTCCCAAAGACATCTTCGAATGTCCAAACTGGTAGCACCTGTGAGAAAAGTGAAAGAGGTTATTTTTCCTTGCTTTTTCTTTACAATAACCTCTTTCAGTATTTCCAAATTCATCTCTTTTCATCCATAATGCTCTCTTTAAACTTACTGCTCAAACAGTCCAAAAACACAGCAATTTCCTTGTTAGCTCCAACAGAAATTCAAGCAACTTGAACTGGTGCATGCTTCGGGAAAGCTAGGGGTCATCCACGAATAACTTAAGTTCCATGGGCTTCTATCTTATCCATAGAGCCTCCTCTGTATGATTTCTTGTGCATGATCATCTCCCTTTATAACCAAGCTTCCCTCTTAAACATGTGACACCTATAAAGATTGTTGTGAAACTAGCTCCAAAAATAGAAGAAAAGAGATATCAACGCCTTAGAAATAAGCCACTTCGAGGGAGAAACCTCCAATACATTACATGAATGAACAATTATTGAATGATACAAATGACAAAACTTCATTTCTATATATAGAAGTCCATGGGGCCACAATGTAATCCTAGTGGGGCCACAATGTAATCCTAACCGATCTAACAATAATAATTTAAAGGCACAATAATAACAATATGGGGTTACAGGGGTACGACAATAACAATAAGGGGGGCTACACTAACATAATAAGGGACTACACTATTAATATAGGGACTTAACAAAGACAAATTGGACAACAAGCTACTTTTGGACAACAAGTTGCTTGTCAAAAAGCTAAACATTTCAAGGGTTAAACATGACCAATACATGCTAAGGTTGAAGGGTTAATAACAGAGAGGAGCTTGGGTGAAAAAGATGAAATTATAATGAGAGGGAAAATGACAAATGGAGAAATAAAAGTGCAATGATGAAAATCACTTATGATTTCACATGTTGGATAACTGTCATAACCTAATAGGTGATCTCACCTTTCCCTAAAACCAATAGAAAATGAGAATTCATCGATTTTATTTTGGAAAATGAGTGCTACGAAATGTTTAGGCAGTTTCGTAGTAAAATCTTCTATTATGCCACTGTATTCGCACAAGTGGCTCATTTATTGATTTTAAGGCATGGGTGTAAAAACTTAATGATATAAAATGGATTTCACTAACATGGCATGAATAAAAAATGGTTTTTTTTTTTTTTTTACATAAGCTAAACATGATTTTATAAATTCTTCATCAAATGCATGAACCAACATGATATAACATGAAACCTATGGTGACCTTATCAAAACAAATTTTGAAAATTTTGAGTGTGATAACACTTCTGCTGGGTCAGTGACATTCTTGTAAGGGGTAAAAGGCCTTGATGAACCAACACCTTACTGATTCAGATCAATCAAGTAACTCAGTTTCCCAATTGCATCCTTAAACTTTCTCATTAAGTCCCAAGCGATCTCTCCTTCTCTCTGTTTGATCTCCCATAATTCGGATAGCCCTTGTTGATTAGTCTATGGGAGCTTGAACTCCTATACAAATTCTCTCTTAACATCATCTATAACAGGATTCTGGTGCACCTCAGACCATTTGATAAACCATCACAATGCTCTTTCCCTCAGTGTAGTTTGGAATTCAATCAATTTAATAGCATCTAGTGTCTGACAAGCTCTCCAGATTGCCTCACATAGGTACCCATGTTTTTCTACATCACCGTTCCCTTTTCCATAGAACTCCAGATATTGGGTAAATGATCTTGCCATTTCTTCTTGTGTAGGAGTAAATAGTATAAAACCTCTACTTCCTAGTTGAGAAATTATTTTTCTAGCACTACTGCTAGCGTGTACTTTCACTGTAGATTGAATACTATGTAACTTACTTGACCTTTGCAACTTTATCAAAAACTTATCAAGCAAGTGATAGAGTACCAGGGGAAGGCTAGGAAAAATGCTACTCGGAACTTGGGGAATAGAATTACCTTGTGTTATGGTCGCCTGTCTCTCTCGGAAGAGTCGTTCCATCATAATGTGCAACTCAGCATCGGACACATCCCCGAGGCACACATCCTCCTCTTCATTGGACATCTTTCCATTCTCTTCTCGGTATGGGCTCCTATGAACCTATCTAACTTCTCTGGCAGACCCTTCCATTCCTTGGGTTCCTTCTTCATATTCTCTCCCCCATGTCATCTGTGACGCCTCTTCTCTTTGTTGCATGTTCCTCTTCTGCGTTTCAAACTCCCATATAACCCTTTCCCGCCACTTCTCAGTGATTTGTGCCCTCTAATGTGCTCTTAGCTCTCTCAACTTGCTAGAAGTCTTGACGTCCATTTCCCTATTCCCCCTTTTCCCTTTTTCGTAGCATCTCTCCTCAAGTCCTTCCCCCGGTACTAGAGGTTTAGGCTTCCATCATAGGACTTTGGAGAGCCATTAGTCCCTCATCCACCATTAGAGCCTTTATCCACAAAAGAATTTCTTTCAACATATTTCCCCTCAACCCGAATTTAAATACGTCTTCTGCTTTAGCAAAGGATTGATAACATTCAGTGGAAAAATCCACAATATATCTCTCCAATTTAGTCTAAACCCAAAAGTGTATAGCTCGAGTTAGCTCAGTATCCAGTTTGTGCAATGTCATCAAATCTGCATGTGTCCAACAGCGACAAGATCAACACAATGCTCTAGGGGTTGCTTTGGCCTAGAGTCTTCGCAACCAGTTATAGAGCTCCTCAGGTAATTTTCCCCAAAAAATCTCATAAAAGTCACTCACCGCGTCAGAGAACAGGGATTGATCTTTAATATTCCTTTCCTTTTGATGTCGGAGCTCAGCCTGTCGCGATATGAACCGATCTACATGATTATCCCACCAGTTGCATAATTCCCTTTCATATATATTCGATCCATGATCTAGCTCTCCAATATGTTTTCAGGTCCCGACGACAGAAAATTTTGTTGGCACAAAAGGGTGACTTTTGGGAAAGACCCAAGTTCAGACTCGGGGCCAACAAGATTCTTCTTTAGTCTAGGACAACGCTGGAATTTACACCCCGCTCAAAGGAGAGCAAGGAGTCTCACGTGAGGCCTGCCATGACCTCACTGAGATAAGGAAGCTAGAACCATACTACCGAATTGAAACTACTTAGCATTCATCCAAACATTACAGTGATGCAGGAACACTCTTATCGCATACTAGTTAAGAGATGAACTATCATATTACAGGCATCAAAGAAAGCTATGATAAAATTTTAAATAATTGATCGAACATCATACATAGAAAGTCATACATTGAGCACATCAAACAAGTCCA
Source organism: Pinus albicaulis (assembly GCA_034641835.2). Classification (NCBI taxonomy): domain Eukaryota; kingdom Viridiplantae; phylum Streptophyta; class Pinopsida; order Pinales; family Pinaceae; genus Pinus; species Pinus albicaulis. The sequence goes on from MU968389.1 coordinate 848,071, forward strand.
CAAAACACCTTCTATATATTAGATTTCTTGAGCAATACACTACATTTCAGACTCCGCAAAGTTCAATACAATACAGAACCCACAAAATCACTGAACTAACGCTTTTTCCTCGCTCCTTTTCCTTTCTTATCTATCTCTTCTTTGTGGCACTGGCAGTCTTCGCCCCTTCTTTGCTCGATTGGTCTGGTGCACTTAGCCATTTACTATTTCCTTCTGCGCTTGGCTCTACCTCTAGGAGTCTTTTTGCCTGTTCGTTGTCAACTGTTCTTGCCACCTGTGCTACCACTTGTTCACACTCTGCCACTTGCCTGCCTATTCTCCACAACCCGCAACAACTCTCTTTCTTCCACAATGGCTCTCCACCACTCGCTCCACCTGCAACTCAGAATCAGTTCCCCAAAACAAAGTTCCCAACAAATTCACATAAGTAGCAATGCATACATGGTATCTGGAAAACACATTATTTGTAACATAACTACTTTGTAAAAGAATTTGACATTGTGGAAGTTTGTGATTAGAGTTGTTGGACATGATGATCGTCCTTTTCCAAGATATTTCTATATGTGAGTGCAAAGCTTACTGAATGAAGAAGTTCATAAGCCTAAACACATATTAATAAAGAACACAAGTTTTAAGTGTAACTTGAAGGCACATATGATATTTAGGGCACACACCAAAGTGGTATGGATAGACAATTCAACAAATCATTATAGTAAACCCTAACCATCATAATATATTGTTGCATATTCTCTCTTTAAACATTTAGCAAGTACTTGACAATGTTTCAAATAGAGAAATTTGAATATTAACTATTTTATAAATTAAATGTTGAAAAAAAACTTAAAATTGTAAATTTATATATAATCCTTAAAAGAATGTAAAAGTGGGAAAGATAATAGATTATAGCAAATTGTATTGTCCATTAAGTTTAATAATTATCATATAAAGACATAAATATACACTCTACATAAAAATATAAGTGTCCACTACGTATATATTGCAAAAATTGCTATCAAATTATAAACTTTATCTTGTTATACATAAAGAATGAAAACTAGTGAAAAATAAAAATGGTAATTTTTAACAATATTTCTCATAACCTAAACCATAAAAAAAATGAAAATGATAAAAAACAATTCAAAAATTAAAAAAAAATTGTATTATTCCTTTTTAAAAAACACTCATATTCAACTAATATAAAACTAAAAATTAAGAAAGTTTATCCCCTTCCAAATATATACCTATCTTGTACTTGTATGTCTACTTCTATATTGAAAATTCAGAAAGGTTAAATCATATTTAAAATACAATTATCTTTATGTTTTCATATAAATGGTAAATTAATCCTACACCCTCTCTTAACAGAAAGAGAAATGCTTAGAACCCTAGATACATATTGAACAGATCCATTCATAGTGATTACCCAGAAAATAAACATTTTAATGGTTCGATAGGGAAAGTAAATAAAAAACATTTATGTAGTGAAACATTAATGGTAATGAGATAATAAGTCTATATTTATAGCAAGGTAGTTAGTATTACAGCTTGGTTTAAATATAGATTTATTAAACCAAAAAAATTATAAATATAAATATTTTATTACAAAAATAAAGTAACTAATAATATTGTATTGTTAAATATCACCATTTAAAATTAAGAAATAAAATTAACATATATATATATATACTTTTTATTTATATATATATATATATATTTATGTGTTTTATTTTTTATTAATATATCATTTTTATAATTAAATTTATTAAAATATATTTTTAATATAATAATAAGTCATTTTAAATTAAAGATATTGAAGAAAAAATGTAATTTGTGAAAATAAAAATGGAAATAATAGAAAAAAAGAAAAAAAAAATTAAATAAAAAAACAAAAAATTAGTAAACAAAACTCATTATAAAACCTCAACTAATCACCTAACTAATAAATAAATTTAAATAATAAACAATAATTAAATCTAAATTTCCACAATGTGAAATTATGGACAGTATAATAACCAACATAATAATATGTAATACCATACCAGTATAATAATAAAACATAATCTGCTATCATGATTTTCTGAATATGCTCATTATATCAGCAATTAGAGAATAATAAGAAAACATCTATAATAATGAGAGTTAGATATTTGCAGTAATCTCTATTGTTCGGGCTATATCTCTGATATTTTGAAAAAATGCTCAATGCATCAGCAAAGGTTCAGGATCTTTGAATAGTTTTATATCATAAAAACACTTGTAGATAAATACGGATAACAATATATGTATCTCCCATTCTTTTACTAAAATGAAAGACACATGATCTTTGAATAGTTATATATCATAACATTTATGTGAGATAAATATGTATAACAATATGTCTCTCCCATTCTTTTACTAAAAAGTCTCAAGATCTTTGAATTGTTATATACCATCACAACATTTGCACGAGATATATCTATCTCTCACTTTTTTACTAAATATGAATAAAGACCCTGCTATACCAGGTCTAGTCTATTGTAGCTACTTTTCAATTTTTACTGAATGAATATCGTCGAATAATGAATTAATTGTGAAATAGTAAGACAGCTTACTCCACACTAGTTAAAATAACAGGGTCCATGCCTCTTAGGAATCCATATTCTCTTCATGGAAGCCGGCTACTTGCTTTTTAACATGTTATACATGTACTCTAAGAATCCAGCACGTCCCAACTCATATCCATATCCAAAGAAGGTATTCTACTCAGAGGTTTCACCAACATCAACCCCCATTGAAACTGGAGCTGACAGCGATCCCGAAGCAGAGATTGATGGCATACTGCGAAGTATTCGTCGAATAATTCCCTGCCTAATCACTGAATTTTTATCACCTTCACAATTGTGTATACCAATACCTTTATTTCACCTCAATGGGTGATTTCTTGTTACAAGTGTCAAAAGAAGAACGCGCCCTTTCTTCGCAAGCTTAGAAAATGTAGAGACTATCAGTACCCACTTTGTTCTCTGAATTATTCTTAGCGTGTTCACTCTTTCTAGCTTCACTATATTGATGAGTTCTTTTGTCTCCGTAGAGTTTACCATGTTCAGAAAATTCATGGGTTTACATATAGGAGGAATGATTAGATAATTATAAGCCCATGCTTCAGCGGTTTCATCAGTTAATTTGACAAAGGAAGCTGCAAGAACTCTGATGTGCTTTCCAAACACAATGCAAGTGGAACTATCAAACACAAACAGAAGAAATCCATCCTAAAGATATATAATATTATCCTCGTTATAGGCCTCTTCAAGAACTGGGACTAGCCTTTCTTGAACCATTTTTTTGTGTAAAATTTATTAAAATCACTACTTCTTAGTAGTAAACCAACTGTTGCACCTTAAGAAACATTTTGAAGTGGTTTCTAGAGTCCATAGCATGTTTAATGGTTATGTTAGCTCTGGTTTGCTAATGATTTCAATTGGGAACTGTATTGCATTTTATTCATTTTCTCCGGTATCAGTCAACTTTCGTTTAGTAAAAAGTGATGGAATGCTCTACCTCAATGAAGCACTCATTGAATCTTACTCTTGATTTCGTAGACAATATTGTTGAATCCCATTCTTGATTTCGTAGACAATATTGCTCATAGATGTTTCCACAGGCTGTGATATTCAATTAATATTCTGGTACAAACCATGAATCTACATGAATTTTTCAGCCATCCTTCAGCAACACTCGTACTGGAGAATTTTATACACCCTCATACATCAATGAAACCCCTTTTTTTTCTCTCCCTACCATCATGCACAGAAATTTTCATATAAGAAAAAAATCATCTACTTTATATTTATACTGAACCTACAACGAAATCGTGTGGAAAATAAAAACATTATTCAATTAATTGTAAGATATTTGTGAAATCTACTGGTATGAAACCAATTTTTGGCCAAGAAGACAAACACATAATTTTATGAATCCCCTTTTTTTCTCTCCCTACCATCATGCACTGAAATTTTCATACAAGAAAAAAATCATCTACTTTAGATTGATACTTAACCTACAACGAAATCTTGTGGAAAATAAAAACATTATTCAATTAATTGTAGGATATTTGTGAAATCTGCTGGTATGAAACCAATTTTTGGCCAAGAAGACAAACACACAATTTTTTTCTCATCCTTTTTATAGTTACACAAAGCTGGGCAAAGACGATTGTCTTATTGAATTTTTACCATCTCTAAGATATTTTTTTTAAATATAATATAATTAATTAATTAATTAAATTCTTTTTTTTTAATTTATAAAGTAGAGTCAATCTCCTGGGATTTTTCTTCCGCCAATTTAAGGTTGTACCACCATAGGTATCATATGTTTAAAGAAATAAAAATGATAAAAGAAACAAATAATTCTTGTTTGGCAAGACAATCACAGCCAAAAACTAATCGTAATAGAAAAAAGTTGTATACTCAAACCACTGAGAGTAAAAACTAATAAAGATTCAAGAAAATAATCAAGTGCAACGAACAGAAAGGAATCATGAAATTACATTCTACACTGGCCTAATCACAGGAATATTTAGAAAAACATAGCAGAATTTAGACCTGAGGTCGAACAACTTGACAAGGGAAAAAGAGTGAAGAGCAGAGTTTTGATAGAAGTTTGATTAAA